>OZ018332.1:66458047-66990547 GCA_963969495.1 Ceratothoa steindachneri | reverse complement strand
TGGTGGAAGGTGTGAGCGGCTCCCTTTAGTAAACTGTTATCTCGCAGCTATAATCTAGTTTATTTATTTTAAATACACTTATTTTAGGATGAGATATTGTGTGGTTTTTTTCTTTTATGCACGCGTCAAATTTAGACTAAACATCATGAATATATCTGCTTTGCAGCTGGTATCTGTGTCACATGTTGTCTCCAGAATTGAGATGTTCCAGTGAGTACGTTGGCATAGGTTTGCCAGCAAGGTGAGTAACAGAGAGTGATAGAAAGTACCAGTCTTCCTATTGGGCGAGGAATACAACATTTAATTTTATGATTTCAGTGAAGCAACCACAATTTGGTTAAAAGATCATTTCTAAATCAGATTTTAAAACCCTAAATATTTTTTTAGCAAAGATGACTAATCTAATTTTTAGTCGTATGCGACTGTAATCTCATTATGTCAGTCAGTCCCCGTTTTACTTTTTTGGAGGGTAATAACCTAGTAACTATTCAGCCGATTCTAACGAAGTCTGAAACCCTTATATTTTTTTACATTCTCCTTTGAATGATATAATTGCCAATGCCCTCCCAAGGTTAGCCGGGGAATTAGTGCAATTTTTGGAGTTACGGAGGGCTAGGATGAAGGCGAACACAACCTGTGCGATTGGGGAATTATTGCAGGTTGTTAAATCTAAAATTAAATATATGATGAGTTTAATTAGTTTGACACTATCCCTTTCACCTAAAGGCTTCGAAAGGACCAACGGCGGCAGGCTTATAAAGTACCACCCAGAATTAAAGAAAGAAATATCAAAATAAACTTTTTCTAAAAAATACTCGTTAAATTTCCATGAAAATTGCACAGTCCATTCTTTGAAATTTGTCTCTGATAGCGTCCAAGTTTATTTATAAATAACAACAGATGCAATAAGTATACATGGAGCTATAACCATAAAAAATGAGAAGACATCCTAGAATATTTGAAAAAAATTATAAAATATATACTCCTTGGCTTAAATAAATCATCATAAATTTATTCCGTTCCTATTCAAACCATTGCCATATACCTTAGATATTCATCGGGTTCCCATGAATAACTTTCTTACCGAGTATCCATATAGGATATCTAGCAAGTTTTAGTCAGGTCTCTAAACTGGATGCTAAACATATCAACCTTTTTCCAGTTCGCTTGCTTGTAGCTTTTGCGTTCTGGGATTCGAATTTAAATGGGGTTCATTGCTACTGTAATTTTAATAGCCTGGTGGTCGCTCGGAATAATCGGGGCCGGTTGAATATGGTAGGTGAAAGGAAACCTGATACTAGTAAAAACTATATCAAGTTTTGTAGCTGTCTTCTCAGTTATGTAGGTTGGGAAATCGGGTCCGAATCTTGTAATATACTGTCTTTCGAGCAATGTTTCGATGTTTCTACCTGCATTGTTGTAGGACGTATATTCTGCCGGTGCACATCTTGCATTTAGATTACCGGCAAAGGGAACGCTTTTCCGGTGGCTAAATATTTGCAAGATATTGTGCATGGGCACGTAGCCGCGCCTTGGGGCTTAGTACCCCGTGGCAGCGACCAGTCCTCTTCGGGGTGTACCCACTTCAATGGCAAGGTAAGATTCATCTGGGTCTTCCAAAGTTTTGTATTTAAGTCATTTTTTGACGGTGATTGCACAGCCTTCATACCGTTACTGACTATGATTTTTACTAATGACGTCGTATTGCGCTGTCAGTCAGTCCATGTTCAGAGATAAGTATTACCGTGAGCGTGTCTTCCATTTTGTCTAGTGTTGGTTCTTTAGCCCCGAGTGAGATACTGGGCAGGGTGCGCTCCGTGCCCTTTCTTTTTTTTGGTATTTTGTATCGGTGATCGTAATGAATCAGTCCGGAGGCAGTTTTAACATTTTGAGGGCGAGGGCCTCTTGCGTTGTATTTGAGCTGATGCTCTCTACCTTGAGAAGAGGAGGAAGTTTCGAATAGGCAGGGTGGGGCTCGGCCCTTCTACTCCAGCAAGGGTGTAAAGATCCACTCTCTACTTTCCTCCAGTCGAGAAGCAGAGGTCCACTTTCGAACGTAAATCGCGCTTTTTCACCGTCACCAATTTTTAAAATACTACACTAAGCGAGTCAAAAACAAATTCACATTTAGTCGAAATCACCTTTTAGAAAATCCCGCTATTAGCTAACCAATAGCGGGAAGGGGGTAATTTACTGCAGGTGCACCATGTAGTCTTAAAGAAGAACTTACAAAATTAAATCCCACCGTATATATTTTTAGTTTTGACGTATCTTCTCTCTATGCACCAGTGTCCCACTTTTAGAAGGAATTAATACTTTTCTTTCTCACGCTCTCCCTCCCCTAACTCCACTTTTCATGGTTTGAATGAAAAAAATAAAGAAAATACTACTTACAGTTCAAATGAAAGCTATTTCGAAACATGTTTCACCATATGGGAATTCATCGCTATGGGAAGCCTCACTATCGGAAGTCATATTGCACAACTCTCTTGCTAAATTATCATCTAATAATTTCTGAAAGTATATAATCCAATCACATCCAAATATTAAATTCACTCAAGAAAAGAAGAAGACAACTCCATCATTCCTTTCCTAAACCTGCTAATAACACGCACAACCGACGGTTTCTCCACTTCCCTTCACCGAAAACCTACATATACGGGCTCTTGGCTCCATTTTCTTAGTCATTGCAAAAAAACAGATTGAAACTATACTTTATCAAACCTTGTTCTCTCGCACATACAATCTTGCCTCATTATACCTCATTTTCCACTACAAGGTCACTTTCTTCACTGAGTATTCCCAACAAAGCGCATATCCTTCAAACTTATGCTGCCAAACTCTTCGAACTTATAACATCCCCAAAGAGAAGGTTTTTGTACCTTTCTTATTTATAGGACCTCTCAACTCACTTCTCTGGTCCAAACTCTCACCCATTTTTGAAAAATTCATTTCCTGCCAGGCACTTTATACTCATTTATCATAACTAACGCAAAGTTTGGCATCTTTTCAACGTTAAAGACAAAGTACGAGTAACAACGCTGCTTCGTTATCCATCATATATGAGTTTACCTGCCTAAAATGCAATTCCGCGGTATATTTTGTATCTACACAACGCAACATACATGCTCGTGTTTGCGCACATGGAGGGATCAGCCACAGAACGGAAGCTCCTCTCTCTACTCCCGAATTCTCCATTATCCACAGCATAAATACACCTCAAACAACTTATCAGTTCAAGACAGAGCCAACACCAAAATACAACATCGAACACTGGAATCCCTTTACATTAAATTAACCAACCCCATTTTGAACCCGCACACAAGCACCTTTCCACTCTTATTACACCTTTAACCACCCACGAACCACAGATGCGCAAACCACTCCCACCAGAACCAACCCATATCGTTTCTGTTTTACTATTCAGTCTGCAGTACAAGGTTTCTGATTCAAAAGGTTTTGAAAAGACTGAAATTAAATATGGCGAAGGCCCTGTCGTCGTTGTTACCACCTGTTGATCTTCTATTTACTCTTTCTTATATATATATATATATATATATATATATATATATATATATATATATATATATATATATATATGAATGCAATGTCTCGCAGGAAAAATGAAAAGGTGTTTCCAAGTACTTTCGAACTTTATTAAGTTCCTTATCAAGGATAACAAAGCGCATATCCTTCAAACTTATGCTGCCAAACTCTTCGAACTTATCACATTCCTAAAGAGAAGGAACTTAATAAAGTTCAAAAGTACTTGGAAACACCTTTTCATTTTTTCCTGCGGAACATTGCATTTATTTGCAACTCTCACGTGATACTTTGTAAGTTTTTCATTTCAATATATATATATATATATATATATATATATGACTAAAAACTGTATAGTTTATACATTTTCTAACTGCAACTAAAACAAAACCTTGGCAATATATTTTGTTAAGCGAAAATCTATCCTTTTTGAGAACCAATAAAAGTAAGGAATATTTAATAGAGCACAATGAGATGCGCAGATGTCGGTTGAAAAGTCATTTTTTCTTCTCATACTACTACGAGGGGCGGTCAATAAGTTTATCAATTCGAATATAAGAAAACGAGATATGAGGAAAAGTGTTTTATTATTTTTCAATATAACTACCCTCAACTTCAATGCACTTGCGCCACTTCTCCCTGAGGCTTCGAATTCCCGACAACCAGAAATCTCCCGACTGCTGTTCAATCCACTCCTGGACGGCGAGCTGGACATCTTCATCGTCCCCAAACCGGCGTCCACGCAGTGCAGCCTTGAGCTGACGGAATAAAAAGTAGTCGCTGGGGGCCAGATCTGGACTGCAGGGGGATGGTTGAGCTCCTCGAATCCGCACTCGCGCAGGGCAGATTGTGCAACTCTGGCCTTGTGAACAGGGGCAGTGTCGTGGAGGAGCAGGACACCGCGTGTCAACTTGCCGCGCCGCTTCTGGCGGATGCACTTCTTCAACCCAGCCAGTTCCTCGGCGTAATATTGGCCTGTGATGGTCCTTCCATGAGGCGCATAGTCCACCATCAACACTCCCTCAGAATCCCAAGAGATGGTCGCCATGATCTTCCCGGCTGTGGGTTGGGTGCAGAACTTGATGGGGGTCGGAGAGCCCCTGTGCTTCCAGGCCATGCTTTCGAGCTTGATCTTGGGATCACAGTGATGGATCCACGTTTCATCACCTGTTACTATGCGTGACTCGAATCCCGCCGGGTCTTGCTTGTACAGGAGCAGCAGCTCCTCCCAACTTTGACGGGCTGAGACCTTGGTCATGGCCAAATTGTCGTGGATTATGTTGATAACACTTCCATGTGATATTCCAAGTTCTCGCTCGACTTCTTCGACCTTCACCCGTCGATTTTCGAGGATCATCCTCTCCACACGGGCTACATTTTTCTCGTTGGTCACGTCTGACGGGCGTCCTGGACGGGGGTCATCTTCAAGGGACTCACGACCATGGCGGACTCCCCATTCCAGCAAGAAAGGATTGCATAGGAAGGGGTGGTGTCGGTTTACACTGCAACCATGCGTTCATAGATCTCTTTTGCGTCCTTGCCTTCCTTGATCAAAAATTTGATCACTGCGCGGTGCTCAACCTTCTCCATTATTAAAAAATTTGTGACTGACGATCTGCGATCGGCTACTGCTTCTTAAATAGACGAGGCCTGGGCGTGCGTCTGCCGGTCCTGACTTGTCATAACTTGTCCTAACACCCCCACAAACAGCCATCGCCCTTCCTCTGTTTTGCCCTATCGATTTGCAAAACTTATTAACCACCCCTCGTACCTTATTTACGTACGCAACAACTATTAGAATGCTTGAGATATGTTATGTGGCGATTAAGAGAGAGTGTGATTTACGGTTGACCGTGTTTTAACTAATGGTTTGCCAAGTTACAGTTCAAAGGATATATAAAGAACAAGACCCCAAAGTATAATTTGAATATATATAATAAAAGAGGGCAATTTATATATATATATATATATATATATATATATATATATATATATATATATATATATATATATATATATACATAAGTGGTGAACAAATTACTTAATAAAGGTAGTTATGAATTATGTGAAGATTAACGAGGTAATCTGTGGATGACAATACAAGCCTGCTTTACCTACAAGCGCGGGCAAATTGGAGGGGTGGTGAAAGACAACGGCGCAGGTCTTCGAGAAGGTACTTCGGGGAGTCCTGGCGAGGAGGACCCGAAGATGGGGGTCAATTACTTCGTGATTAAGAATGAGATTTTGTCTTCTCTAGAGAGACGTAATCTCAACTCGAGACGATTAGCAGATCGGCAGGGAGTCTCAGTCTTGAAAGAACGGGAATCTTGAAGGGATCGTGAAAATGAGACGGCCGCACAACTCTCCGGGAAGAAGAGGGCTCGATAGCTTTCCTCTGAACAGGGGCCAAACTTAACGAAGGTAGATCTGCTTGCGAGATCTTCGACGAGATACGAATCGACACGGGTTACAGGGCTTAACGGGAAACAGACAGGCATTCTGAACGGAGTGAATGGTAGGCTTTCAATCTCCTCGAGAAATGACGAGCTTCGGGTTAAATATACAGGTAGCTGGTCCGACAGATAGCCTCAGGGCCTGGCGGTCCCTAGAGGATTCTCTGCACCAGTATATGCAAACACACTTCATGATAACGAGTCGGTCCAGACGGTGAGACTTTCCTTGTGATATGTGGACGGGTTAATGTGACTGCCCTCGTAGGGGAATAGACATGCCCAGGATGGTTGCGAACGGTGTTATGTCAGAGGAGGTGGGGGGTGGGGGGTGAGTAGTCTCCAAAAGTAAACACAGCTGTGACAGGTGATTCAGTTAGGGACTGATTCTTTCTCGAACTTTCTAAAATTCTCACGCTAGGCGCACGTGGTCTTAAAAGAAGAGAGTGGGTATTTCCGAGGGGGCTTCCTCTCACGGTAGTCCTTCGATGGCATCCCCTCACAAATGTTGTTGTTAGCTAAAACGTTTCTTTTAAACTGAAAAAACTTCTGCTCTTTGTTTAATCTTTATTTCTTTCAGCAAGATAATGTATTTTACACAAATAAGATAAATAAGTTGTTTTTCCGTCTCTCTATGTGTTACTAACGAACGGTTAAATTTGTCTAACATGAGGTCCTTTTCGCTTTTATTTTACATTTCGATTTAGAACTATATTTTGTCCAATATAAGTTTTGTTGGCAATGGAGCAACATACATATATTATATATTCATCATAAAGAGTGTTCGGGTTTTGTAGTATTCTGTCTCACGCATTTTTAAGAGACTTGATAGAAGATGAAACTACATTAATTCCATCAAGAATTATTTTTATGTTATCTTTAGAAAGTAATTGACTTTTTCTTTATCTGTGCGCTTTTGTTATAAAAACTCTTTCTAGCTTTTCAGAGAGTATCATAGATACAACTGTTACTACAGTATAGTCTAAACTTTCAGAAACCTTCTTAGCAAACAAACTCATCATCAATAAAATAAGGACCACATTTGCGAACAGAGCCTAGAATCATTCCCATAATTACGCCTTCTTCGTTTTAGAGTAGCTTCTATCTTGGCTTAAAAATAAGTTTTCGCTTATAAAAATATATCGCCAACGTTTTCAATTTGCCTTGCGATAATATTTTTTTCACAGATTATTCAGTGATTATTACTGAAAATATATTTAGCATGATTCTTGCTGGTTAAAATCTTTTTGTTCAACATTTTTATTGTTTCATATTTTAAGACAATTCTTCTTCAAATTAAAGACTTCGTTAGCTGTGTGTATCAAGTAAAGTTGAAGTTGATTTTCTTAGAAAAGTAAACTAAAACTAAACTTCTGCAACCATCACTTTATATCCTGGGCAAAGAATTATTGAAGGACAAGTTTGCAGAAATCAAATCATATTAGTCAATTTTATTCCATAGAGTTCACTAGCAAAGATACCCGGCGTTGTCTGGGCCTACAAAACTATCTTGAACAAATTAAATTTTATGCTTGAGTTAAATTACGGAATTAAAAGTTAGTAAGTATAAAATATAGGGTTTATTTGAATCTTAAGCAATGGAGTAATGCATCATGAAAGACTAACAGAAAACGATTTTCACATTACATTAGTGCAGCAGGGTGAGCAAGCGGATAGGTGAAAAGGGCAGGCGAGGGTCAGTCCGCGGGTGGTAGCCACAAACATAAAAGCACGCCTCAAGCAGATGGACGCGAGTTTTAACTAAATATCTAAATTATTTTAGTCTCGAGCATGCTGATAGTAGATATTATCGCTTTTTAAAAATATTACCGTCGCATAATTGATCTGCCAAACTTTAATTTTTTTCAGGGGCAATGTGGTGGTTTTAATTACAACTCATAGCCACTATTACGTAGCATCCAAAGCTTTAAAAGGTAAAAGTCGAACCTAATTTAATCTAACAAGCAAATGGCGCCACATTTGAAAAGTGGGAGTAGCCTATGTTACTTCCTGGTTCAAGTTACCCCCAATGGTGAACTTTGTTGGCCGTCAGGGTCGCTCTATGTGACCTTCTATAGTGGTCATACATACATACATACAAACAGACTATACAATTTTTAGCAATCAATTACATGTTGCGGAATATATTCTTTATTCGATCACGAAACAGTTACTATATTGCTGAGTTATGTATGTTTATGGGTCGATTAATTCCTCCATACTTTTTCTTAAAAAATGTCGACAATAATTTGTATTATGTCAGTGTTGCTTGTCCTTTGGCCAGATTTGGTAATATGATTTGATAATAAACTTATTTGATAAGCATCTTAGTCATTTTTACAAATTGACGTTATGCTATATTTTTAATTTACACTTCAACGCGGATTTTACAGTTTGGTTCAATTTTTAAGCTCCCATGAGGACTTTAGCAAATAATGCACTTCATCTAACCTCAACCCAGTCGCATTAAATAGCTTTCTCATTAGATAACTTTTAAAAGTATCTTAGAAAAGGATTAAATTTCAAACTGGTCTCTTTCTCTGCAGTTTTGGAATTTTAAATATAACATATGTACATGTACTATGGTATTATAATCATATAAGGGAATTTGGGAGGTGATTTTAAATAGGTCATCTTACTTAGATAAAATTTACTATTTGTTTATGATAAAACTAACTATTATAATGTGATTGACAATCTATTTAACTAGTCAAATAGAATTTAATAAAGATCTGACCTTGTTGCTTAAAGTTTTTTCCGACTTAATTCGTAAGTTTTAGGAATATGTCGAAATATGGCCCAGTGTACGGGAATATACGCACACGGGCTCTAAGGTAGGCTAAGCAAGGTAACAAATGTTATTGTTCGATCGGGCCTCTTGTCCTCAAGAGGTCACCAGTCGAACTTCGAAGGGGAGGAGGAGGAGATGATTTCTCCAAACTCGGATTGAGCAAGCTATCGAGCCTCTTGTCCTCAATAGGTCACCAGAAGAACTTCGGTGGACGGCTTCTCGAATCCTTGATCAGAAGACGGTTGAGAAAGGCGAACGTTGCCTCAAGAGACTCTTCTCCCAGACCCGAAGATGCGAGTGTGATGTCAGTTCTTCCGTGGCCTGTGACCGTCACTAAACACTTCTTGGGAGAGAGTGTCGTTGAACTGAACCTCTGTTCGGGGAAGTGTCGTCTAACCGAATCTGTGGGTAATCCTTGGGAGGGTGCATATATACCCGGATTTCTCCAAAACAGGGAGAGAGAGAGAGAGAGAAAGAGGGCCTTCTCGAACCCTCATTATCGGCCGGGACAACCGAGCGTGTCCCTACAGGAAAGTGTAAGAAGCCGGAGATCAGTGGCTCTGATGGAACGACCAGCGGTTGAAGCCATAAAAACAAAAGTTGTTCGAGGCAAACCTACAAAATAGATGAGTAATCTCGCGACCCGGATTGAGGGGGGGGGGGGCTTAAGACGGCGGGAAGGTATCCTTCAATTTCAACGTCATGCCTCGGCGTGAATTTCTCAGTGACTTAGTGGCAAATCCAAAACGGGTGAAGTCGGAGGTGGGGGGGTGGGGGGGGGGGGCGGGGGTGAGTAACGGCTCGCTTTCTCTCCCGAAGTAATATCTTAGGAGGTGGAGAAATACTTGTTGCTTAAAGTTTTTTCCGACTTAATTAATAAATTTAAGGAATATTTACCGATACCTTAATTTTTATGGGTTTATCAAGCAAAATAAGGAAAAAAAACCTCTCTGCTGTATTGAACCCTTGCTGAAATGGTTGGGTAGTTTTGTTTACCCTAGTGTTGAAGTATCTGAGCGTTTCATCTTAATTTGTTTAGTTTCAAGGTAATTTCGTTGTTCACAAATATTCCCATTGATTTAACCTTGTGGAAATAAAATGTCCTTATACGACTGTATAAGAGAAAAAAATATATTTGCTTCAATGGTAAGTATTATAAACAAAACTTGGGCCTACCAATTAACTCTTCCCTTTTCCCAGTTTTGACGAATATTTTCATAGGGACCTTTGAAAAGAATTCTCCTTGATACGTTGGTTATTGCAAGTGAATTGATTTATATACTTTGATTACTCATTTATATGAATGATTCATCTGAATACAGAGAATTATAAAAAGGTGTTAAATTCAATTGGTAAGAGATCAAAGACTTCTCTCCAATTACATTTTATAGAGAAGACTTCTATTCTAATCATTATTCCATTGAACTATTTTCCTCATCCATTTATACACTCTCTCTCTTATTTTTCCCCTGACTGAATATTCAACATACAAAACACTCTTCTCGAATTTCCACAGTTTTCCACTTTCTTCAAAACGAAAAAAAAATATTACATATCTCGTCCGAATAGCAAATATTTAGGGCCTCAAAACTTCCTCTTTTCCTTTGACAAAACATTTTTTCGAAATGAAAAGAAGAGACGCTGCGAAGGTTTGTAGCTCGTACTTTGGAGTTTCTTTTCCTTTTCATACAAACTTAAATAGGATACTGCTATAATATTTTTGCCGTTAGTCAAGAAAAAAATGTAATAAAAAAATCCTTTGACCTAAATTGTTTGCTATGAGGAACTTTAACAGCATATGAAGTACGGGAGTTCGCGGCTTTTCTCTCGTATCAAATTGAGAGGAACTCACGGCGGAAAGGGCGGCCTCTAACATCGTTCTAAGTGGTATTCGAGAGAAAGGGAGAATGTCAATGATATGGGAGATTGTAAATTATGATAAATATAAAATAATGGTGAGAAGCGAACTTTATCCTTGAGAAAAAGAGGTTGTGGTGGGCCAAGAAAGAGACGAGGAAGAAGGAAGAATGTTGAAGGACAAATTTGCTGGGTATCGAAGCTTAGGAAGTTTGGGATTTTAATCCTTTTACAAACATCGTCCATTACCCACTTTGAAATAACATATTTCTTTTAAATTTACGATTTCTTGAGTCGAGTTATATATTTTAAACAATACAACAAACGGAAACATCTCTGGTATATATAAAGTGGTAAAGTTAGGGACGTGTAAACATTGAACATTTGTAAGAAAATGGTCCTTCTCCAAAGAAGGCCGCATCTCCTGCGAAGGACATAAGGATGAGGATGGATTTCAAACCTCCAATCTTAGAAAAATGCTTACCCATCTTCCATGAGCCATTTTTGTTCCGAAAACAAGATAAGAGACCAGTAAAACATTACATAAAAATTGATGATGCATTTTATTTCATATAAGATGACAATATCAGCTTTTGAGGAAGGTGTGAGATAAGAGTCTGCAAATATAACAGATGGCACTTTAATTTTACACTAGAGGAGTTCTCGTTTGTGAGAGTTTAGGAAAAATAATTTTATATTAGGAAATTGGCTCATCAATTAACCTCTTGCTGTCTACATTCCTCTTACTTTCTTCTCTTTTTACCATAATTATATTTATATATATATATGGGATTTTTTCCCATTCGTACACTATTTACACCTCTCTATCTTTAATCACTTTTACTCTATTTACTTAGCCCCGTTGGTTTTAAATGTATAGGTGGTAACTCCAGCATCTACTAACGACAAGCTAGCTTAAGGAAATAGGAGTAGACTTAATTCCAGTACAGCCTATCTCTTTGAGTTGGCATATTGTGTCTTGCTTTTTCTAATTCCATGCATAACAATACTACCAGTAACTAGTGTAAAAAATATTATAATACCGTTTTGGTTATAGTCTCTTAACTTTGATTATTACCCTTGTCTGAATGTAAGTGTTCCACAATTCGCCTGAAATTTAACTCCACAATGAAAATTGGCTCATGAATTAACACCTTGGTGGATCTCGTCTCCTTTAAACAGCCAGGTGTTAACTCTATGATCTAACGGAGGTAAGTTCTCAAGAGTTTTGTACCCTTACTGTCCCTTTCTCAACAAGTTGTCTCTTCTATTATTTACTCAAAAATCTTTTTTTTACCCATTTTCATTGGGTAATTTCTTTTTTAATAATAGTGAGAAACAGGATGTTAGTCAAGACAAACATAATTACGTTTACGCGAGGAGAGTGAATTAATTATATGTTATAATCTTTAAATGGAAAAATAAATGTATTAAAAGCAAATAATTAATAGAAATTTTATTTCATTTAACAATAAAATTATTCTAAGCGCAATTGTGTTCAGATGTTAATGCTCTCACAACTTGTTGAGTAGTCTGTTTTACTTTCTCCTAACAGATTTGCATTTGTCGGAAGGGAGGAGTCCGTCCCCTTTTTCGTGTATTACAACAAGGAAAGAAATTGCAAGGTCTTAAGTCAGGTGACCTTGCGGACATTCATTTACCTGATGCTACGCAACTATGAGAAGGATGAAAATCTCTTTCAATATTTCTCTCACCACCATCTGCTTCTGTGATAAAGGACCATAATGAATCTACAAATATTTACTAATACAACAGTGATATTTACCGTTTTATTCCAGAACTAATTATTCGTTAATCATGTAGAGGTAGAGAGCTCTATTCATGATATTGTCGTAAAATAAAGGAACAGTATGACAGCCATTCCAGCGAGGAATAATCAACAATTTTCCACCATCACCTTGCAAAGTCTGCTGGTCAAAGTTGTATTCACGGTGGTGTTATAAAGTCCTTAAAGTCGAACATTATAGCTATTCTCTTTTCCATTAAAACCCATTGCTAGCAAGTCAGGAATAAAAATAGCACCCCTTACCCCTCTGAAAAAAATAATAATAATAAGAGCACGTTGATTGAGAAGCCATTCAAAACAATCTGATAGTGCGAGAGCGATCAGTCTAAAGGAATTAATGCCGGAAGTGAATCATTTAAGGGGGCCATTCCAGATCATATTTGACAATGCGATTAAATGATGATTTTGTCATTTGAATTGCATTCTTCCTGTCAGCTAAATTTGGATTTAAGAAAATTCTTCTAAAATCTTCACTAATTTCTTTTATTTTTAATGACTCTTGAGGACCTAAACATGTCTTTAACCTTAGACCAGTATCTTAGAATTTATACTCTGGATCATTTTTGCTAAAGACTGGATTTATTTGACTGTTTTGTTCTTTTTGTCTTCAGCTAACTTGTGACCACAAATATTGGTATAAGATTTTTTAAACAAAGTAAATTTAAATCCGTTTCCTTTCATTAATTAAACATGAAATGTAATTATTTAGTCATTTTTTATATAGTAAAATTTTATATTTTGTTTACAAGAAAAATAAAAAAAAGGAAAACATCGACAATTAAGTAATAAGATTGATCGTTAATTCACGTTCTTTACGGAAAACATGGTTGGTTACTTCCGGTGCCATCACTGCAAACAATGAAAATGTAAACATTTAACAAGAGGTTTGCAGCGAAAGAAAAGCCAGCAATTACACAACGAAATAAAAATGAATCCTTTTCAATTATAATTTGCAAAATTTTAGTTTCGCTTTTTCAGTGCAGACCTAATTTAATTGAAAGGCAAGTTTCCAGACAAACACCGATTAAACAATTGATCAATTGAGCCCATTCCAATTGCAGTTTCGTTCGCCTCGCATTTCATTTGCTGCTCGGGATCTACTTACAATAAAGCCAAGTGATTGAGTGTACAGACCAGAGAATCACCAGCGCTGTGAGTGTGGCACATATCCTACCTATATGGATTACTATTTGTCCCTTCTTTTCACTCAAAGGGCACAAAACGTCAAAATTCTTTCAACCTTAATGCGAAAGTGCACCTGGAGATTTATAGTGCTATCTTTAATCCATGACTAGTACATAATGTAGCAGAGTTTCCATCCTCATTCACGGAAGGGTCATTTTCGGTTTCTCTTCCATAGCAATAATGGCAGATTGAGATCGAGTCCCATTCGGGCCAATTTACTCCATCCCTTGTAGTTCATTTGCAATTGATTGTTATCTTCTACTATTTCTTGTATTTCACTGTTCTTGCAACCTGTTAAGATTTATTTCAGGAAATCTTAATTTTTGGTTTGCTTGATTTGCATATTTATCTTTCTTATCGCTCTCATTTCTATATATTTATGTTTATGGAAATAAATCTATTCCTCTTACCGCAGCTTCATGACTTTAACATTCAACCAGTTGAATGTTACGAAAGCAATTACAATGTTATTGAAAGGGAAAAGGGTGCATGATCCCGATGAGTGGAATCGCTTTTCAACATCGAACTGTGTAATGTATCAGAGTGGTACTTACAAGATCAGCCGAGGAATTATAATACTGTTGAAGATTTTCTCAAGGGATTGTGGTCATTTTGGCATGCATTCGCTAAATTACAGAAAGAGCGATCTCTTACAAGAACAAAGTTGCTACCCATTATAGAAAGAAACTAAAGACCTTAAAGAAAAGTACAAACAAGAATGAAAAGTTGAAAATCATACTGGATGCCTATCAAAACTCAAGCAATATAGAGCTTCTCATGTACGTTGCTTATAATATTTTTATATTTTTAGCTTATAAACACATGAGGTTGTCCATAACTGTATGAAATATTTACAAAAAAAAAAACAAATCTAAAATTCTCTGAAGGTAGAATTTACATTAGTAGAATCTTCGGACCACTGAATTAATTCACTCAATCGAAGAGAGACTTACTCACGCATCATGAGACTCAATTCTCTTATTGAATTTAGATCCCGTTAAATATTACTATTCCACCCACTTTGATTCAACCATTAAGATAACTGCCTGCTTCACAATTCTACTTGTCATTTAACCCCTCCCTTGGCAACCATTTCACACTCAAGTTATGAACAGAGTCCATTCTGCCTATTCTGAGCAGCCCTCATCGCTTAATCTTCTCTCATACATTGGTATTGTCAAGGTGGCAAAAAAGCCATTCTCTCTCTTGGTAATCTCCTCATCAGAGCATCGTCTTAAGTCACTCTTAATTTATGTAGGTCTGTTGTTTCACTCCTTTTTGAAATTGAGATGTAGCACCAGGTCTATTATTTTTGTAGAAGGTATCCCTTCTCCCCTAACATTCTTATTTCATTGTATCTTGGTATAATGAATATAAGTGCTATAGCAATCATTTATCAGTTTACTTGGATTGGTAGGTACATCGCCTTCGAAGTAAGTGTTCCTCTATTGCCCTAATTGTTTTTAAAAAGAATTCTAGGGCCTAAAGGCTCAATCACTTACCACACAAACTCTCTCTCTCTCTATTTATTTTTTCACTCACTCTCACTCTTTATCAATCCCTTTATCTCTATACCACTGTCTTTCACTCTATCACTCTCGCTCTCTCTCTCGGTCTCTATCACTCTCTTATCTCTCTCATACACTCTTTCCATCTCTCTCTCACTCTCAGGCGCCAGATGGGTAGCTAAAATTAAAATATCTCACTTTCACTCTGTGCTACGCTTTCTCTTATGCTATAGGTTAGAGCCTTCCCAAAATAGTACCTTCACGGTATAGTTAGCAATATCCTTTCAGGTACTACTATTCCTTGTGATTCATTATGACACTCTTAATATATATTTTACTCTGTCACTCTCCCTCTCACTCTTAATATATCTTTATTCTCTCTTACTATCTCTCTTTCATTATATCTCTTACTCTATTTAACTCTCCCACCCCGAGGAAGGGGGTCTATCTCAATCAAGGGGTGAACCTAAGCGAGATAATATGAGACAATTAGGAAGTGGAGGTTAGAATAAAGAACCTTGACCTGTACCCTCCAGGTTCAAATGGCTTTCTCTCTAGAGTCCTTCGTGAAGTGATCGGTGAGGTTGCTCCACAGCTTAATGCGATCTTTAATGAATCGTTAGAAACTGGGGACGTAACAGAGGACTGGAGGACGGCAGACGTGACTCCCATAATTAAGAAGAGAGAGCGCAAAAACCCGGGTAACTAGCGGCCTTTAAGTTTGACTTCCGTTATGGGCCAAATGTTAGAGATCATAATCCCGAAAAAATAGTAAAGCACCTAGAAACAAACACCTTGATCCTGGATTGCTAACACGGGTTTCGCAGGAGCCGATCGTGACTCACAAATCTACTAGAATTCTTTCTCGGCATTTTGGGTGAGTACGATCGTAGTTGAACTGTAGATATTTTATACCTGGACTTTTAAATGGGCTTGGATAAGGTGCCACACCGCGAGTTGATGTGCAAAGTTCGCGCGGTTGGCATTACAGGTAGGGTAGCCAGCTAGATTAAGAACTGCTTGTCAGGCAGGTGACAAAGATTGAGAATAAAAGGGGTAGCCTCGAGATGGGGCCCCGTAAATAGTAGGGTACCACAGGATTTCGTGCTCGATCTTCTCTTTTTCATCATCTATATAAATGATATACTGTAGACGATGGGTTGCTTTGCTGGATAGCCAAATTCGCTGACGATACAAAATTAGGAGGCAGGGTGAGCTCACGCGAATGGGTGGAAAACCTACAAAACAGCCTTCGATGGTTAGATAATTGGTCAGAGACTTGCCAAATGCCTTTTGATTTTGACAAGTGCAAGGTGATGCACATTTGCTATGCGAATCCTCAAGAAGACATACCTGGAAAAGGACTTGGGTGTGCGATCTAAAGGTTTCCAGGAAGTGTGCCGATGTAGAAAAAAGCGGCACAAAGACTATTGGGCTACATAAAAAGTCAATTTCGCTTTCGAAAAGAGAGATTGTCCTGAAATTGTATAACTCTCTATCCAGACTTCACCTGTTGTTCGCCGTTCAATTATGGTCTCTTACATTGTATAAGGACATAGATAAACTGGGACGTTTGCAAGCTAGTTAAGGCCACCAAGTTAATTCCCTCACTTAAGCATAAAGGCTATCAGTTTCGTCCTCAAGAACTAGGGCTTTTCTCTTTGGAGACCCACCGATTACGAAGCCACCTAATAGAGACCTTCAAGATTATGAGGGGTGTCGTAAACGTGGACTACAGAATGGTGTTCACATTGAACACAAATCTGACCCATAACCATCGTTACAAGCTAGATTTGCTCCCAATACAGACTAGTATTGGCGGGAACTACTTATCGTATAAGAGCTGTGCTACATAGAACCATCTTCCGGTCGAGATGGTAAATAGTTCGTCTGTAGAACAATTTAAATATAGACTAGATGATGTAATCCATGAATATGTATAAAACGTAGATTATAGAAAGAAGTAAAATAGGTTTCAGCAATAGGTTTTCTGATTGTGATCCTTTCTAACAGCACACTCAGGTGTTTTTTTCGCGTTCTGCGCCCGCAAAAGTGGGTGGGAGAGGCGGGAGGGGAGAGCCTTCGCCTGTGCTACGCTTTCTCTTATGTTATAGGTTAGGGACTTCCCCAAAAAGTACCTCCACAGTATGGACAGAAATATCCTTTGAGGTAGAACTCTTTCTTGACACTTTGTGACTCGCTCACTCTCTCTATCGTGCTCATTCTCAATCTCTCTCATTCTTTAGTTCACTATCTCTCCCTCTCTTCCTCTCTTACATCCCCTCTTTCACTCTTTCACTGTGAATATCTGTCTCATTTTCACTCTTTCACACTATTTCAGGCTCCATCTAACTCTCTCTTTCTCATTCTTTCTCAATCTCTTTAACTTTCTCTCACACTCTTTTACCCAGTCTATCTCTCACTCTATCTTTCTTTCTCTCTCTCTATCTCTTTATCTTTTACTATCTCTCACTTTCGCTCTTTCTCTCCCTCTCTCTCTCTCTCTCTCTCTCTCTCTCTCTCTCTCTCTCTATATATATATATATATATATATATATATATATATATATATAGATCTGTCTCTCGAAGCCATCATTGCAGAGATTAAAGCCACCAAGGTAGAGCAACAGCAACAAGAAAATCCCAACGACGCGGATGGCTCCTCTATTGGGCCCTCATGCACCGCTTCGATAGAGATAGGCCAACCATCCGACGTCCCAGAGCCAGCAGCTGCTGGGGTTACTCAGGGCGTCAAAAAGAAGAAAAGGAAGAGTAAGAAAGGAAAAACAGTAGATAAAACAAAAGAGAAAGTAGAAACGGAAGAAAAAAACGAAAAAAACCCAAAAAGTGGGGAAGAAAGAGGAATCGAAAGAGCCCATACTGAAAGGGAAGCCTCTGTCTTCTGAACCTAAATGCGCGAGGGTCATCGTGATCGGTGACTCCTAAGCGCGGGATCTACAACCCTTGCTAGCGGCACGCCTTCGCACCAGTGTGAAGGTAAGCTGCCTTCCTGGAAAGGGGAACGGAGAAATAAGGGTGGAGGCTGAGAAATCTCAGATCTCTGAGAACTCAGTAGTTGCCCTCATGGCAAGTGGCAACGATCTCTACCTACGAGGAGGCAAAGTAGGCGCCAGCGGGAAGATGCTGACCACGGTTATGGGAGGAGTTGACGACTGTGGGCTAAAAACCCGCAGACGTGTCGTGGTCGGGATACTCCCAAGACGAGGTCCACCCCGCAATGCTCACGCGAAGAACGCCTCCATAAACCAACGCCTGGGAGATCTTTGTACGGCGGAAGGAGTCTTTTTTGTAGACCCCTACCGCACCTTTTACGGGAGAAATGACCTGTACAAAAGGGACGGAGTGCATCTTTCCTTTAAAGGGAAAGCTGCACTCGCAAACATGATCCAGGATGTTGTGGAGCGGACCCAAAGAAGTGTTAGACCCTGAGTAAAGGAGGAAGTACGCCAGTACACCCGTGTTAGTCCAGGAACGACCTTTTCTGAAGTCACAAAGAGGGGAGTGACCCCGCCACAGAGAAAGAAAGCGGAAAACGGGAGAGCGTAGGGAGTCCTACAGTCGGGGACTCCTTCAAAGTTCTTCTGTTTAATGCAAGGTCTATCAGAAACAAGTTTATAGAACTTCGTGGCCTCTTGGCAACAGAAGAACCGGAGATGGTGGCCATAACGGAGTCGTGGATAAAAAACTCAAGCGGAGATTTTGAAGGTGAATTCACGATTCCCGGTTACCAGCTCTTCTTGAAAGATAGGCCAGACAGAGAGGGTGGCGGTGTGATGTTGTATGTCAAGGATACTCTCAACTCGACGGATTGCAACATCGTATCCGACCATGAACTACTAGGTGTTGACCTAGAGATAGGTCCTGCCAAATACAGGACCCTGGTGCTTTATAGACCTCCTGCCCAACTCGTTGAAAAAGACAGAGATATGTACCAGCTACTAGGAGAACTTGTCGAAGACAGAGTGTTTATCGTCATGGGTGATTTCAACACACAAGTTGACTGGGAAACCAGAAAACCCTGTGGCGAGGACGCACAAATCCTAGAGTTCACGAACAACGAGTTCCTCACTTAATGGGTGAGAGAGCCAACGAGAGGAGACAATATCCTCGACTTGGTTTTCACCTCTGAGGATGACATCGTTGAGGACCTCTCTGTTGGCGAAGAGCTCGGTGGCAGTGACCATCGACTAATTAGATTTGTAGTCAAAGTCCCCAAGGCAGAGCCTGCAACTAGTAAATCAAGGAAACTCGATTTGAGAAGAGCAGACTTTGCAGGTCTACGCGCGGGACTGACTGACGCGAGACTAGAAGAGTGCGAGGCTGTTGAAGACTCTTGGAACAGTTTCAAAACAACATTCATGAGTCTTCAATCGCGTTTCATCCCTCTGAAATGCCCCCGTTGGTCTTCTGTTCAACCAAAGTGGTTTAATCGAGAAATCGGGCAACTGCTTAGGGAGAAGAGAAATGTGTACCGGCTTTGAAGATCTAGGGTGACTTTGACGAAGGCAACGGTCATGCCTGACGAACCTTGTGGAATTCTTCCACTTCGTTTTCAGTGAGCACGATCGGGACAAGGCGGTGGATGTGGTCTACCGAGACTTTCAGAAAGCCTTTGATAAGGTACCACACCGCCGCCTTCTCCGGAAAGTGCAAGCGCTTGGCATAGACGGAAACTGAATCGAGAACTGGCTAAGGGGCAGACGGCAACGGGTGGTGGTAAATGGACAGTCTTCTGAGTGGGTGCCCGTTACTAGCTGGGTGTCTCAAGTTTCTGTCCTGGGACCACTACTATTCATCATCTACGTCAACGACATGGACGGTGACATGGTTGCCAAGATTTCCAAATTTGCCGACGATACCAAGATTGGTATGAACGTTGCAAAGGATGGAAATACTGCCCACCTGCAGGAAGATCTTGGGAAGATTGGGGAGTGGTCGGACACGTGGCAAATGCCTTTTAACGTGGGGAAATGCAAAGTGATGCATATCGGCCACAGAAACCCCCAATCTTAGTATATCCTTAAGGGCACTGCTATGGAATCCACCGACACTGAGAAGGACTTGGGTGTAACAATCACTAGTGACCTCAAGTTCTCGAAACAGTGCATTGAGGCGGAGAAAAAGGCCCAAAGGATGCTATGCTATATTAAGCGCCAGTTTGGTTATCGGAACCAGGAGATTGTACTGTGCCTGTACAACTCACTTGTCTGACCGCACCTGGAGTATGCCGTACAATTTTGGAGTCCCTTATTGCGAAAGAACATCGCGAGATTGGAACGCGTACAAGCTAGGGCAACCAAACTGATTCCCTCTATCCGACATAAAAGTTATGAGGATAGACTAAGGGAGTTATATCTGTTCTCGCTGGAAACCCGTAGACTGCGTGGTCAGCTCATCGAGGTCTTCAAAATACTTCGAGGGTTCGACAATGTTGACTACCGGGATATTTTCACTTTGAGTGAGAACAGAACGCGCAATCACGGCTTCAAACTTGAACTGAAGCGTTACAACCGCAATCTGTGTGGAAATTTTTTCACCTACAGTATCTGCGGTAAGTGGAACGCACTTCCAGTGGAAGTTGTCAACAGTGAATCTGTTGACCAGTTCAAGTCAAGACTAGATAAAGTCTTGAAAAGCGGCCGTTCAGGGACGCAAAACAATTGAGCAGCCATGTGCCTGTTCGATTGCTAGTCCACAGGTACCCTCTTTGAATGGACCGTAAGGTCTCCTAGGGTACTTAATTTCCTTGTTACTCCTTGTTACTCTTCATTTTACTGTTTCACTCTCTCTCTCTCTCATTTCCTCTTTCACCCTCTCTCTTTCATTTCCCTCAATCACTCTATCTAACTCCCCCCCCGCCCATTTTCTTAATATACGTTACTCTGGGCGGTTATTTGTACGATGCCGATAATCCGGATCGTCAGAGAAGCAGAGTCATCGGATGCAGATCAAACAAGTTAATCTCGGTCAAATTGGGACCATAAATATTTTGACGCACCATTTTCCTCAACCATCCGTCTCTTATAAATCTTTCAATTTATTTCCCCCCCTCTTCTAAAATCTATATTCTGTATTTATTTCCTTCTCTAGCTTTTTCCTTATTCATCATTCTTTCCCTTTTTTCTTCCCTTCTCCTATTTTTCTTTTTCTTTCTCTCACTTTCGTTTCCTCTCTCTTTTTATATCTCCCTCTCTCTCTCCTTTCTCTATCTCACTTTACTTATTTTCACTCTCTTTTCCTCTATCTCATTCAATGATACATGCCCATCTTTCCGGCTCTTTTCTCCATCTCCTTCTGTGCTCTCTATCTCTCGAATTTTCGTCCCTTCTCACCTTTCTCTCCCTTTTTATCTTTGTATCCCCTTTCCACGTTTCTCTTTTTTTATTTCCGTTGTCCTATCTCTCTCTCTTCCTATTTTTCACAAGATTTTTCCTTTTTCCTTCTCCATCCGTCTCAGTATCTCCCTCTTCCAGTCATTCTAATTTTCCCACATTCCTTCCTTCTCCAAATTCATTAACAAAGATACCGCTTGGAAATGGGGATCTATGCCGAGATACACGTGCGTATGTGTGTACTCGCACATATGTATATCTAACACGAGCTCGCTCTAACCCCCCCTCCCTCTCCCCCAATATATTCTTCATGAGCTCTCTATAACTCACTCGCCTTCCCTCGTTCTTTCAATATTTTTCACACTCATACCTTCCTTCTCTCTTTTTTCCTCAAATTCTTTCCTGTTGTGACTCACTTTATTTTGTCACTCTCTCTTTCTAATACTCTCCCATCCCTAGTCCCTCACTCTCTCTCTCTCCCACCATCATTCTTTCATTATCTCCCCTTCTATTTTACCTATATATGTTTCTCAGTGCATTATTTCATTTACTTCCCTCTTCCGCACTCTATTTTTTCTGACTCTATCTCAAGCTCTTCCATCTTTTTTTCTATCTATCAATCTAACACCATCTCACTCTCGCTCTCTTCCTCTCGTTTCCTTTCTCATTTTGGTCTCATATTATCCTAATCCCTCATTTTTCTCCCTGTTTCTTTTTGTCTTTTCACTCTTTGTCTTATCTCTTTTTGTCTCTCGCTAAATATATCTCTTTTTTATCTCTCTATCTTCTCTCCCGCCCCTTCTTAAATGAAAGATGGATATCTTCAGATATATGTTTATCTAGCAATTTCTCTCTTTCTGTCTCAATCGATCACTCACTTTCTCACAATATATCTCTCCGCTCTCCTTTTTTCTAAGTATCACTTTCTTTTCTGGCTTTTTTCACTCTCTTTCATCTCCTTTTCTCTTCACTCTCAATTATTTATCTATCTACCACCATCTCGTTATGGGTGACTTGAACAGCCAAGTTGACTGGGAAACCAGAGCAGCCTGTGGCGAGAGCGCGCTACCCCTGGAGTTCGTCAACAACGAGTTCCTCACTTAATGGGTCAGAAAACCGACGAGAGGTGATAATATCCTAGCCTTGGTCTTCACCTCTAAGGATGATATCGTTGAGGATGTCTCTGTAGGCGAAGAGCTCGGTGGCAGTGATCACCAGCTAATTAGATTTACCATCAAGATCCCGAAGGTAAGGTCTGTTGCCAGTCAATCAAGGAAACTCGATTTGAGAAGAGCAGGCTTTGCAGGTCTACGCGCGGGACTGACTGACGCGAGGCTAGAAGAGTGCGAGGCTGTTGAAGACTCTTGGAACAGTTTCAAAACCACATTCATGAGTCTTCAATCGCGTTTCATCCCTCTGAAATGCCCCCGTCGGTCTTCTGTTCAACCAAAGTGGTTTAATCGAGAAATCGGGCAACTGCTTAGGGAGAAGAGAAAAGTGTACCGGAATCGAAGATCTAGGGTGACTTTGACGAATACCGGAGGCTAGCCAGGAGAGTGAAGTCCAGCATAAGGGCGGCTAAGCGGTCTGAGGAACTCCGAGTCTCGAGAGTCTGTAAAGAGAATCCCAAGGAGTTCTTTGGATATGTAAACAGCCGTAAACCAATCCGTCGAACGATTGGCCCTTTGGGAAATGAGGAGGGGACATTAAAGCATTCAGATGCAGAAAATGCTAACCTCCTCAACGACTACTTCTCTTCAGTGTTTACTGAAGAATGTGGTCCCATCCCTCAGCCGACGGATTCCTACTCGAGGGAAAAGCTGGAGGATATGGACTCCACCGAAGTTAAAATCAAAAAGAAGATCAGTGACCTAATGACGAATAAGTCCCCTGGCCCCGTTAGGTTTCTACCTAAAGTGTTAAAAGAAGTGCGCGATCAAGTGTCACGACACCTGAGCGCAATCTTCAAAATATCAATCCGGACCAAACGGGGGCCTAGAGACTGGCGTGAGGCGGAGGTGACTCCTATCTTCAAGAAAGGAGACCGTAACCAACCGTCGAACTACCGACCTATTAGTCTGACTTCGATAGTCGGTAAACTCATGGAAAGCATCATGGTGGACAAAGTGACGTCGTATTTAGAGTGAAACCTGCTACTGAGGAGTTCCCAGCACGGCTTCCGAAGGCAACGGTCATGCCTGACGAACCTTGTGGAATTCTTCCACTTCGTTTTCAGTGAGCGCGATCGGGACAAGGCGGTGGATGTGGTCTACCTAGACTTTCAGAAAGCCTTTGATAAGGTACCACACCGCCGCCTTCTCCGGAAAGTGCGAACGCTGGGCATAGACGGAAAGGTAGCCGGTTGGATCAAGAACTGGCTAAGGGGCAGACGGCAACGGGTGGTGGTAAATGGACAGTCTTCTGAGTGGGTGCCCGTTACTAGCGGGGTGCCTCAAGGTTCTGTCCTGGGACCACTACTATTCATCATCTACGTCAACGACATGGACGGTGACATGGTTACCAAGATTTCCAAATTTGCCGACGATACCAGGCTTGGTATGAACGTCGCAAAGGATGGAAATACTGCCCGCCTGCAGGAAGATCTTGGGAAGATTGGGGAGTGGTCGGACACGTGGCAAATGCCTTTTAACGTGAACAAATGTAAAGTGATGCATATCGGCCACAGAAACCCCCAATCTTAGTATATCCTTAAGGGCACTGCTATTGAATCCATCGACACTGAGAAGGACTTGGGTGTAACTATTACTAGCGACCTCAAGTTTTCGAAACAGTGTATCGAGGCAGAGAAAAAAGCCCAAAGGATGTTAGGCTACATAAAGCGCCAGTTTGGATACCGTAACAAGAAGATAGTACTTTGTCTGTACAACTACCTGCTTTGGCCGCACCTGGAGTATGCCGTACAATTTTGGAGTCCTTCGTTTCCAAAGGATATCGCAAGGTTGGAACGCGTACAAGGCAGGGCAACCAAGCTGATTCCCTCTATCCGACATAAAAGTTATTAGAATAGACTAAGGGAATTAGATCTGTTCTCGCTGGAAACCCGTAGACTGCATGGTCAGCTCATCGAAGTTTTCAAAATACTTCGAGGGTTTGACAATGTTGACTACCGGGATATTTTCACACTTGTTGAAAACAGAACGCGCAATCACGGCTTCAAACTTGAACTGAAGCGTTACAACCGCAATCTGTGTGGAAATTTTTTCACCTACAGTATCTACGGTAAGTGGAACGAACTTCCAGTGAAAGTTGTCAACAGTGAATCTGTTGACCAGTTCAAGTCAAGACTAGACAAAGTCTTGAAACGTGGCTGTTTAGGGACGCAAAACAATTGAGTAGCCATGTGCCTGCTCGATTGCTAGTCCAAAGGTACCCTCTTTGAATGGACCTTAAGGTCTCCTAGGGTACTTCCCTTCCTTGTTACTCCTTGTTACCTCTTTTTCTCTTTTCTCTTTTGTCTATATCTATTCTCACTCTTCCTCTTTTTCTCTGTATCCTCATTTATTTCTTCATGCCTCTTTTTGACCTTTCTCTCTAATCTCTTTTTCTGTCTCTCCCTAAGTCTCTCTCTCTTTTATGTCTCTGTTTCTTTTCTCTTGCACCATCGTCTTCTCTCGCTCCCCTTCTTCTTTCTCTGCCTCTTCCTTTCCTCTACTTTTCTCCTCTCTGTCTCTCTATTAGATAGAGAAGTGGCTAAGTGGCAGACGGCAACGGGTGGTGGTGAATGGATAGGCTTCTGAGTAGGTGCCCTTTACTAGTGGGGTGCCTCTCGGTTCTCTCCTGGGACCACTACTATTCATTATCTACGTCAACGACCTGGAAGGTGACATGGTTGCCAAGATTTCCAAATTTACCGACCATACCAAGCTTCGTATGAACGTTGCAAAGGATGGAAATACTGCCCACCTGCAGGAAGATCTTGGGAAGATTGGGGAGTTGTCGGACACGTGGCAAATGCCTTTTAACGTGAAAAAATGCAAAGTGATGCATATCGGCCACCGAAACCCCCAATCTTAGTATATCCTTAAGGGCACTGCTATTGAATCTACCGACACTGAGAAGGACTTGGGTTTAACAATCACTAGTGACCTCAAGTTCTCTAAACAGTGCATTGAGGTAGAGAAAAAGGTCCAAAGGATGCTAGGCTACATAAAGCGCCAGTTTGGATATCGGAACAAGGAAATTGTACTGTGTTTGTACAACTCACTTGTTCGACCGCAACTGGAGTATGCCGTAAAATTTGGGAGTCCTTCATTTCGAAAGGACATCGCGAGATTGGAACGCGTGCAAGCGAGGGGAGAACAATAAATCACGGCTACAAACCTGAACTGAAGCAATACCACTGTGATCTGTGCGGGAAATTCTTCACATACAGTATATGTGGTAGTTGGAACGCACTTCCGACGGAAGTTGTCAACAGTGAATCTGTTGACCAGTTCAAGTCAAGACTATATAAAGTCTTGCAAAATCACCGTTAAGATCCTCGCGAGTGATCTTCGAGGTTGACAACAAACATCTTCGAGGATTGCGCCAAAAGTACCCTCCTTGTATGGACCGTAAGGTCTTCAAGGGTACTTATTTTTCTTGTAGCCCTTTGTAGCTCTTTTTCCCTCTCTGTTTCTCTCTCTATGTGGGTAATGGTGTTGTAACTGTGACTATATGTATGTGTACATGTATAAAAGATGTATGTCTTATATATCTGTGCACTTTGCCATTTTTCTTTTTCAGTCTCTCTCAATCACTCACTCTCTGAACTCTCTCTCAACAACCACCTTACCGTAGGTGAGAGAGCTTGTGCAATCTGCTTGAGTTTAGCTAGCTAAGAGGGGGGATTTTTAATCCGGTAGGGTCACCCATGTCAGTAAGGTAGCTTTAGTAGGATCCAAACTAAGGGTTTTCAAACTTTTCTACCACTTCTTTGATGTGTCTCCTTGAATCCCCCTACCAACTTCTTCGATTCTGTTAGTACTAAGTTTCACCAACTTTCTTCAACTGTCAATAAAAAACCCCAACAACAAAAAAACAAACATTTATCTCTATTACACATAGGTTGTTTATTAATAAGGGCCTCACCAGCTCCCTTATTCTGCGTGAGAAGAGAGGCTTTGGAACCTCTTTAAATAACGCCTTGGAGCACTTCTAGGTTGCAAGAGACTGAAATTGAAGGGATCTCAGGCGTTTGGGGAAAGATTAATTGAGAAAAGCTAGGTACCTCTTAGAAGCTTTCTCCTAACGTGTAATGGCCTGACCGGTCCCCTGTGACCACTACTTGGTGAACAAAAGCTCAACTGCTCTTTGGTGAGAGAGCTTTTGCGCCTTGCTGGTTGCCAGATCAGCTAAAGATATCGGATAAAGTCGTGGAAACTTAGCTCAACTATTTGCCTTAAGTCTGACCGTTTTTAGTTAATTAGTATGGCTTAGTAGGAAGAAAGTTACACCTCAAGCACCCCTGTCGAAAAATCAGAGAACCAGTTTACTGGGGCTCTCGTGCTGCTCAGTTAGGAGCTGTGGCACGACTGGGGACGTCCGGCCCAGGGCAGACCTTAGGGTTGGTGTGCTTGGTCAAAGGGTTTCTGTTCACCGAACGACCAAAAACCTTCTGGAAATAGGCGGATGTGATTAGTGCGAGAGAAAATCACACACAAAAACCCCTTTTTTAATGCGTATGGTCCGAGAGTTTTTTAAGAGTGCGAAGAAAAGTGGTAATCCGTTCCGCAAGTTAACCTTCAAAATATGCAAAGTTTACAGATGGAGTGAAGACTTCGGGGGCAGGAGTTGCAAGGAGCTCACAGATGCTGTTAGTATCTGTAACTTCTGCGAACTAGAGAAGCGCCTGGGCGAGAGCATCGCTCAACTGAGAGAGGAGAACTCCCTCCTCAAAAGGGAGGTTCAATTCTTAAAAACAGAGAGGTGCAGATGCTCAGGATTCTTCTGCTGCAGGACTGCCTCAACGAGCCAAAAAGAAAAAAAAGAACGAAGAAAGAAGAGAAACTAGATATACAAGAAGAGAAAGTAGAAAAAAAGAAGAGAAAGTATAAACAAAGAACGAGAGAGTAGAAGCAGAAGAAGAGAAACGAGAAACAAAAGAAGAGAAAACAAAGGAAGACAAGAAAAAGAAGAAGAAGATTAAGAGGAAAAATGTAGAGATAACTGAGGAAAGCGGCAAGTCGCTTCCGAAAGGGAAGACTAATTCGTCTGCAGACAAATGTGCAATGGTTACCCTTATTGGTGATTCTCAAGCACGGAGTCTGCAGCCCCTGCTAGCGGTACCGCCTTCGCACTAGTGTAAAGATAAGCTGCCTGCCAGGATGGGGTAACCACCATATCAGAGTAGAGGCTGAGAAATCACAGATTTCTGAGAGATCAGTCGTTGCTCTGATGGTCAGTGACAACGACCTCTACCTGAGAGGAAGTAGGGTAGGCCTTACGGATAAAATCCACCACACGGCTATGGGCGCCGTGGACGACTGTGGGCTGAAAACCCGCAAGCGTGTTGTATTCGGGATGCTTCCGAGGAAAGGTCCAACAAGGACCGCTCACTCGATGAACGTCTCTTTAAATCGGCGCCTGGCAGATTTGTGTACAGCAGAGGGGGTCTTTTTTGTGGACCCGTACCGCACCTTTTATGGTAGAAATGATCTCTCCTAAAGGGATGGGGTACATCTTTCCTTTAAAGGGAAGGCATTTCTGTCGAAAATGATCCAGGATATCGTAGAGAGGATCCAAAGAAGTATCCGGCCCAGAGTGAGGGCGGACCTACGCCAGTACGCTCGTGTCACTCCTGGAACGACCTTCTCAGAGGTCGAAAAGAGGGGTGTCTCCTCGCCAACAAATAACCCAGGAAACGGAAGAGCGTAGGGAGTCCTACATTCGGGGACTCCCTGAAAGTTGTTCTGTTCAATGTGAGGTCAATCAGGAATAAGTTTCTTGAGCTCCGTGGCCTTGTAGCAACAGAAGAACCTGAGATGGTGGCCATAAAGGAGTCGTGGATAAAAATATCAAGTCGAGATTTTCAAGGCGAATTCACGATTTCCGGTTACCAGCTCTTCCTGAAAGATAGGACAGAGAAAGAGGGTGGGAGGGTGATGTTTTATGTCAAGGATACTTTCAACTCGACGAATTGCAACATTGTATCCAACCATGAACTACTAGGTGTTGACCTAGAGATAGATCCTGCCGGATACAGGACCCTGGTGCTTTACAGACCCCCTGCTACTAAAGAGTTCTCAGCACGGCTTCCGAAGGCAACGGTCATGCCTGACGAACCTTGTGGAATTCTTCCACTTCGTTTTCAGTGAGCACGATCGGGACAAGGCGGTGGATGTGGTCTACCTAGACTTTCAGAAAGCCTTTGATAAGGTACCATACCGCCGCCTTCTCCGGAAAGTGCAAGCGCTGGGCATAGGCGGAAAAGTAGCCGGCTGGATAGATACTGGCTAAGTGGCAGACGGCAACGGGTAGTACTGAATGGATAGGCTTCTTAGTGGGTGCCCGTTACTAGCACGGTGCTTCAAAGTTCTGTCCTGGGACCACTACTATTTATCATCTACGTCAACGACCTGGACGGTGAAGTGGTTGCCAAGATCTCTAAATTTGCCGAAGAGACCAAGCTTGGTATGAACGTTGCAAAGGATGGAAATACTGCCCACCTGCAGGAAGATTGGGGAGTGGTCGGACACGTAGCAAATGCCTTTTAACGTGAACAAATGTAAAGTGGTGCATATCGGCCTCCAAAACCCCCAATCTTAGTATATCCTTAAGGGCACTGCTCTTGAATCGAGGGACACTGAGAGGACTTCGGTGTAACAATCACTAGTAACCTCAAGTTCTCGAAACAGTGCATCGAGACGAAGAAAAAGGCCCAAAGGATGCTAGGCTACATGAAGCGCCAGTTTGGATATCGGAACAAGGAGATTGTTCTGTGTTTGTACAACTCATTTGTCCGACCGCATCTGAAGTATGCCGTAGAATTTTGTAGTCCTATATTTCGACAGGACATCGCGAGATTGGAACGCGTGCAAGCCAGGGCAACCAAACTGATTTCCTATATCAGACATAAAAGTTATGAAGATAGATTAAGGGAATTAGATTTGTTTTTGGTGGAAACCCGTAGACTGCGTGGTCAGCTCATCGAAGTTTTCAAAATACTTCGAGGGTTCGACACTGTTGAATACGGGTATATTTTCAGCCTTAATGAGAGTAGAACAAGAAATCACGGCTTCAAACTTGAGCTGAAGCGTTACAACCGCAATCTGTGTGGGAATTTTTTCACGTACAGTATCTGCGATAGCTAAAACGCAACAGCAATTCTGTTAACCAGTTCAAGAAAAGACTAGACAAAGCCTTGAAAAGTGGCCGTTTAGGGAGGACGCAAGGCAATTGAGCGGAGATGTGCCCGCTCGACAGCTACTCCAAAGGTACCCTCTTTGAATGGACCCTAAGATCTTCTAGGGTACTTTCTTTCCTTGTTACTCCTTTTTACTCCTTGTTACTCTTTTCCTCTCTCTTTGCTATCCTTCTCATCTAAATTTATTTCTCTGTTTCTTTTTCTATCATTTCGATTTTACTTTGCTTTTTCTTTTGTCCTCTCTGGTTCTCTCTCCTTATCTAACTTCCCCACATTTCTTCAATCCCTCTTTATATCTAACAAGGAGAGCTATTGTCTCTATTGTCTCTTTGGAACCTCTATAAATAACACTATTTAACACTCACAGTACTTGAGAGACTGGGAGGGATTGGTCCCAGGCTGACAGGGAACGGAATTATGTGGTAAGGCTAGTATGATTTCGGCTGGGCTGTTATTGGTCAAAACTTCCTCACCTAGTTTTCTGCCACGTTTACTGAAAGGTCTCGAGCTAGGCCACTACCCATGGTTAGATATCCCTTGAATGCCTGTGCTACACTCTGCAGGACCTAGTACGGCCTTGACCTTGGCTTTCCTTGTCGTGTCACTCCTAGTGACAAACAAGTGAGAAATCACTAGTGGTTGCGTCCCGTAAGCTGCACCGCGTTTGGGACCGATTAGTCTATGCGGAAACCATTTCGGCTAATGTGGCAGGCGCATTGGGAGGTCTTCTACGGGAAGGGGGTGTGGCTGGAAAAGCCTGCAGGGTAGGCGGATGCGGCCTGCGCGAGACCGAGCACCAAACTTTTCCCTCTCTTTTAGTGGCCACAAACATCGAAGATATTTGCGCGCGCCTAGTTAGTTGACATAAGCATACAGTGGATAAACAAAACGACTGGTGCCCAAAAATTTAAAGCGGAATGTCCAATTTACAGAGGCACTCGTTGGTGTCTTCAAATTCTACGACATTATATTGGTAATGGAGAGGAAGATAAGGGAAGAGAAAGAGCGTCACGTGACAGCGCGAACTGGCCGCCGTGAGGAATCAACTTGGTCAATTCCAAGAAAACTGCATTCTGGAATTGGCAAACTTGAGGAACCAGGTAGGCCAACTTCAAGAGACAGTTGACGAACTCGGAAGTCGTGTTATCTCCAGGTCATCTGCAAGGAATGGGAACGACTTTAGAGGAGCTGTCGTGGCGACAGTATTGCCGCAGACCCAAATCCAGAGACCAATACGACTCAGTCCGGACAGGATGCTAGCCAAAATTACCCTGGGACGGCTAAGGGAGGGAGCGAAAGAGCAGGTAAGTGTTATGCTTACGTCGCTATATCCGCGACAACCCTCGAGACGGCGAGAACTTCTGTGTTGGACACACCTCGAAGGAGGTCCCAGAATATAGGGAACGATAACACTGGGGCTGCAGGAGTTGTAATTAAAGCTGCTTGAGCCAATATTCTGAAATAAACAAAGAAAATGAAGCAAAGGAGGAGGAGGAAAGAGCAAGTGCAAGCGGATCATCAGTGAGTAACACTTAACCGACGGATACGAGCGCATCGGCATCGACAGTGGAGGATTCACTGTATATTAGGGATGCGAGTTCGAACGAATGGGGGTTTCAGGAAGTAAGAAGGAAAAACAGAAGTGTTAAGAAGAAGAAGAAGCAGAAGACGACCTGCCCTGCCACGCAGAATCCTTTTGAGAAGCATAAATCACTTTGCTGTCCTGTCGGACGAGAGCGCACAATTCCTGCTGGTGGAAGACTCGCAGACTCGAGGCCTTTAGTGCCACCTGGGTGGGAGAAAGTGCCACAGATGGGAAGTACGATGTCTTCCCGCAGGGATAATGAGGCACTTGGAGATGAAGTTAAGAAGTTGAAAGATTCTTCCAAAAAGCTCTATACTTAGCTGAATGGTCAGCAAAAAAACACTTTTTCCTTAGTAGGGGTGAGTCGGGCAAACGGAACATAGAGTTAAGACATAAATGAAGATTGCAGAGGATCATCTCTCCAAGCCAAGCAAGGCCATGTTCGCGTGCATGCTTCTCAGTAAGTCTCCTACAGCACACGCACATAGTAAAATTCTTGAAATTAACGAAAATCTAGGTCACCTTTGTGCCTTTACACGAGTTAGGTTTCTCCACCTAAAGACCGAGGAAGTTTCTGGCCGAGTTAATCCACAGGAATGCCTTTAGTTGTTAAGGGTTGTACAAGACGAGCCAAGCGGCAACTCTCCGGATAACAACGACCAGGAGACTCAAGACGAACCACGAAAGGAGGTCGAAGTAAGGCATACTTCTGCAAAAGGCTCTGCTGCACCGCAACTCGAGAGGAGAAATGGAACCCCTGCCAGTGAAAAAAATCCGGTCCAAGGGGCAAAGGACCCAGGCAACTCAGATGGTGCTCGTGGTGATGCTTCCCCACCTGGAAACATCACTCCAACCGAGTCGCCGGAAAACGCGTTGGCAGAGGAAGCTTGCGGACTAGCCAGCGTTTTCTTAAAGTTTTATTTTTTAACTTGTGGCAGTATTAGCCTCCGATTACGAAAAAGATATCGTGGAAATCTTAAAAACGTGGATCCATACTGATAACCGAGATTTCGAGGGTGTGTTTGCTATCCCCGGTTATACAATCTCCCACCACGAGTGACATTGTCAAAATGGCGGCGGAATTATGGTTTATGTGCGGAACTGGTTTCCCGCTGTTGAATGCAAGGTGATATGTGGTCATAAAACTTTAGATTTTAGGGCTAGAAACAAAACTTACAAGCTCGTCATATCGAGTAGTCATGGTGTACAGTGCGCAAAGACTGTCAGAAGAGTCGGAGTCCAGCCTGTAAACTAATCATACCGACTTGATAAATAGTCGCACGAGTTTGGCCATGGGTTACATTAACTGCCGTGGGACTAGCTGGAGGAACTAATCAGGCAATAGTAAAGGGAGAAGACTAATTGAGGGCCTTCAGCATAATTTTCTAACACAGTGAGTAAAGGAGCCAACGAAGCGTGAGAGCATGTTATACTTGTTATTTAACACTGAGGATGACATGGTGTTGGGACTCAGTTTGGGAGTGTCTGAGCGGGAGCGATTACCACACAGTCATGTTTTACTTCGAAATTCAATGTAACAGACGCTCTCGAGTCGCTACCTTCAAACCTGACTTCCGACGCACGTACTTTGCAGGTCTTCAGAATGCGATAGCTCGGCTTGAACCTGCAACGAGAGAAGGAGCCTCGCACAAAAGATTGGCGTTTAAAGAAAATTTATATCCCAACAATCTGCGTTTGTCACCGGCATCGCCTGCAGCGATAAAGAACAGAAAAACTGCCTACATCAACTGGAAGGCCAATCGTAATGAAGAAAGGCTACTTCAATACAGGGAAGCGTGTAGGTATGTTAAAGCACTGGTGCGTAGGTCTATGCGCATAGAGGAATTTCGGATGGCCTTCCTCTGTAAAGAGACTCCAAAAGAGTTCTTATTGCATGTCAATAGCCGCAAACCGATTCGTCACATCATAGGACCGCTAAGAGATTAAAATGGCGTGATACGGAAGTCATAACAAGACTTCGCATATCTGTTGAACGATTACTTCGCCTCCTTATTTACAAGGAAAGTGGACGATCCAGCAGGTGGTTCATCTCGAAGATGGAGAAAACCTATGCAAAATAGTCTTATAGACAAAAAATGAATTATCAACGAGATTAAGAAACCTTAATCTCCATAAGTCTCTAGGTCCGGATGGCTTTGTTCCTAGATTCCTTCGTGAAGTTAGCAAAGAGAACGCTCCACGCACGACCATTTTCAACAAATCTTTGAAAAGTGAAGAGGTTCCAGAAGACTGAAGAATAGCCGACATAACCCCCATCTACAAGAAGGGGGGCCGCGAATGTTCGGGCTAATACCCGCCTATTAGTCTGACATCCATCGTAGGCCAATTGCTCGAGGAAATAATCGATGAGCATATAGTGGAGCATTTAGAGTCGCAGCACGTATTTAAAGAACAGTTTATTTTTTACTAATCTACTAGTATTTTCCCACAGTATTTTGAATGAGTATGACCGTATTCGAGCTGTGAATATCTTATACCTGGACTTTCAAAAAGCCTTTGATAAGGTACCACACCTCAGGTTGATGAATAAGGTCCACGCGCTTGGCATTACCAGCAAATTCACCGAATGGATAGAAAACTGGCTTTCGGGACGGAGGCAACGAGTAAAGATAAACTAGGTAGCCTCACAATGGCCGCTAGTCAGTAGCGGGGTTTCTCAGGGCTCAGTGCTCGGGCCTCTATTTTTCATCGTCTGCATTAATGACAGAAACGAAGGACTACTATGCTCGATCGCTAAGTTCGCCGACGATACCAAGTTAGGAAGTAGTGTGAGGTTGCGGAAAAGAGTGGAACGCATGCGAAATAATCTCTTCAGGATCTAACCCTCGGGAAAACTATTCCTTCTTAGGCAAACAGCTAGATACCACTGACCTTGGAAAAGATTTAGGCGTGCTAATTAGGAGTGACCTAAAGTTCTCCAAGCAGTGCCTCTCGGTGGAAAAAAGAGCCCAGCGAATGCTAGGATACATAAAGAGACATTTTCGCATCCAAAATTAGCAGATTGTTCCTGCCTTGTACAACTCTATAGTTTGGTCACACCTTGAATACGCGCTTCATTTCTGGTCCCCAACCCTGCGGAAGGAGATTGAGAGGCTAGAAAGCGTACAGGCTAGAGCCACAAAATTGATCCCTTCCCTTAGCTATAAAGGTTATCAACAACGGCTACGAGAACTGGGTATGTTCTCCCTGAAGACGCGCTGGTTAAGAGGCCAACTGATTGAAACTTTTACAATAATAGGAGTAGTTGAAAATGTAGATCAGAGTAGGCTGTTCACGTTGAACAGAAATGCTACACATAACCACGGTTACAAAGTGGTATTACATCAATTCCATACTACCATTTGCGGCAACTTTTTCTCTTAGAAATCTGCGACGTGGAACCATCTACCTGCCATAAGTGGTGAACTGTTTGTCACTTGAACAGTTTAAATCTCGACTTGACGAGATAATCCACGACTTGACCTAGATGGCACAGTTTTGAAGTAAGTAGATAAGTTTGAACTTTTCTATAAAAAAAACTGATTGTGTTCATTTACACAGTATATTCAGGTATCTTTTCCGCTTTCTGACCCGTAAAAGCGGGTGGAGGAGGTGGGTGGGGAGAGCCGTCATCTATGCTACGCTTTCTCTTATGCTATAGGTTAGGGCCTTCCCAAAATAGTACCTCCACAGTATGGTCAGCAATGTCCCTTTTCTACTACTTTTGCTTCCGACTCTCTATCTCTTCCGTTTGCTCTCTATTTCAAACTCCTCACTCACTCTTTGGCTCACTATCTGTCCTACGACAACTCACTCTCTCTCTCTAATTCATTTTCTATCGCTATCACACTCATTCATGAGTAATTTCAGGAGTTTTTACTAAGTAAGAAATTCCTCATATACTTGAAGTAAATAATGTATATAAAGCCAATGACTCATTAGAATAACTATACCGACGACGATGTTAGTAATTTAATAATAAAATGCATGTGAACAAATCATGTGGACCTAATATATTTTAGCCCAGAGACCTGAGTGAAGTTAAAAATGTCGTTGGCAAGCATCTCGCAAATATTTTGAATACATCATGAGACAGTAGAATTGTCCCCCAAAATTGGAAATATGCTAGTTAATAATTATGTACGGCATGGTTTAACTTAAGTGATTGGAAAACTTCAAGAATCATTCACTTCCAAGAAAATGGTATTTTTTTATGATTTAAAAGACTTGCTAAGAGATTCTCAACATGGATTCAGAAAAAATAAATCTTTTGCAAAGAATTTGCTGGAAATCTACCAGTATGTATTTTAGCAATATGGTGACAAAAAGTCGATTTTTATTATGTAACTTAATTTTCAGAAAATGTTTGACAAAGTCCCCCACAAATTGTTGATGGCAAAGCTTAGGGGACTTGGAATTAAACGAAAGTGCAAGCAAGAGCAACCAAAAAAATACCATCCTTAAGTAGACATAACTATCAAACAAGATGGAAAAGATTAAATCGCTTTAGCCTGGAAACTAGGAGAATTTGAAATCAATTCATAGAACCCCTAAAGATATTAAACAAGATTGATAATGTAGAAACTGAAACATGGTTCAAGGTAAATGACAAGGAGACAATGAACCATTGTGATTTACAACAAATCTAAGTGGTAATTTTTTATCGTAAAAAAAAATTGTAGACCTTTGAAATGAGCTTCCATGTAAAATCTAGCAATACATTAGATACTTTTAAGAAGAAAATTAGACACACTCATACATACACTCAAATATTAAAGTGTAAATATAATGCAATCGATAAAAAAACATAAAAAAGTATAACGACAAGATGCGCACCATCGAAATCCATATATTCTAATGAAATAAAATATGGAATCAAACTGTATAAAAATTAAATGACGAGATTCCAATCATCGTATCGTATAATTATTATTTCCTGTACGGAACCAGTATGATTATTTGTTTTGTTATCGTTGTTGATGTGTTTAATACTGTGTTGTGATTATTATTGTTATAGCAAACGTAAGTTTTACAAATTTTACAATGAAAATTCCTGGTTGAGCTGTGTATTTCAAATTAACCAGGTATCGTTTCAGTTTTCCGTAGCCGCGTGGCGGGTGGGGAGAGCCTTCAACTTTAATGTGCATTTGTCTTCAGCTTTGAGTTATTTTTTGTGTATATATATGTATAGAGAACTTACACAAACACGATCTCGGCCTGGACCAAAAGTTCTTTTAAGGTGCTTGCTTTCCTCGTAACACCTTGTACCTCATCGTCAGTCTCTTTCACTCTCACTCTTGGTCTCGGAGTCTCTTTCTCATTTTCTCTCATTCTCGTTAGCTCTCTCTGTCTTTCAGCATTTCTTTCTCTCATTTATATCCCAATGTCTTACTCGCTCACTCTATATCAATTTCTCTCTCTCACACGCTCTGGCTCTCTTTTACTCTCTCTCTCCCTCTGTTTCTGTCACTATCTCTTTCGGTCTCACTTTTCCACCCTCCTGCTCTATCTACCTCTCTCTGAATCTATGCCTCTGTCTGACTGGATGCCAGTCTGACTGTCTTTCTGTTAGTCTGTCTGCCTGTCTCTCACTCTCTCTCTCTCTCTCTTGAATGGACCGTAAGGTCTCCTAGGGTACTTCTTTTCCTTGTTACTCCTTATTACTCTCTCTCTCTCTCTCTCTCTCTCTCTCTCTCTATATATATATATATATATATATATATATATATATATATATATATATATATATATATATATATATATATATATATCTGTGTATGATGTGAGTAGTTTCTTTTATATCCATGTTTTGTTAAAGACCCGGTTGTATTTTGATTTTGCTAATTATATTTAGAACGTTCTAACTGGCGAATGCAGTTTTTGATACCTGGCTGGAGATTAAACAGTTAAAGAAGATCTATTTTATTTAATCGAATTTAAAAACAAATTCAAATTTCGACCGTGATCTTTCGCCATTTTTCAAGCAATTTCAGACGGAATTCTTCGCATTGTCTCCTTTAGCGGCGAAGTAGTTGTTTAGTGATCTTGAGCACCAAAAAATGAAGTTCGGGATCGGGATCGGGATTGAGATAATATTATAGGTGAATGTGTAAGAGAGAGATAGTAAAGGTAAAAGATATTGTGTCTGGTGTGTGTGTGTATGTGTGTGTGTTGATAAGATGGTTATGAGTAGAAGATGATATATGGAGGTGAGATTTGTGTAGAAAATGCGAGCATTCCTTGTTCTGTTGCCTTCTTTGCCATTTCTGTTGATCTGAATATGACTTTGAATACGTGGCTGTGATCTTCTCCATTTTGGTTTTTGAATTTCACTTTTAGAAGATAAGGTGCAGTAATCGCTCCGAACCTGGGCGCTGTGTGTTAAGGTTTTGGTCCATCTCTTGGATGAGATGAGCCTCCGGGATCTTTAGCCGGCGAAGATCCGAGTTTTCTTCTGAGAATAGTAGTATTATCTCTAAGAATATACTATAAAAACACAAAATTAATCAACCTAGTAATGAGAAACAACCTCCGTGAAAAACAACCCTTCCTAAAGGCTACAAATGTGGTCTACAAATTCGAATGCCAATATGAGGACGGAAAGGACCCCAAACAATCGAAATATGAGTATGGCCACTACTACCCTCAGCCGACGTCTAACAATGCACTTGTAAGAAGGAGGAATCAAAACACACTGCAGTGAACAGCACAACGTACAAACTACAAGAATAATTCTGGTTGAAACACTAAAATCCTAAGAAAAAAACTCAGATCTTCGCCACCTGAAGATTCTGGAGGCTCATCTCATCAAAGAGATTGGCCCAAACATTAACACACAGCGCCCCATTTCTGAACAAGTACTACACCGCTTCTACAAAAAGTGAACCATACTCTGACTTCCACCTATGAAAGTACCAAAGAATGAAGACCAACTTCATTCAAAGGACGATTTTCCGTCAACAAGCACTAGTTGATATGTCAATCGAATTACTTCTTAGTGAGAAGCTAATTCGGAGAACCTAGTGGAGTTTTTCCACCTCTTAATAAAGACAGAATAATAATACTTTCATAAAGTCTTCCATGATTTATCCCTCTTGAAGACCCACCAAACATCATCCTTCATACAGGCAGTACTCGAGTTGGAGACCAATTAATTAATCGGTGGGAGCTTTCGACCCAATTGAGAAAGGCAGTTTTCTATTACCAATTAATTCTCCATATTTTCTTGACGCTCTTCACGCTCTCACTTAAAAATATATACCTACACATTCAGTTACTGGTGTAGAAAGAAAAACAACCCGGGAGGAACAGAGAGACCTAAAGGAGGACCATCTCCGGCACCTTGCGGACCATTTCCTGCCAAACCCCGCCCCAGAAAAACCTTCCCACTAGTGGCAGCAAAACGCAGTGTGATTTGTCTCAAAGTAGTAACCTTGGTTGTGGAAACTCGGCCGATGAAATAAAACCGAAATAGAAAAACAACACACATGATCAAATTCCGATACCACACAAGTGTATTCAAGGTCACCTTCAATGAGACGGAAATCTTCAGTATGAGGATCCCTAGAGAGAACATAAAAGTAAAGAAATTCCACAGATTACAAATGTGCTTTATATAGTACAAGATGGAACAACAAAGGCCTATAAACTCTACTGAGAAGTTTCGTATCCGCTCAAGGTCATTCAAGCGACCCTTGGTCAATATTGTTCGTTTATTTGTACGGCGACCGTCTCTGCCAAGTCTCCCCCTCTTTTACCCGCTGAGACTCGTGTTCGTCTAATGTGTATATAGCTTGTTTTAAAACTCCTTTTACATTGTAAAAGGATAATAATTTGTATATTAGTAAAGTTATGTTTGTACCCGTTTTTCTATTGTCCCGAAACCTCCAACATAGTCAACTATTTGGCCAACCTACATTTAGTTTATTCGCACTCTGCTTGTATTATAAATCTCCCACACACAGCCCTCATCAACCTCGGCTGAGAAAGGCAAAAAGGGTTAACCTGACCCTATTCTACGACATATAGTAATATCTATTATATATTAAATTGGTATCAGGATTATTGGTTAATCTTGGTAAATCAATTGATTGAAATTTGATCAATCTATCAATCGTTAATTATTGGCTAATCTTGGTTCCGGTTCTGGAGTTTAAAAGGTGAGAAACAACCATTACATGCCTATTTGCAAAGTGTATTTGTTTCCGTTCCCATTAATTGAAGGGGGGGGCGAGAATTGCTTGTCGAGTGAGCGTGTTTAACTCTTAATTTTACTCCCTCACGGAATTGATTTTTTGTCCTTCAAGGCATCATCTCGTGCCGTAAGTTGTTGGTATAGAAAAATAGTATTATTCTTCGTATTGCTGTGCTAGGAGTGCTGTAACTCTCGTCGTAATCACAGTGAAATATCGACAAAAAAAGCTCTCTCGCAAGTGTTTCGCCCCCCTTTTGTTGTTTGTGTTTTCGTTTGTTTAGCAAAACCATTTGCACTCCCGCTCGTGCGTAAAAGGAATCCATAATTCCACCATATTCATTGTCGTGCGTTAATTTAATTCTTGTCGTTCTGCATCATGTCGTCGTTTGAAATTTTCAACAAGACCCAAGGTGAGGCACTCAGACTCAGTGGCCAAGATCTAATGGCCTACAACTAGGAAGAAGAAAGAACTGAAACGAGCAGTAACAAATTTCTTCCTAATAATGGAAATAAGTTCGTTAAGGTGACCGAAACGCCAAACCCAACTCTCTCTTCTCGTCGGACCACCGTTATGTTAAGTCTTTTTCTCTCAACCCCCTTTCTTCGTCGTTACCCAAAAGGACCATCGTGTGCTATTGCTGCGGAGTTCAAGGCCACGTTAAGTGCAACTGCCTCTAAAACCCGCAGTTTAGAAGCATCCCTCCTCACCAGGAAATCCAGGTCAGTGCCACTTTTACGCCCCCACCGTCGCATAATGAAGCACACTCTTCTTCAAACCAACCGAATACTGTCGGATCTCCACCATCCTCCGTGATACATGGCGGACGTGCATTGTTGTATCCGATGAACTACTCCCCGTTGTGGCTCCGGACCACGATAAGTTTGCCGTAGTGCATGATTACTTGGGGGGAACCAATATATTCCCCAAATGTTCACTGATACATTGAGTGCGCGTTTTTACTGGTTGGGGTGAAGTCGTTGCAGCTCCCATCAAGTTTTGCTCTGTCCTAATTGGTCAGTCTCCCTGGATTTCTTCCGCCGATGTGTCTCACCACGGTACTATCGAGTCCCGCACGAAGAAGGAACTGAAACCCCCTACACTTCTGGAACCCCCTGTGTGCTCCAAAGTTGAGAGTCCGATGACCCATGACTTTGCCAAAAGCCAGAAGGAATGTGAATCTCTTTCTCCCTTGTGGTCCAAAGCCCAGAACAAAACACGTGAAACCGTCAAAGGGGATAAGGTGATTTCCTTCCTAATCAAGGACGATTTCCTCTATCAAGTGTGCACCGAGGAAAACGACAACGACCCGCGCATACTATTTGCACCCCACTCCCACGTCCCTTCAATCCTGCAAACGGCTCACGATAGCCTATTTGCTGGTCATTTTAGTCACACGAAGACTGCTCAGAGGATCTTCAAATATTTTTATCGGCCTGTCGCGACGGACGAAATTCTGCGATATTGTCGTTCGTCCGACACTTGCCAAAAGACGGCAATAAAATGAAGAGTCAGACTTGCGATTTTGCAGAAGGGAACACTAATCTCTGAACATTTCTCCCGAGTAGCTATCGACCTAATTGGACAGATCTACCCCCTGTCGAGTGGAGGCCATAGCTACGTTTTAATGCTGGTCGACTTTGCCACCCTATTCCGAGGCTGTGCCGCTCAAGAAAATCGATATCATATCTTGCGCCGAAGATCTTATTTCGATCTTTTTCTGTGTGGACCTACCCACAAAAATCCTCTCAGAACGTGGTTTTCAATTCACCTCCGAATTAATGGAGTACGTTGGTGAATTATTAATGATCAAGCCCCGATTTACCACTTCTTTTCACCCGAGAAGGAATGGAATGTGCGAGAGGCTAAATGGAACCCTCAATACCATTCTCAAGAAGTTGTGTGCAGATCAGCCCACTGAATGGCGCTCCTTTCTTCCGGTAGCCGTCTTTGCCTACCGTGAAATCGCCCATCGTACATTACGATTCCCCCCTTTGTACTTTTATAAGGTAGAAACGTCAGAGCCCCCCCCCCCCCCGAGTATATTAAAGGAACTTTATTCCAATCAGAAGTTGGATCAAAATATACAGACTTCTTACTCGTATCTACTAGATTTAAGAAGGAGGCTGGAAAAGTCCGCCGAAATTGCGCCTGAGAATGCCGACATCAATTATGATAAGTATAACACATACTATGATTGCAAGTCCAAATAGAGGAAATTTAATCACGGAGAAGAAGTTTTGCTTCTCCTCCCCACGGACAACAACAGTGTTGAGCCAGTAGAAGGACCCCTACCACATAGTCGAGAAGCGTGGCCCTGTTTATTGCCTTATTGAAACCCCCTCGGGAAGAAAGCTTTTCCATATTAATATGCTCAATTGGTACCACCGGCGCACGAGCATCAACCATATAATTGCAATCGATGAAGAATCCGCCATTTAATCTGGCTACCCCCTAGACTCCCCTTTTGCGTAATCCAAGTCGTTGCATGAAGCAAGACCAGGAATATCCGTTGCATGTCTTGCTCGACTTTAATAATTTCCCGCCTGCGGAAATTAAGATATGCGACAAGCTATTCTCTCTTCAAAGGAATCAACTGCAATTGTTCCTGAGTCGTTTTGATGACGTCATCCCGAGATCCCTGGCTGTGCTACCTACTTTGAGCGCTATATCCAACTAAACACCTTGGAACCCATTAGTTCCAAACCATACCCCATGCTTATATACCTCCAGGAAACATTTAATAACAAAGTGGATAAACTTCTAAGGTTAAAGACCATCAAACTTTGAAAGTCTAGCTATTTTTTCCCGGTCGTCATAGTAAAGAAGGCCAATGGTTCTTATCGAATGTGCATCGATTTTAGAAAGCTAAATTCGGTTACCGTATTCGATGCCGAACTAATACCCCACTATAAATAAGGCCCTCCATCTATTTTAGAAGGCCAAGTTCATCTGCGAATTTGAGTGCCATATCCAACTAACCACCCTGGAACCCATTCGTTCCAAACCATACCCCATGCTTATATACCTATAGGAAACATTTAATAACAAAGTGGATGAACTTCTAAGTTTGAAGACCATCAAACCTTGGAAGTCTAGCTATTTTTACCAGGTCGTCATGGTAAAGAAGGCCAATGGTTCTTATCGAATGTGCATCAATTTTAGAAAGCTAAATTCGGTTACCGTATTCGATGACGAACCAATACCCCACCAAAAATCAGGCCCTCCACCTCTTTTAGAAGGCCAAGTTCATCTGCGAATTGGATGTATGCAAGGCATATTATCTGATCTCCCTCAGGGACGAAGCAAAGAAATCTACTGCTTTCCCCTCTGAGAAGTAGCTCATGTAGTTCCGACGGCTCATGCATCCCTTTGCATTTGTTCACGTTAAAAGGCATTTGCCACGTGTCGGACCACTCACCAATCTTCCGAAGATCTTCCTGCAGGCGGGCAGTATTTCCATCCTTTGAAATCTTCACACAAGTATGGTATCGTCGACAAAATTAGAAATATTGGCAACCATGTCACCGTCCATGTCGTTGACGTAGATGATGAATAGTAGTGGTTCCAGGACAAAAACTTGAGGCACCCCGGTAGTAACAGGCACCCACTCAGAAGCCTGTCCCTTCACCCCCACCCGTTGCCGTCTGCCACTTAGCCAGTTATCTATCCATCCGGCTACTTTTCTATCTATGCTCAGCTCTCGCTCTTTCCGGAGAAGGCGGCGGTGTGGTACCTTATCAAAGGCTTTCTGAAAGTCTTAGTAGACCACATCCACCACCTTGTCCCGATCGTGCTCACTGAAGATGAAGTGGAAGAATTCCACAAGGTTCGTCAGGCATGACCGTTACCTTCGGAAGCCATGCTGGGAACTCCTCAGTAGCAAGTTTGACTCTAATTACGACGTTATTTTGTCCACCATCATGCTTTCCATGAGTTTACCAACTATCGAGGTCGGACTGATAGGTCGGTAGGTCGACGGTTGGCTACGGTCTCTTTTCTTGAAGATAGGAGTCACCCTCGCTTCACGCAAGTCTCTAGGAACGCATTCGGCCTGGATTAACATGTTGAAGATTGCGCTAAGGTGTCGTGACACTTGATCGCGCACTTCTTTCAACACTTTAGGTAGAAACACATCCGGGGCAGGTGACTTATTCGTCATTAGGTAAGTAATCTTCTTTTCCATTTCTCCTTCGGTGAAGCCTATATCCTCTAGCTTTTCCTCCGAGTGGGAATCGGTCGGCTGGGGGATGGAACCACACTCTTCAGTAAACACTGAAGAGAAGTATTCGTTGAGGAGGTTAGCATTTTCTGCAGCTGAGTGCTTTAATATCCCCTCCTCATTCCTCAAAGGGCCAATCGTTCGACGGATTGGTTTACGGCTGTTTACATATCCAAGGAACTCCTTGGGATTCTCTTTACAAAGTCTCGCCACTCGAAGTTCCTCAGACCGCTTAGCCGCCCTTATGCTGGACTTCACTCTCCTGGCTAGCCTCCGGTATTCGTCAAAGTCACCAGAGTTTTTCGCTTGCCGGTACACATTTCTATTCTTTCTAAGCAGTTGGCCGATTTCTGGATTAAACCACTTTGGTTGAACAGAAGATCGATGGGACCATTTCAGAGGGATGAAACGCGATTGAAGACTCATGAATGTGGTTTTGAAACTGTTCCACAAGTCTTCAACAGCCTCGCACACTTCTAGCCTTGCGTCAGTCAGTCTAGCACGAAGACCTGCAAATTCTGCTTTTCTTAAATCAAGTTTCCTCGATTTACTAGTTGCAGACCCTACCTTGGGGACTTTGACTACAAATCTAATTAGTCGGTTGTCACTGCCACTGAGTTCTTTGCCAACAGAGAGGTCCTTAACGATGTTATCCTCAGAGGTGAAAACCAAGTCGAGGATATTGCCTCCTCTCGTTGGCTCTCTCACCCATTGAGTCAGGAACTCGTTGTTCGCGGACTCTAGGAGTATCACGTTCTCACCACAGGGTTCTCTCGTTGCCCAGTCAACATGGGTATTGAAGTCACCCATGGTGCTATACACTCTGTCTTTTACAAGTTCGCTCAACAGCTGGTAAAGACTCCTGTCCTGTTATATAAGTTGGACAGGGGGTCTGTAAAGCACCAGGCTCCTGTATCTGGCAGGATCTATCTCTAGGTCAACACTTAGTAGTTCATAGTTGGATACGATGTTGCAATTGGTTCAGTTGAGAGTATCCTTGACATACAACATCACACCGCCACCCTCTCTGTCTGTCCTATCTTTCTAGAAGAGCTGGTTACCGGGAATCGTCAATTCATCTTTGATAATCTAGGCTTTAGGTTTTAATCCACGACTCCATTATGGCCACGATCTCAGGGTCTTCTGATGCTACGAGGCCACGGAGTTCAAGAAACCTATTCCTAATTGACATCGCATTGAACAGAAGAACTTTCAGGGAGTCCCAGAGTGTAGGACTCCCTACGCTTTCCTGTTTCCCGGCTTCTTTGGTGTGGCAGTACCCATCTTTGTCACATCTAAGAAGGTCGTTCCAGGTGTGACACAGGCATACTGTCTTACGTTTACCTTCACTCTGGGTCGGACGCTCCTCTGCGTCCGCTCCACGACATCCTGGCTTAAGTTACAGTGTACAGCCTTTCCTGTGAATGAAAGGCGCCATCCGTCCCTTTGGTAGAGGTCGTTTCGACCGTAAAAGATGCGGTAAGGGTCCAAAAAGAAGACCCCCTCTGACGCACAAAGGTCGGCCAAGCACTGGTTCAAGGTCACGTTCCTCGAGTGAGCTGTCCGGATAGGACCTCTTCTTGTGTGCATCCCTACAAACACACGTTTGCGAGTTTTCAATTCGCAGTTGTCCACGGCTCCCATGACAGTGCTGAAAATTTTCTCACTGGGGCCTACTTTGCCTTCTCGGAGGTAGAGGTCATTGCCACTCATCATCAGGGCAACGACTAAATTCTAGGAGATCTGAGATTTCTCAGCCTCTACCCTGATGTGGTTGTTTCCTCGTCCTGGTTGGCAGCATACCTTCACACTAGTGCAAAGGTGGGCCGCTAGCAAAGGCTGAAAACCTCGTGCTTGGGAATCGCCCACAAGGGTGACCCTCGGACTTTTCCCTGCAGAGGTTTGAGGCTTTCCTTCCGGAAGTGAACTCTCGGTTCCTTCTTTCTTCTCCATCTTATTTTTCTTGCGCTTCTTTTTCTTCTTCTTTTTATTATTCATCTTTTCCCCCCTATCTTTATTTGTTATATACTCTTTTGTTTTTAACTTTTCCTATTCTGCTTCTACTTTATCTTCTGTTGCATCTTTCTCTTCTTCTTTCTTCTTTCCCTTCTTTTTCTTTTTCTTCGCTGGTTTATTAATTGTATCATGCGGACCTAGCTCTGGGGGTAATACTGCAGATGCAGTCTGTACTACAGGGCTTGAGCTTAGCTCTGCTATCCTGACCTCGAGCCTGCGAATCAGTACGGCGTGTTCCAATTCCAGCCTCTTTATTTTCTCCTCCAACTTCCTAGACCTCTCCTCGGAAGCCCTGCATGCTTCTTTTCACTCCTTAATTTGGCCGTTTAGAATGCAGTCGGTGCAGGAACTGTCCATGTGGCATTTTGAATACACCCTCCCCGGAAAGTCCACGCACCACTTATCTATCTGGCATATTGCGCACGTGTATTTGAGTGCTCCTGGTCCTTTCTTGTCGGTCATTTTGAACACTTCATGACTGTAGAAGCTTTGCGACCAATCAGTAAATAAAAAAAGGGGAGTGGCGATTTCGCTCCGCATGAGTCACCCCCACTTATCCTTTGGAGATTTTTTGGATCTTTCAAAGGGTACGCTCCATGTGCTGTTGCTTGTCCGGCCGAGTCGTCAAACCTTGGCGTGCCGTGGCTCCCAACCAAGTAGCACTGACGGTCCACGAAGGGGCCATAGATTTCTTACCTGGTGAACAACGGAGCACGCCCCGTACTAAACTCCGACTAGTTTCCTTCACGACGGCCAGGATCTCGGAGTATCGTTCAATGGAGATCCCGCTACACCAAGAGACTTGACCCAAGGCTTTTTATTGGACTGGCAACCAACCTGAGAACAAAGGGCTGTCACCTCGGACCGATGCTACCGGAGGCATCCGTCAACGGTCTCTGGGAATGGTCAATAATTACGCGCCAGGGAAAGGGTTAACAGGGCACTACCCTCATCCCCTTCATCTTGCCCCAACGCCTAGGACACCTCTACTCCTAGTCTCTCGCAAACAGTGAGCGTCGATTGGCGTTGTTTATAGAGGTTCCAAAGCCTCTCTTCTGACGTATGAGGTAGCTGCCAGGTTCTTTTATGTAGAAATATGGAAAAGATGGTAAGAGTGACAAGATAGTAGTCGGGATTTTGTTATTTGTTTTTTTTTCTTATTGTATAATAAGTGCAAGAGATAAGATAAAAGTGAAAAAGGAGAAGGATAGATTAGAAAACAGAAGGACGCACTTAGTCTGGAACCTAGTTTTCAACCAAATCAACAAGGGAAGCCCTACTTGAAGTACCCAGAAAAGAGGTACCCCCACCAACATAGCTCGAAAAGTCAAAGGTACACACAAGCTCTCTTCCCGCGACGAGGGGGCGTTACTTCTCCCTCTACGAGAGAGATGTACTTTGAGGTACTACAATTCCTTGTGAATTCCTGTATCTATCTTTCAATCTGTCTGTCTCCCTTTCTGTTTCTTTCACTGACACACTCACTCTTTCTCTCTCTTCTACCTACATCACAAACTCCCTCTGTATGATTATATCTATGTCTGTCTGACTGTCTATTTTTTTGTCTGGCTGTTTATCGATATCTCTATCACACGGTCTTTTACAATTTCTCACTCTCAATCCCGATCTCTCACTTCTCTTCGACTCTCTTGCACACTGTCTCTCAACCTGTCTTTCGGACTCTATTTCTGTCCTTTGCTCTCTCTCTCTCTCTCCTTATCTCCCTCTCTCTGATTCTATGTCTCTCTTTGTTTGACTATTTTTATTCTTGTATGTGGGTCTTCTTGCTGTTTATCTGTCTATTTCTCTATAAATCTCTCTCACTCTCACACACACTCTCTCTCTTACTCTCTCTCACTCTCTATCTCACTCTGAATCTCTCTCAATCTTGCCCTTTCTGTTTCTCTCTTTCATTCTCACTCTTCCGCCCTCCCGGCATATTTCTTTCACTCTGATTCTAAAAATCTGTCTGATTGTCTAGCTCTGTCTCTCTCGATCACTTTGTCACTCTCCTTCTCTCTCTCTCATAAAGAAAGTAGAGAGAGAGGTGACGCACCTTTGTCGCGGGAAGAGAGCTTGTGCGTACCCTTGACTTTTCGAGCTATGTCCACGGGGGTACCTATCTTCTGGTACCCCTGGCAGGGTTTTCCTTGTCGATTTGGTCGGAAATTAGGTTCCAGAATAAGTGCGTCTTTCTGTAACCTACTCTATCCTTCCTCTTTTTTTACATTAATCCTATTTCTTATACTTATACGAAAAGAAAAAAGCAAAAAAAAACCACCCCTATTCCTATCATGTCACTCTTACTCTTTTTTCATCTATCTATATTGTCATAGAATGGACTCTCGACGATATACCATATATGTCTATTCGTTGAGGTAACTATTCAATTATATTTAGAGTGCTTGGTGTCTGGTTGACCGATATTATTTATCTTCAATATGCTTAAGAAGTGGAACTGAGCTCAAGGATAATAATATGGCTATCATTAATAAAATAGAGTTTTATTAATAAAACTATCAACAACACACAAAACGGAAAATATTGACATAAACAGAAAATGGAAAGGGTCGTGGGAAGTCTGGCTAATCCGAGGATTAAGATTTGGAAGAAATTTAAAAAGGTAAAACAGATAAAAATTAAAGGGATGGGATGGTTCGCTAAACCATTTGAAGCACAGGATAGGGTTGACAAAAAGGTTAAATACTCAACGGTAATGTTCAGCTTACGTAATTAAACGTTGTTATGCAGAGGACGGCAACGCGAAGGAATCTTCGGTGCGCTGGCGAGTTCCAGCCGAAGGGGGGGGGGGGATTAAATGATCCTGACGTGGCGTCTTGGGAATGAGAACCGTTTCTTGGCGAACGAGCTTGAAGAACAATGGCTGTTCTACGTTGTTCTCTTCTGAACAACAGGGAGACGGGGGGTAAGAACCGTCTCTTGTCTACGGGCTCAAAGAACATTGGCTGTTCTAACGTTGTTCTCTTTCTAAACAACAGGGGGGGAGGGTGAGAACCGTTTCTTGTCAACGGGCTTAAAGAACAATGGCTGTTCTAACGTTGTTCTCTTTCTGAACAACAGGGGGGAAGGGGGAGAACCGTTTTTTGTCAACAGGCTCAAAGAACAATGGCTGTTTTAATGTTGTTCTCTTTCTGAACAACAGGGGGGGGGGGAGGGAGAGAACCGTCTCTTGTCAACGGGCTCAAAGAACAATGGCTGTTCTAACGTTGTTCCTTTTCTGAACAACAGGGGAAGCCTTGTGGACTTGGCGTCTTGAATGCTCGAACCTTGGCACTCAAGGGATACGGCCTCTGGTGGACAATGATGGTGGATCTCGAGGTAGAGGGCCCTTGATTCACAGGGTGAGACCGGATTGTAGTGATGTCTCGCGAAGAAAATCTGGATCTCCAATCTGCTCTTAGTAGAAAAGTTTCCATATAAATAGTCGAGCCATCCCCTTGGCTTAGGGGACAATGGAGTGGGGGCTTCGAGGGAATGCACTGCCGCACCTGAAAACAATACCTAATCTGCCCATAAGCCTAACTCAATCTGGCGAGGTTGGCGCATGGGGCAAAACGGGGGGGGGGGATAAACCTCCTTGGTTAAATATTGGCTCAGGTGGCGCGATAACGCGCCTGGCTTCAAAGCGAAGATGCACGTGGGTCGCATCGTGTGTCTAAACAAGATGTGATAACGGTTGAAATTAAGCGGCGTCAAACCGTTCTATCACACCGCTCTATTCCGGAGGAAGTTGTCACTTCGAAAAAAAAGAAAGAAGGGAAAATGATAGAGCTCGGTTGTGTGGAACTCGTTTTCTTGTACCGACCGTACCTTCATGCAAGTAACTAGTATTACCTCAATACATATGATTATTTTGATCTCTAGATTATAGGGAAAACTAACCTTTAATACAACTTAATCATAAAAAAGGCATGGAGCAATGAAATGATATAAAATTAGTACATATGGGACAAAATAATTTATACGTAATTTAATGGGTACAAATATATATACATACAAGAAAAAATATAGACATTGAGCGTTACAAAATTCACACATATACATTAACTAATTCTATTACAAGAGAATCTAATTTAAGTCGTACAAGACAGTATATACTTACATGGAGATCCTAATCCTACGAATACAATTAATCTACACTATTTGGTAACGCATTCCTACTGAGTGCTTCAGCGTCCTGGTTATCGGAACCTTTTATATAATTTATCTTAAATTGATTCTCTTGCAAGAGTAAACTCCAGCGCATAATTCAGCCGTTGGAGTGTCATACATTCCGAATATAGGCCAAGGGGTGGTGGTCAGTTCCTATCTGAAATTCTTTTCCTATCAAGTACATTTTGAATTTGTCTATAACCCAGATAATTGATAGAACTTCCTTCTCTATACTGGCATATCTCTTTTCGCTGGTAATAATTGGCGACTAGCATATGCGACTGGATGATTCGTTCCGTCATCCTTATATTAAAGAAGTACACCTCCAATGCCCTCGTTGCTCGCATCGGTCTTAATCCCAAAGGATTTTTCCGGGTTGGGCAACTATGAAAAGGGGGGCAGAAATGAGCTTACTCTTGAGCTGATTAAAATGGGAAACAGCGACATCATTCCAACGTAGGAAAATTGGGGGAATTCTTTTTTAAAATGGAGCTGAGGGGCGCCGAAATTGCAGTGAAATTCGGGACAAATTGCCGATAGTAAGAAGCTGATCCTAGAAATGATCTTAATTGCTTCTTAGTATTCGGGAGGGGCATGTCGGCGATTGCCTTAATCTTGTCCTCTTGGGGACCTAACTGGCTTTGTCCTATTTTGAAACCCAAGTATTTTATGGTTTCGTGGGCAAAATGGCATTTTTCGGGGCTAATGGTGAGGCCATTTTCGCGCAGTCGCTCGAAAAGAGGTAATAGGGTGGTTAAATGGTGACTTCATTCACAAGTAGCGACGTAGACGTTATCAAAGTAAAAGGAGACATTCGGAAGTCCATCTAACAACCTTCTCATGAGACGGTTATAGTTGCTACAAGCAGTGACGAGGCCAAAAGGAAGGCGCTTAAATTGCATAAGGCCTTTCTCTGTTGCAAAGGCGGTATATTCTTTCACATCGGGCCGGAGGGGGATTAGATAATATGCCTTGCACAAATCGAGTTCTGAGATGAACTTGGTGTTTTCAAAAAGGTGGAGGTTTTGGTCTACCAACGGGATGGGATCGGCGTCGAACACAGTTACCGAATTTAACTTCCGGAAGTCGATGCACATCCGATAAGAGCCATCAGGTTTCTTGACCATGACGATTGGGGAACAATAACTAGAGGTGGACGGTTCTTTTATGTCTAAACTAATTAAATTATCAACTTCGGCGTTAAAAGCTTGGCGTAAATGAATCGGCATGGGATAGGGTTTTGAACGGACGGGTTTTGAACGGACGGGTTCTAAGGTTGTTAATTTAATGTCATGCTCGAAACTAGTAGCACGTCCAGGCTTCTCTAAAATAACGTCGTCGAACTGACATAATAGTTCTTGTAGCTTACTCTTTTGATGTGGTGTCAGCTGCGCGTCGATATCCAGGTAAGAGGGTTCAAAAGGCTCGCCTGGTAGGGAAGGAAGAGGGTAATCAAAATCAGGTTGGATTCAACTGTCTGTATTACATTAAGGGACTCCGCGGGGTAATCCTCTTCAAGCGCCGATGTTTCGTCCAGTGCTACGAACGTATATCCATGGGCGCGTTGGGGGTACTTTTTTTCTTTAGGGCCATGGACAGTCTCCGTCTCCTTGTTTTGGGCCTTATCACCTAAGGGTGTTAGTGATTAACACTCCTTTTGTGCCGTCCTAGAGTCCTGGTTAAGGGTCTCCGAGAATTCGGACGGTTTCGGGGTTCTGATGGGGATGGGCTCCTGGGCTTCTTTCTTAGCTCGGCCTCGAGGAAGGGCGGCCTGGGACTCAGGGGCGGAACTAACTTGAGGGCTCTGTCCTATAAGTACGGAACAGAATTGTATGGATGCTGAAATGACTTCAGCCCAGCCATCATAATATTGACACTGCAGGTAACATCTAACGACGGGGAATTGTTCGCCCGCCCAAGGTAGTCATGTACCACCGCAAATTTTTGTGGTTAGGGTCCACTGGGGGGAGGAGCTCGTTGGACACGATGAAACACGTGCATCCTGTGTCCCTGACGAGAGTCGATACTCGGCAGCCGTTCACGTTGCCCTCCTCAAATTTCAAAGTTCCCGATGAACTTTTATCAAAAATAAAATTTACCTGGTAGCCTGACGGAGGGGGAGAAGTTGCTGCTTGGGTCTGCACCACCGGGGAAGCCGGGCTGGCATTAATCTGGTGAACTTGGTGGGCTGGTCCGCTTTTAAGCCTAGAATTTTGGGGGCAATTCCAGCTCATGTGGTTTTCTACACCACAGGTAAAGCATATGATTGGTCGCTTTGGGAAGAGTGATGGAGGAGAAATCTTAACGGGAGGGTTGGTGTCCCGTTGTTGGTTTGGGAGAAAGAAGTTTTGGGGTTTTACGGGGCCTGGAAACTTCGTCAGCTTTCCTGGGAAGGGGTGCGAATCCTTCCTTCTTTCCCGGTTGGGGGCTTGGTGAGAATTTCGATTCTCCTTTGGGTATAAATTATGGCTTGCGGCATAGACATCCGCTTCTTCGGTACACTCTTTAAGGTCTGGCACCGACGATCCTTGACGAACGCATGGATCTCCGTCGGGAGAGACGCCAAAAATTGATCCCGCAACACGACGTCTGTTAAGGACTTGTAGTCAGGATCAACCTTTGAGGATTCTAACCAAAATTTAAAATTCCTCTGAAGAATGTATCCGAATTGACGGAACGTCTGTTCGGGTTCAATACGACCTCCTTGAAATTCTTGTCGGTAGAAATCGGGAGTCATATTATGAGCGGCTAATAACTCAGCTTTTAAGGTGCTGTAATTAATTGTACATTCAGATGGTAAAGATATGAAAATTTCGCGCAATTTACAATTTAACAAGGGAAGTAATCTTGCTACACCTTCAGCCTCCAGATCCATGTTATTGATCTGGAGGATCTTTTCGAAGTGGGCTAAAAATGCTCCGAAATCCTCTCCATCCCTGAAATTGGGGAGCTTAAGTGGGAGATTGGGCAGGCTTGTGAACGAGAACTAGCTGAGTTTATTTCTGCTTCTACCAGAGTTATGTCAATTTGATGGTGAAGCTCAGCTTGTCTTTCCGTTCCTCTCTTTCTCTTTCTTCTTGTTGGATTTCACTTTCTCTTTCTTCTCGTTGGATTTCTCTTTCTCTTTCTTCTCGTTGGATTTCTCTTTTTCTTTCTTCTCTTAACTTTTCTCTTTCCGTTCTTTGCACCTCTTGAACGTACTCAATTAATTCTTTTCCGGAAAGTCGCAAGGATTCTCCTTGCACTTTGAAGATTTCAAACTGAGTCATATTTGCACTTGGGGGCGCAATAGTCAACGAACTAAATTCCTTGCAATAAGAATTATGCCTTCTAGAGAATTAGCCTACCTAAATATGGGCACTGACCTATTCGTAATTGGTTTCGGGATCTAGATAACCAATGACTAAAAACACAAAAAAAACACAAACAAATTATTATCACAGTTCCTTGAGCTACTCCAGCTTCTTAAGTTTAAAAAAAGGGGATAGCAATCGTTGAAACAAAAGGGAACTACTATACTCTATTCTTATAACGAATAACACTATGCTTTATTCGACTGAGACCAGTGTTTGCGAAGATATAGCGTTAACCCTTACACACTTGATACAAAATTTAAATAGTATATAGATATATATATATATATATATATATATATATATATATATATATATATATATATATATATATATATATGTCGTAGAATGGACTCTCGACGATATACCATATATGACTATTCGTTGAGGGAACAATTCAATTATATTTAGAGTGCGTGGTGTCTGGTTGACCGATATTATTTATCTTCAATATGCTTAAGAAGTGGAACTGAACTCAAGGATAATAATATGGCTATCATTAATAAAATAGAGTTTTATTAATAAAACTATCAACAACACACAAAACGGAAAATATTGACATAAACAGAAAATGGAAAGGGTCGTAGGAAATCTGGCTAATCCGAGGATTAAGATTTGGAAGAGATTTAAAAAGGTAAAACAAATAAAAATTAAAGGGATGGGATGGTTCTCTACACCATTTAAAGCACAGGATAGGGTTGACAAAAAGGTTATATACTAAACGGTGATGTTCAGCTTACGTAATTGAACGTTGTTGTGCAGAGGACGGTGACGCGAAGGAATCTTCGGTCCGCTGGCGAGTTCCAGCCGAAGGAGGGGGGGATTAAATGATCCTGACGTGGCGTCTTGGGAATGAGAACCGTTTCTTGGCAAACGGGCGTGAAGAACAATGACTGTTCTACGTTGTTCTCTTCTGAACAACAGGGGGGGAGGTGAGAACCGTCTCTTGTCTACGGACTCAAAGAACATTGGCTGTTCTAACGTTGTTCTCTTTCTGAACAACAGGGGGGGGGAGGGTGAGAACCGTTTTTTGTCAACGGGCTCAAAGAACAATGGAGTGGGGGCTTCGATGGAATGCACAGCCGCACCTGAGAACAATACCTTATCTGTCCATAAGCCTAACTCAATCGGGCCAGGTCAGCGCATGGGCGAAACGGGGGTGGGGGGATGAACCTCCTTGGTTAAATATTGGCTCAGGTGGCGCGATACCGCACCCGGCTTCAAGGCGAAGATGCACGTGGGTAGCATCGTGTTTCTACACAACATGTGATAACGGTTGAAATTAAGCGGCCTTAAACCGTTCTATCACATACATATAAGGACCTGGTAGCTACCTCATGTGTCAGAAGAGAGGCTTTAGAATCTCTATAAACAACGCCAATCAACGCTCACTGGTTGCGAGAGACAAAGACTTGAGGTGCTTAGGCGCTGGGGCATGATGAATGGGATGAGGGTAGTGCCCCGTTAACCCCTTTCCTGGCGCATAATTATTGACCATTCCCAGTGACCGTTGACGGGTGCCTCTAGTAGCATTGGTCCGTGGTGACGGCCCTTTGTTCCCATGTTGGTTGCCAGGCCAACAAAAAGACTTGAGTCGAGTTTCCTGGTGTGGCAGGATATCCATTGAACGCTGCTCCGAGATCTTTGCCGTCGAGAAGGAAACTAGTAGGAGTTTAGTACGGGGCGTGCTTCGTTGTTGTTCACCTGGTGACAAATCGATGGCCCCTTCGCGGACAGTCTGTGCTGCTTTTTTGGGAGCCACGGCACTTCGAGGCTTGAGGACTCGGTCGGACGAACAGCAGCATATGGAGCGTGCATTCTGAAACATCCGAAACGTCTCCGATCGATAGGTGGGAGCGACTCACGCGGGAGAACTCACCAACCCCCTTTTTCTATTGATTGGTCGCAAAGTTTTGAAAGAGAGAAAGTGTTCAAAATGTTCGGGAAAAAAGATCCAGCTGCACTCAAATATACATGAGCGATATGCCAGAAGGATCAGTGGTGCGTAGACTTCCCGGAAGGATGTTTTCTGAAATGCCACCCGGGAAGTATATGCTGGAAAGTAAAATACAGACCCTAGAAACGCACCACGCGCTTCAGATTCGGCGTCTCGAAGAAAAAATCCTAGAGCTAGCCTCTAAACTAGAGGCCCAGTCAGCTCAAGCTCGAGACGAGAGTCCCACTAACTTGGGTGGTTCGACCGATGTGAATCCAGCTCAGGGGGTGAAACTGCATTGGCACTCCAACTTCAGAAATGCGGAAAAGCAAAAGCAAAGAAGAAAAATAAAAAAATAAAAAGAAGAAAAACAACCTCATTGCAGCTCACCCCAGTGTAGAGGATTCGAGCGTTACTGGTGCGCAAGGGAAAGTAAAAAGAGAAGAAGGAAAAAGAGAAACGGAAGAAGAGAAAACAAATGAAGACAAGAAAAATAAGAAGAAGAAGGAGAAGAAAAAGAAAAATGTAGAGATACAAGAGGAAAGCGGCAAGTCGCTTCCGAGAGGAAAGACTAAGTCGCCTGGAGACAAATGTGCAAGAGTCACCCTTATTGGGGATTCTCAAGCACGGGGCCTGCAGTCCCTGCTAGCTGCCCACCTTCGCACTATTGTGAAGGTAAGCTGCCTGCCAGGATGTGGTAACCACCACATCAGAGTAGAGGCTGAGAAATCACAGATTTCTGAGAGCTCAGTCGTTGCCCTGATGGTCAGTGGAAACGACCTCTACCTGAAAGGAGGTAGGGTAGACCCTACAGATAAAATCCTTCACACGGTCATGGGGGCCGTGGACGACTGTGGGCTTAAAACCAGAAAGCGTGTGGTAGTCGGGATGCTCCCGAGGAGAGGTCCAAAACGGACCGCTCACTCGATGAATGTCTCTTTAAACCGGTGCCTAGCAGATTTGTGTACGGCAGAGAGGGTCTTTTTTGTGGACCCGTACCGCACCTTTTATGGTAGAAATGATCTCTACCAAAGGGATGGGGTACATCTTTCCTTTAAAGGAAAGGCATTTCTGTCGAAAATGATCCAGGATATCGTAGAGAGGATCCAAAGAAGTATCCGGCCCAGAGTGAGGGCGGACCTACGCCAGTACGCCCGTGTCACTCCAGGAGCGACCTTCTCAGAGGTCGCAAAGAGGGGTGCCTCGCCAACAAACAAGCCGAAAAACGTAAGAGCGTAGGGAGTCCTACATTCGGGGATTCCCTGAAAGTTCTTCTGTTCAATGTGAGGTCAATCCGGAACAAGTTTCCTGAGCTCCGTGGCCTCGTAGCGACGGAACAACCCGAAATGGTAGCTATAAAAGAATCGTGGATAAAAACCTCAAACCGAGACTTTGAAGGCGAATTTATGGTTCAAAGAGAGGGTGGCGGTGTAATGTTGTATGTCAAGGATACAATCAAATCTATGAACTTCAACATTATATCCAATCACGAGCTCCTAGGCGTTGATCTAGAGATAGGTCCTGTCAGATACAGGAGCCTGCTGCTTTACAAACCCCCTTCCCAACCCGTTGAGAAGGACAGGGAAATGTACCAGCTGCTGAGTGAGCTTGTTCAAGGCAGAGTGTGCATCGTTATGGGCGACTTCAACAGACGAGTTGACTGGGAAACCAGAGCAGCCTGTGGCGAGAGCGCACTACTCCTGGAGTTCGCCAACAACGAGTTCCTCACTCAATGGGTCAGAGAACCGACGAGAGGAGACAATATCCTCGACTTGGTCTTCACCTCTGAGGATGATATCGTTGATGATTTCTCTGTAGGCGAAGAGCTCGGTGGCAGTGATCACCAGCTAGTTAGATTTAGCGTCGAAATCCCGAAGGTAAGGTTTGTTGCCAGTTAATCAAGGAAACTTGACTTGAGAAGAGCAGACTTTGCAAGCCTTCATGCTGGGCTGACTGATGTAAGGCTAGCGGTATGCAAAGAGGTTGAAGATTCGTGAAACAATTTCAAAAATAAGTTCATGAGTCTTCAATCAAGTTGCATTCCTCTGAAATGCCTCCGTCGGTCTTCTGTTCAACCAAAGTGGTTTAATGGAGAAATCGGCCAACTGCTTAGGGAGAAGAGAAATGCGTACAAACGATCGAAGATCTCGGGTGCCTTTGACGAGTACCGCAGGCTAGCCAGGAGAGTGAAGTCCGGCATAAGGGCGGCTGAGCGTACTGAGAAACTCCGAGTGGCGAGACTCTGCAAGGAGAATCCCAAGGAGTTCTTCGGCTATGTAAATAGCCGTAAACCAATCCATACTAGGATTGGGGCCTTAGTGGACGAGGAGGGTGCATTAACTTACTCAGATGCAGAAAATGCTAACCTTCTCAATGACTACTTCTCTTCAGTGTTTACTAAAGAGTGTGGTCCCATCCCCCAGCCCAAGGATTTCTACTCTGGGGAAAAGCTGGAGGCAATGGACTTCACCGAAGGAGAAATAAAGAAAAAGATCGCTGACCTAAAGACGAATAAGTCCCTTGGTCCGGACGGGTTTCTATCCTGCGTTCCTAGAGACTGGCGTGAGGCGCAGGTGACTCCGATCTTCAAGAAAGGAGACCACAGCCATCCGTCAAACTACCGACCTATCAGTCTGACTTCGATAGTCAGGAAACTCATGGAAAGCTTGATGGTGGACAAAGTGACGTCGTATTTAGAGTCAAACCTGCTACTGAGGAGTCTCCAGCACGGCTTCCGAAGGCAACGGTCATGCCTGACGTACCTTGTGGAATTCTTCCGCTTCGTCTTCAGTGAGCACGATCAGGACAAGGCGGTGGATGTGGTGTACTTAGACTTTCAGAAAGCCTTTGATGAGGTACCACACCGCCGCCTTCTCCGGAAAGTACGAGCGCTACATAGATGGAAAAGTAGCCGGCTGGATCGAGAACTGGCTAAGTGGCAGACGGTAACGGGTGGTGGTGAATGGACACGCTTCTGAGTGGGTGCCCGTTACTACCGGTGTGCCTCAGGGTTTTGTCCTGGGTGCACTACTATTCCTCATCTACGGAACGACATGGACAGTGACATGGTTGCCAAGATTTCTAAATTTGCCGACAATGCCAAGCTTGGTATGAACGTTGCAAGGGATGGAAATACTGCCCGCCTGCAGGAAGATCTTGGGAAGATTGGGGAGTGATCGGGCACGTGGCAAATGCCTTTTAACGTCGGGAAATGCAAAGTAATGCATATCGGCCACCAAAACCCCCAATCTCAGTATATCCTTAAGGGCACTGCTCTTGAATCAAGAAACACTGAGAAGGACTTGGATGTAACTATCACTAGCGACCTCAAGTTCTTGAAACAGTGCATCGAGGCATAGAAGAAAGCCCAAAGGATGTTTGGCTACATAAAGCGCCAGTTTGGATACCGTAACAACTCCCTCGTTCGGCCGCACCTGGAGTATGCCGTAAATTTTGGATTCCTTCGTTTCCAAAGGACATCGCAAGGTTGGAACGCGTACAAGCTAGGGCAACCAAACTGATTCCCTCTATCCGACATAAAAGTTGTGAGGATAGACTAAGGGAATTGGATCTCTTCTCGCTGGAAACCCGTAGACTGCGTAGTCAGCTCATCGAAGTTTTCAAAATACTTCGAGGGTTCGACAATGTTGACTACCGGGATATTTTCACACTGAGTGAGAACCGAACGCGCAATCACGGCTTCAAACTTGAACTGAAGCGTTACAACCGCAATCTGTGTGGAAATTTTTTCACCTACAGTATCTGCGTTAAGTGGAACGCACTTCCAGTGGAAGTTGTCAACAGTGAATCTGTTGACCAGTTCAAGTCAAGACTAGACAAAGTCTTGAAAAGTGGCCGTTTAGGGACGCAAAACAATTGAGCAGCCATGTGCCCGCTCGATTGCTAGTCCAAAGGTACCCTCTTGGAATGGACCGTAAGGTCTCCTAGGGTACTTTATTTCCTTGTAACTCCTTGTAACTCTCTCTTTCTCTCTCTCTCTCTCTCTCTCTCTCTCTATATATATATATATATATATATATATATATATATAAATATATATATATATATATATATATATATATATATATAAATATATATATATATATATATATATATATATATATATATATATATATATATATATATATATATATATATATATATATATATATATATATATATATATATATATATATATATATATATATATAATTTGACTGCTAAGGCAAGGGCGCAGAAGATTCTCAATTACATATATTTATTGCAATTTTTGAAACAACGTTTCGGGCAACATGCCCTTCTCAGGTTCTAAGATTAAAATTATAAGAAAAAAAATTAATTATAAAGTCATTAAAGTTATGAAAAGGAAAAGAATTTGAACTAAAGGTTTTAAATGGAATAAGGATGGTGTGATATTTTCCCCCCCACAATTAGGGGTATACAACTAAATTGATTAAAAGATACACAAAAAGACAACCACTAAAAAAAAGCTAAAAATTAATTTAAAAAACCCGAAAGAAATAACAAAAGTACTAAAATGAATCAAAAGAGTGATAACCTACAATTTACAATTTAGGTTAAAGTGATGAAATTGTGTGGTAGGTATATAAAGGCGTGAATATGTTTTTTAGTTTGCCCTGGTGTTAGGGCATCACTAGCATTCTTCTTATATGTATTTCTAATATTAAAATTCCACCGTCAATAAAGTAGCTGACTGTCTTTGACAGCCAGTTTCCTCTGTCATAATATATTTATATATGTATTTGGTTATTTGTTTTACAATCGAAGCATTCAAGCCTTTCAAAGGTTACTCTCTTGCTGAATCTCAAGTTTTGAGTCTTAGTTAATCTATTTTCTTTGGGCACTTCGCCTCTTTTTATCGTTTATTTATTAATATTTGTTTATTTATCATTTATTTATAATTTTCATGATTATACGTTTTAGGGGGAATTGGGAATTGGGCACTTCGCCTCTTTTTATTCTGAATTGTTAATTATTTTATAATTATTTGGTTTGGGCACTTCGCCTCTTTTATATTTAAAGTTGGTTTATTTTTTTACTTTATACTATGTCAAATGGGGAGGGGGGGATCTTTAGTGTGGGCACTTCGCATATTCTTCATTTGTTGTTTATTATCGTTGAACTTGTTGGATTAGTTGAATTAATTGTTGGATTATAGAAGTCTTAGTGCATTGGAGTAGTGGACTATTACTACGTAAACATAGGTAGTACCACTTCTCTCGCGCAGGCTCTACTACTAGGGAACAGAGCAGTTCTACCTATAGCGCGCCTAGGGGTTCGCACGTATGTTTGTATTAAGGTTCATGTTCGGGAGTATTACTCGGTCAATCTTGTCCCAAGTCTTTCTCCCTAGCCTTTGGATCTCCGTATTAATCGGCTTTAGACCGATTCTTTGGTGTAGAATCGATTGCCGAGTACGGTCGATCCTTTGCGTGCCAGTAATCAACAGATTGGCTCTATTCTGTACCCTCTGCATCATTCTAAGAGAGGTACAGCTCGCCATCTGCGTGATCACGGCCGGGTACACTAGGACTGAGCGTACCATATACAGCTTTTTCATGTTTGGCACGCTGAGGCCTCGGAAACGGTAGAGTTTCCTCAGCTCTCTTTTGGCTAGAGAGACTCTGGTTTTGATGTGCATCTTGTATCCCGTTTTAAAGAGTTGTAAGCCCAGGACTTTACCCTCGTTAGAGTACGGATAGATCTTGTTATTGACGATGACGTCGTCTACTTTCCGGCGGTTCATTGGAATGATAGTGAACTTCTGGTGGTTGGTTTTAATTTTTCACTTCTTCTCATATCTATTGATATTTTCAATCTCGACAACTGTCGCCCTCGCCTGACTTCCAGAGTTCCTGAATGGACTCAGGAAGATTTGGGTGATGTCATCCGCGTATTGCAGATACATTGAATCGTACCTCACTGGAGCAGGCAGGTCGATCGTGTACACGAGGTACAGCAGAGGGCTGAGACAGCTGCCTTGTGGAACTCCCGCCTCAAGTTCGAATTCGGGTCCTTTGCAGCCCTCGATTGCAATTCGGGCTCTCCTATCGGAGACATAGTTGCAAAAGACCCTTTCCAGGAGTGGGTTAAGCTGGAGGTTGAGGATGTTGAACTGTAACCCTCTCAGCCAAACCTTATCGAAGGCCTTCTTTACATCTCGCAGTACCACGTCTACGTACCTCCTCTCAGCTTTACTGCAAGCGAGTTTCTCCGCAAGGAGGGCGAGGGCTGTTTCCGTTCCTCGTCCCTTGCGGAACCCATGCTGCTGAGGGTTGTGGGCTCCCAGCTCGGCTAGTTGTTCTTGAAGCCTGTCAGTTAGGAGTCTCTCGTAGACTTTCGCAACGAACTCCAGCAGGGCGATTGGCCTGTAATTTACCAGTTGATCAGAGGGTTTACCTCCCTTGGGTATGAAGCGTTGTAGATGTTAACGATTCCCTGAATGATCTGCTGCGGGGCGTTAACCAAGTTATTTCTGGTGATACCCGTCCAGCCTGGTGCCTTTTGTCGAAAGGCTTTTACAGTGGCCATGACATCCTCTCATGTTATGGGGCGTCCGTGGCCCGCCATCTCCCTGCCTTCGTTGACTTGATGTAGTGGGTGCGTGCGATGCATTTCCTGATTTAGTTCTTTAATCAGTTGGCCTTCGAATTCCTGGTCGAACTCGTCGTTTTCCTCAGGGGTAATCCTGAAAACGTTTTTCCAGAAGTTCCTGAACATGTCCTCGAGAACCACCGGGTTCTCTATGTAGATTACCTTTTTCTTTATCCGAGCCTTAGGTCTTAGTGTAAGTCCCTTTAAGTTCTTGACTTAGCGCCAGAACTTAGCCGGGCTAAGTTCGCTGTCGACTTTAGCTATCAAGTTGTTCCAGATTTCCTCCTATTGGAGGTTGATGGCCTCTCTAAGCTCTGAGCTTAGGCGTTAAAGCAGCAAGCCCCTTTCCCGGTTGCGACCCTCCCGTCTTACTTTTCGTACACTTCCCTGTGAACGCAAGCGATATCTCTCATCTCCTCTGTCCATCTGAGCTGAGGAGGTGTTTTATATCCTGTTATGGGTATGCTCTCGCAGTCCGCATTTAGTATGGATGTTGTAATCCTTTTCAGCTCCCTGTATATCTCCTCTAACGACGCCGTGCTGAGGTCAGCTGGCACATATTCACTGAGTCGTTGCTTGTAACGATCCCAGTTGGCCAGGGCGTAGTTTTTCCGGAGAGGGGCTGGGAGCTGGATTGGTGTGAGAGATACTGTGGTGTGAATCGCTATGTGATGACTAGGGACTGTTGGGCCTGGCTCACTATGGTAGTTGAATGGGAAGCCTTCACTTGTTAAGATTATGTTAGGTTTGGTTGCTGATCTGGAAGTGATATAGGTCGGAAAATCCGGCCCTATCCTCTGAATGTTTTTTCTTTCCATAATCAGTTCCAAGTTTCGGCCTCTGTCGTTGGTGCTACCATAGCTCGCCACACGGCATCTGGCATTGAGGTCTCCCCCTAAGAATGCCATTCTGCGGTGTCCGAACAGTGTGTAGAAGTTGATTAACGGGAGATATGCTCGTCGAGGGGGTTGATATGCTGCAGCTATCACGAGGTCTCTTACCAGGGTGTGAACCTCGATGGCCACAAAGGACTCATCGAGTTTTGGTAATTGTTTAAAGGAGATGTTCCTCTTGACAGCTATTGCAGCACCATCGAACCTTTCCTGGGAATGGTTCTTCATGACTACTCTGTAGCCCGGTATTTTAATACGACCAGCTGTAGTGTCGATACCGTGCTCTGTAATGAGAATGATGTCGGGGTCAAGCACTCGGAATATGTTTCTATATGCCGTGGCCTTCTCCTCATATCCATTCACGTTGAGTGTCAGAATCCTCATTATGTTGCTTACTCTCTCTATCTTGTGTCACTTAGTGTTTCTGGGTGACGTTCTTTTTCCTCCCATTCTTCTTTTTCCTGAACTCAGCGTTCGAGATTTGCTTGCAGGTACTGTGATGTAGCGTCACATTCTGTGCAAGCAGGGCCTCTTCCACTGTTCCAGGATTTACTTCGGAGTCGTATTCCCATTTGTAAATCTTGGATTTTATACCTTGGAATATACTCTTGGCTTCCATTTTCTCTGGGAAGGGGAATCGATCGCAGGCGTATATTTTCAGTTTAATAAAATTCGCCCGAAATCTCTTCACTCTCTTTTTTTGTCCCTTCTTTTCAGTGTCAGAGGAATCTAATGATTCCGAAAAACTGCTTGTTTCCGAGTTTTCTTGTAACGCCGTGTTTGTTTTGCCTTGGGTAGGCGCAGGAGTTGTCGCCTCGAATGCTTCCTTACTTACTTTCTTGTTTGATTGTTAGCAAGTTTTTACTTGCTCCGCTGTCTGCTGTTCTTTTGGGGTCATCTGCAGATGCAGTACATCACCAGAAGGGGGGTTATCCGGGAACCACATTTGCTCCATCCCGTTCTTTGCCAGCATCTGGTTCAGAACTGTCGCGAATGTGCCCGGGCGAGCCAGGTTCATGACGTGCGCATGAAGGATGCACGTCATAATCTTAGTGGAGCCCTCGCTCTCTATTTTTAGGTACGTCTTTTTGGCGTCCACCTCAGAGATGGCTGCCTTTGCTGCTTGGGCGTAGGACGTATTCGCTCTACGTGTTTCCTCGTTCTTTTTAGCGTCTTGTTTCTTCCTCATGATTTCCTTTTTCGCGGGGCAAGACATGGCCATAGTCTTATGACCTTGCCCGCAGCTCACACACTTCTCCGTATTGCTGTTGCAATTATGCCAATTGTGGCCCTTCTGACTGCATTTAGAGCACGTCTCTTGCGGCTCTTTGCAGTCCTTGGTGGCGCGGGATTCCATCCTGTAGCATTTAAAACAAACAGAATTGGACCGGAGTGTACTCTTCTTTTTCCACCTGTTCCCCGCTAACTTTGGCGTTGAACATTACAAGGCCCTGTTCAGATGCCTCTTGTGCCATGGTAGTCTCCGCGAAGACCACCTTGAACACATGTATGTATTCGCCACCGTCCCTCCTATTTTTAAACTTAATAACCTCGGCTACCTTGGCCCAGGCTTGCCAAAGCTCTATCTCCTCTCCAATTTCTCCCGCGGTATGCTGCCCTATCCATGGGTCGATACGACGACATACCACGTTTCTGTGGGCCAGGATCTGGGATGGCACTGCTGGCTGCAGCCCAATGGCTCGTAGGACTCCTATTGCCTTCTACTTGGTTATATCCTCAATGTCCTTCTCCTTCTCACATATCGCGATATAACCCGATGGTATGTCCAGGAGCCTTACCATGTCAATGCCTAGTTTACCGTACAAGGCCTCGAATGTGGATTCTCTTCTAGGCTTGGGCTGCCCGTCGACAACCCGCAGAGGAATCCTGGTCGTGTGGTCCTGGGCCATCTCTTCTCGAGTGTGGCCCTTCAGCACTGCTTTTGTTTGTCGCACTGCTCTCGTTGCGGGTTACTTATTTTTGCTCAATAAGATGCACCTTTTATTCTTAGTATTCTTTTTAGGGTTATTTGGTGACTCCCTCTATTTCGTCGCTAAGCTTACGTGAACGTGAACTGCCAAATGGGGGGGATGAATGATGGTGGGTGGACCCGGGGAGGCCCCTCAGATGGGTGAAGTGTGGCGGACTTGATGATGGATGGTGATAGAATCAACTACCACCACCCGGGGTGCCACCCCATCTGGGGTTTGGATATCGATGCTGTTTCCAACTTACACAGGGATGGCTGTATGTTTCCCTGTGGTCTTGGCCGGAAGCTACCCTTAGAGACTAGAGCGAACTCTTCCCCAAAGCTTTCAGCATCGCCTCGTAACCGGGCGGTCTCTTCCGTAGAGTTCCACAGTAGGCTAATCCTCAAATCTGCTTTCCTTTACGTCCCCAATTATGTCTATCAAAGTGGACCGACATAGTTGGAGCGAGACTAGATGAGTGGCAGATCAGTTCATTTCAGCTTCGCGGCTCCGTAGAGGGAGGGGGGTTATCACGACATTAAGTCGTCTTAATGCCGGTGTAAAATTGTGTGGCGAATTGGCCCCATAGGGTTGATGAGCCAAAACTTGGCGTTTTGAGCCTCCCTCTTCAACCTTTTCCTCCTTTTCCAAAAATGAGATCTCTTCAGCGTCGATTTTTCACGTGAAATTCTGCTGCCTTCGTGATAACCTATTTTATGAAGAAAAAAAACAACAAAAAACAAACAAACAAAAAAACAAGAAAAAAAACAGGCAATTAAAAAAAATATATAAATTAATAAATAAATTCAAATTAACTGAGAAAATAGTGAGTAAAATGAGAAAAAAAACATTTAAACTGAAAGTATAAACTAAAATAAATACTAATCTGAATCAAAGGGGTAACAATTTAAATAGTTTAAGATGGTGAAAGTCAATTAAAGGGATGAAGTAAAAGAAAAATTCAAGTGTTTAAAATATTTACTAAAGAATTAAGAATGAAGTGCTTAACAAACGGAGTTGGAGATAGAGCCCAGAATGAGAAATGAAGTAATGGGAAAGCTAAAGGGAACCTAGGATTTATGTTAGGTGGTTGTTTGGTGTAGGGGAATAGGTTGGCAAATACACCACGAATATATAATTAAGTAATTAGAAGGGAGACTGAAGAATTATCGTGGTTGAGGGTGGGAGATTTGATTTTTATAAGAAGAGATTCTGATATTCGCAAGCTATATTCATTAGTGTTACGGCCTATAATTTTAAAATTGTTGATCGAGCAATCAGTTTTGCATTGTATAGTGTGGTCTCTGATAGAAGAAACCTCTTTCCTAGACAAGATTTTGCCAGTGCAGTGGCTTATTCCCATATTGGAGCAAAACCTCTCATATAATGAGCCAACAGTACTGCCCATGTAAGTTCTTTGCAAACAACAAGGACAAGAAAAAAGATATACGATGTGGCTGTTCATCTCGAGAGAAATCCTGTCCTTTGAGGAGAAGAAACTTCCTATAGAGAAAGGGTTGACGAAGGTGATGTGAAATTTAGTATGCAAGAAATATTTTTTGAGCAATTTAGTACAATTTCTTCTAAACATGTTATTAAAAGGTCCTAAATCAGGCACAACGAAATATTTTTTTGTTTTTAGTAACATCATATGAGGAAAAATGTGGAGAGTATATTATATTAAGGAAATTGTTAATTAATTTGTCAACTAGATTTAAGGGGTAACTATTATTTTTGAAGTACGTTTTTATAATCTCGAATTCCTGCTGGATTAATGAGTAGTTTGAACAAATAGTGTAACCTCTATAGATTAAAGTTATAATAGCATTTAGTTTATGGGTTAAATCACAGTTACTGAAAAAATTAATTCCTACACCAGTGAAAGTAGGTTTCCTATAAATAGAGGTTGTAAGATTATCAGTTGATTTTTTAATAAAAATATCAAGAAATGGAAGTTTATTATCTTTTTCTATCTGAATTGTAAATTTAATGTTTGGATCGTAGGAGTTTATGAAATTGAGAAAATGGTAAGCTTGATCTAAATTATTAAAAATGGTTAGGGAATCATCTACATATCTCCGGTAAAATATGGGTTTAAATTCAGGAGAGCAGTATTCCATTTAATTATTTTCGAGATGAATCATGAAAATATTCGCAGCTATGGGGGCTATAGGTGATCCCATCCCCACCCCGTCAATCTGTTTGTATGCATGGTTATTGAACAGGAAGTAGTTCTCATTAAAAGTTTATTCTAAAATAGTCTTAAAATCCTCCACATTTTTCCTCATATGATGTTCCTAAAAACATGATAATTCTTCAGTCTCCCTTCTAATTACTTAATTATATATTTGTTGTGTATTTGCCAACCTATTTCCCTACACCAAACAACCACCTAACATAAATCCTAGGTTTCCTTTATCTTTCTCATTACTTAATTTCTCATTCTGGGCTCTATCTCCAACTCCGTTTGTTAAGCACTTCATTCTTAATTCTGTAGTTAATATTTTTAAACACTTGAATTTTTCTTTTACTTCATCCCTTTAATTGACTTTCACCATCTTAAACTATTTAAATTGTTATCTCTCTGATTCAGATTAGTATTTATTTTAGTTTATACATTCAGTTTAAATTTCTTTTTGTCATTTTACTCACTATTTCCTTAGTTTATTTAAATTTATTTATTAATTTATATTTTTAATTGCCTGTTTGTCTTTTTAGTTTTTTTTTCATAAAATAGGATATCACTCTTTTGATTCATTTTCGTACTTTTGTTATTTCTTCCGTGTTTTTTAAATTAATTTTTATCAATTTTTTTGTGGTTGTCTTTTTGTGTATCTTTTAATCCATTTAGTTGTATACCCTTAATTTTTTATAGGAAAAATATCACACCTTTCTTATTCCATTTAAAACCTTTAGTTCAAATTCTTTTCCTTTTCATAACTTTAATGACTTTATAGGTAATTTTTTTTCTTATAATTTTAATCTTAGAACCTGAAGAAGGGCATGTTGCCCGAAACGTTGTTTCAAAAATTGCAAAAAATATATGTAATTGAGCATCTTCTGCGCCCTTGCCTTCGCTGTAAAATTAAAAATCAGCCTGGTTAGCAGCAATACTTACGACTATATATATATATATATATATATATATATATATATATATATATATATATATATATATATATATATATATATATATATATATATGATTTAAGAGTAAATACAAGTTCAGCGTGTGGTAACAACAACCACAGGGTTTTGGCCATATTTGATTTTTGCCTTTCAAAAATTATTTTGAACAGAGAAAAAAGATGCAGAAACCTTGTATTGCAGACATATAACATTACAGTTCAAGAAAAAGATAAATTTAACGTAAATGAGCAATGAGAAAAGAAACAGGAGTTCTTAAAGGAAAAAGAAAGGGACATTGGAAGAGAGAAGGATCAAGTAGAGCAAAAGACAGCACAATGAAGGCAATCCATACTGAGAATACAGAAATAATGTTAGTGAGAAATATATATATCTCCCTCTCTCTTTCTCTTTCTCAATTGACTCCATAGTGACAAGGCGTTCCTCCTCTGTTTGTTCCGCAATTTCTAGCTATTGTTAGTTGTTTTATTTATATTTTATAGTGTAGAGAAGTGTTTTACGTTTTTATTATTCAGTGTGGTTTCTATCCTGAGTTACCATTTTGTATGCTGTTATTTGTTTAGTGATTTAGTTACAAAAGTATTCAAAAGCGTCTTAAATCCTATACGCTGAGGAAGTTCACTATGCGAAGCGATTCTCGTACCTGGTCCCCGCTTATAAATTATTGAATATTAAACTTTATTTTTCTAGTATAGTGCGGCTGCCTATCGTTTTAGTTAGTCACTCTTGTTTTTATTCCATTTTTAATTCAAATACTTGCCTTTATAACGGTGCAACCTTTCAAAAAGTGATTAAGCAGGTGTTTAACAAAGAAGTTCTCTCTAACGAAGCCAGATTTTAATCTCCTATTTCCGTCAGCACGATTTCCAAGCCCAGTTAAGTCGAGTTTTAAGTTTTGCATTCCATCTCCTCTTCCTTAACCATTATTGTTCTCTCTTTTCCAAGTTCTCACTTCCTCTGACTCCCTTTAATTACCTTTTCCCATCGTCCTCCTATCCTTCCTATTTTTACACGGTGAAAAAGTAAGATGCATTAAAAAATAAACAAATAAAAAAAATATATAATTATAGACAATAATTTAAAAGAGTTCAGCCTATATTTCCTTCCCCCACCTCATAAGTGAGTCACTCTAATCATCCCACTCTCTCCTTTTCACTCGTACTTACATACTTCTTAGATCCTTCAGCCACGCCGGGTGCAGAAAAGATGAAGGCGGTATGCCCTAACTGTGGAGGTACCCGCTGGGCAATTGACTTTAGAGAGGGGTGTTATGCAGCCATAACTGACTCTTCCATTTACCTATTCTGTGAGAATAGAGATGGACACGAGAAAGAAACGGACAAACTAAGAGCTACGATAGCAGCACTCAAAGAGGAACTAGCCGAATTAAAAAGTTCCCGTAGTACCTCAACGGCCACTAACTTTCCTGCAAATATTCCTATCGAAGCATTTACCAATTTAGAAAAGAATGTCTCCTCTTTGCAGGAATTTGTAGAGAGGAATGTAACTGTGAATCAATGCATGATCCAACCCACAAAGGAGAAAACGACACCCGATGCCCCACAACCCGCAAAGGGGAAGAAGGTACCATCTTTGTTCCCAAAGAAGAAGCCGAACACCCATCACCTTAACAATAGTAGTAATATTATTAATCATCCTAATAATATTAGCTCATTCCAACAGATCAAAAACGGTGCAAAACCCCAGCAGAAAAAAATCATCCCAATTAAGACTTTCAATTCCTTTCAAGTTAAATCTGAGGAGTTACAAGGAGTTACAAGGAAAGAGAGTACCCTAGGAGACCTTACGGTCCATTCAAAGATGGTACTTTTCGACTAGCAATCGAGCGGGCACATGGCTGGTCAATTGTTTTGCGTCCCTAAACGGCCACTTTTCAAGACTTTGTCTAGTCTTGACTGGAACTGGTCAACAGATTCACTGTTGACAACTTCCACTGGAAGTGCGTTCCACTTACCGCAGAAACTGTAGGTGAAAAAAATTCCACACAGATTGCGGTTGTAGGGCTTCAGTTCAAGTTTGAAGCCGTGATTGTGCGTTCTGTTCTCACTCAGTGTAAAAATATCCCGGTAGTCAACATTGTCAAACCCTCGAAGTATTTTGAAAACTTCGATAAGCTGACCACGCAGTCTACGGGTTTGCAGCGAGAACAGATTTAATTCCCTTAGTCTATCCTCACAAGTTTTATGTTGGATATAGGGAATCAGTTTGGTTGCCCTAGCTTGTACGCGTTACAACCTTGCGATGTCCTTGCGAAACGAAGGATTCCAAAATTGTACGGCATACTCCAGGTGCGGCTGAACGAGGGAGTTGTACAGACAAAGTACTATCTCCTTGTTACGGTATCCAAACTGGCGCTTAATATAGCCTAACATCCTTTGGGCTGAATCTGCTATTGTGGGAGACTCTATCGTAAGAGGTCAACTTGACACCTCTTGTAGATCGAATCCTAAAAGACGCAAACGTTTTTGCCTACCAGGTGCGTCCATTGAGGACATAACTAATTCTCTAAACTCTCTCTTTCAGGAGGTGAAGAAGGACACGGTACTTGTTCTGCACGTAGGAACAAACGACGTGCTAACCACCAGATCCAAAGAACTGCTAGATAAATAGAAGAAAATGATTAAATTAGTTAAAAGAAAAACAAATAATCTTATTATTTCAGGCCTTCTCCCACAGAGCAAATGCAGAGATAGCTTCTTCAGTAGAGCTCACTACACAAATAATTGCCTTGAGATTATCTGCAGGAGTGAAGATGTAGAATTTGTAAACTTCTGGAACGACTTTTATAATAAAAGGAACTTTTTCTTCCAGACGGACTCCACCTCAACATTATGGGTTCAACAAGGTTGTCACGATTATTTACAGAGGCAGTCATAAATTTTCAGATACTAAAGAGAGTTCAGTCGCTAAAAAAATAAATAATTATTTACATACTAGCAAACATCAGCACCTGTTCTGTGTCCTACTTAACGCGAGAAGTCTGAGAAACAACTTCGATGACTTTGTGGCCTTAAAACAGGCCAGCAAATATGATATAATTTCCGTCACGGAATCGTGGCTAAATTCCTCAAGTAAAGACTTTGAGGCAGAATTTTAAATCCCAGGATATTCCATGTTCTCAATAATAGAGTAGTAGGCGCTGGTGGAGGAGTTATTTTATAGTGAAATTATCACTTTCCCCACTCCAAAGAGTTTTTGAAATCCCTGAAACCATTAAAGCAGTTTTTTGTTGAAATCACAGATATATGTAGGAATAGTTTGCTACTATCCGTCTTCTATAGACCCCCGAAGCAGGTCGTAGAAGTTGATACAAATTCAGGCGAGATTATCAATGATATAGCTTGTAGGCAAAACTCTTTAATTTTAGGAGATTTTAACTTCCCCTTCAAAAACTGGGGTGAACCGCTTTCTAAAGCCTCTGGAAATACTCTTTACCAAGGCCTTTTGAGTGGTCCCCTTTACCAAGTAGTAGACGTGCCTACATGAGACCTGAATATTCTTGACTTAGTATTAATTTCCGACCCTAACATGGTAACTAACCTTAATATTGGTTACTTTTTACCAAAAGGCGACCACAGGCAGGTAGAATTTAAAATAAATTTCAATGTAAATGCAAATTACAACCAAGAGGATACCAATGCTCCCCCTCAAATCGGATTTCGCTAACACCAAATGGGACCTAATGGGTAAGGAATTACAAAACTAGGATTGGTCACCCCTAACTACTAGCAATAATCCCCAAGAATGCTGTAATGCTTTTTTGTCTACAATCAATACAAACTGCTCAAGATTCATCCCACATAAAAGGAAGCAAAAAGCTACAACTGCAAAGCCAAGATATGTAGTTCACCAGAGAAATTCAAAGAACTCTTGGACAAAAGAAGGCCGCATACACTAGATTTTAGAGAACAAAATCAACTGTAGATGAAAATAACTTTCAAAAGTTAAGAAAAGAAACGAAGAAGCTGATAAAATCCTCCCCTAAAACCTTAGAAGAATCTATCGCTCAGCAAGTCAAAACCAATCCTAAGTTATTCTTCAGCTATGTGAATAGGAAAAAGACAACTTCCCCATCGATTGGCTCGCTCCTTTCTCAATATAACGACACTGTGGATGATAATGATGAAATAGCCCAAATTCTTAATAATTTTCTTGTTTCTGTGTTTACTACTGAAGATGAGACCAACGTTCCAGTTCCAGTGGAATTGTTCGACAACAATCAACAACATTTGAATGACTTTTGTATTTCTGAAAACGAAGTCAGAGATGGCCTGAAAGCAATTAACGTAAATAGTTCTCCTGATCCAGACGGTATTCAGTCTCGCGCTTTATATGAAATACGCAAAACAATCACTATCCCCTGACATAAATATTCAATAAAAGTTTAGAAACGTGTGTTGTCCCAAAATATTGGAAAATAGCGAATGTTACACCAATATTCAAAAAGGTAGACCACTCCCGTGCCGAAAACTACCACCCTATTAGTTTAACCTCAGTAATTAGAAAACTATTTGAAAGAATAATGAGAGACAAAATTGTAGATCACATGGAAACAAAAAACCTTATAAAAGATTCTCAGCATGGATTTCGTCGAAAACGATCATGTTTGACAAACTTGCTTGATTTCTTTCACGACATATTCAAAATATATGATGAAAACCGAGCTGCCAATATTGTGTATTTCGATTTTCAGAAGGCATTCGACAAGGTACCACAGAAACGATTGATTGCAAAAATCGAAGCTCATGGTATCAAAGGGAAAGTAGTTAAATAGATAGAAGACTGGCTTAGTAAAAGAAGTCAGAGTAGTAATTTCTGGCAGTCCTTCCAGCTATATTCAAGTAACGAGTGGCGTGCCGCAGGGATCGGTGCTTGGACCAGTACTCTTCCTCACATACATTAACGACATAGACATCGGGATAATTAACAAGTTATCAATGTTTGCAGATGATACCAAAATTGGCGGCCGTGCAAAAACTTCCGAAGACCGTGCACTGATTCAAGATGACATAAACAAATTGGTTGAATGGGCGAGCAAATGGCAAATAAATTTTAACGTCGCAAAGTGCAGCTCCACATTGGGAAAAACGACGCGAGAACCAACTATAAACTGGACAGAACCGACATACCAAACGTCAACGTAGAAAAAGATCTGGGTGTAAAAATTTCCAGTGAAAAAGGCAAACAGGATACTAGGTCTCATTGGGCGTACATTTCAAAAAAGTCTGAAAGATGTATTCTAACACTTTATAATGCACTTGTTAGGCCACATTTGGCATATTGCGTGCAGTTTTGGTGACCTCAAGTTCTCGAAACAGTGCATTGAGGCGGAGAAAAAGGCCCAAAGGATGCTAGGTTATATAAAGCGCCAGTTTGGATATCGGAACAAGGAGATTGTACTGTGTTTGTACAACTCACTTGTCCGACCGCACCTGGAGTATGCCGTACAATTTTAGAGTCCTTCATTTCGAAAGGACATCGCGAGATTGGAACGCGTACTAGCCAGGGCAACCACGCTGATTCCCTCTATCCGACATAAAAGTTATGAGGATAGACTAAGGAAATTGGATCTCTTCTTGCTGGAAACCCGTAGACTGCGTGGTCAGCTCATCGAAGTTTTCAAAATACTTCAAGGGTTCGACAATGTTGACTACCGGGATATTTTCACACTGAGTGAAAACAGAACGCGCAATCACGGCTTTAAACCTGAACTGAAGCGTTACAACCGCAATCTGTGTGGAAATTTTTTCACCTACAGTATCTGCGGTAAGTGGAACGCACTTCCAGTGGAAGTTGTCAGCAGTGAATCTGTTGACCAGTTCAAGTCAAGACTAGACCAAGCCTTGAAAAGTGGCCGTTTAGGGACGCAAAACAATTGAGCAGCCATGTGCCTGCTCGATTGCTAGTCCAAAGGTACCCTCCTTGAATGGACCGTAAGGTCTCCTAGGGTACCTTCTTTCCTCGTTGTTACCACATCTAGAGTGACACCCAAAATATTAGAGAGTCTAGCGTCGAATGATCAATATGATTCCTCACTTGCGAACAAATAATTACCAAGACAGTCTTAAAGCTCTAAATCTATTCTCTCTTAGACAGAGACGCATACACTGGGAGATGATAGAGTTATTTAAATTCGTTCATGGTTTCGAAAATTTAAAAAAAATCAAAATTTCGATATTTATATCAAATGAATCAACGCGTGGTCACAATCTTAAACTAGAGGGAATTCACTTTCGGGCAGACGAAACGAAATTCTTCTTCTTCAACAGAACCATAAGAATCTGGAATAATCTACTAAATACTATGGTTAACGCAGATAGTATAGTTTCATTTAAGACAAATATGATAAATGGATGATGACAAACCCTAACCCAGACTTGTTTTACAGTAGATAAAAAAGGGTGATGAAAAATAGTAACTAATAAAGTTACAATCACCTTTAGCAAATATTTCCTGCCTCGCCTTTACTTTGCCGTTTCATAGAGCTTTTTTGATCCATAATCCTTCTGGAAGTCTAGTGAGGATAGGTAGATCTGTTGCTACCACACTTTCGATGTAATCTCGATGTAATCTCTCTGTTCCGCTATCCTTTCTTTTCACTATATTAATGCTAAATCTAACAATAACAGATCAGCTGATATTTTGTATTTATATTTTCAAAAGACATTTGGTAAAGTACTATATAAGAAGTTGACGTCTAAAGTAAGAAGCTTAGGAATAGAAAGAACAATAGCAAAATGGATTAAGTATTTGCTCACTGGTCGTAAGCAGAGAGTAGCCATTAACGGAAAATCATCAGAATGGACTTCTGTGAGTAGTAGTGTTCCTCAAGGTTCTATCCTTGTAACTTTGCTTCTTATTATGTACGAGGGGCGGTCAATAAGTTTTGAAATTCGGATATAAGGAAACGAGATATGAGGAAAAGCGTTTTATTATTTTTCAATATAACTACTCTCGACTTTTATGCACTTGCGCCACTTGTTCCTGAGGCTTCGAATTCCCGACAACCAGAAATCCCCTGACTGCTGTTCATTCCACTCCTGGACGGCGAGCTGGACATCCTTATCGTCCCCAAACCGGCGTCCACGCAGTGCAGCCTTGAGCTGCCGGAATAAAAAGTAGTCGCTAGGGGCCAGATCTGGACTGTAGGGGGGATGGTTGAGCTCCTCGAATCCGCACTCGCGCAGGGCAGCTTGTGCAACCCTGGCCTTGTGGACCTTGACGACGTTGAAGTCGATCATGGGGCGTGAGGTTTCTTGGGACCCAACGGGCAGAGACCTTGGTCATAGCAAAATTGTCGTGGATGATGTTGATAACACTTCCATGGGATATTCCAAGTTCTCGCTCGATTTCTTCGATCTTCACCTGTCGATTTTCGAGGATCATCCTCTCCACACGGGCAGCATTGTTCTCGTTGGTCACGTCTGACGGGCGTCATGGACGGGGGTCATCTTCAAGGGACTCACGACCATGGCGGAACTCCCTTTTCCAGCGAGCAATGGTTGCATAAGAAGGGGCGGTGTCGGTGTACACTGAAACCATGCGTTCATGAATCTCTTTTGCATTCTTGCCTTCCTTGGTGAAAAATTGGATCACTGCGCGGTGCTCAACCTTGTCCTTTATTGAAAAATTTATGACTGACGATCTGCGATCAGTTACTGCTTCTTAAATAGACGAGGCAGGAGCGTGCGGCTGCAGGTCCTGACTTGTCATAACTTGTCCTTACACCCCCACAAACAGCCATCCCCCTTCATCTGTTTTGCCTTACCGATTCTTAAAACTTATTGACCGCCCCTCGTATGTTAATGATGCAGTCATCAACATTCGTAGATGACTGCAAGTTTGTAAAAAAATAAAAACTCAACATGATGTTTTAGAATTTCAAAATGATATTGATAAAATAGCACAATGGTCGGCAAAATAGGAACTGTCCTTAAATCTTGATAAGTGTAAAGTAATGCATGTGGGCTAAAAAAAAACAAATGCGGAATATAAACTTTTTGATCAAATTACTATGGAAACTGATAAATCATTGGGTAACAAACTTTTCCTTAATTTTTGTTTCTCTTATTTTATTTTAGTGTTTCTAATACTATATTTTGCAATGATTCCAAATATGTCCTTAATTTTCTCTACTATTGATCGTTTGAAAGATATAACAGATTATGCTAATATAAAGAAATGTATGGGGTACGGGTAAAGCACACTTGCATTTGTCGCTAATTTATTATTTTCTTTTTCAGGTTTATATGACTTTCTTGATTATAGCTACAAGAAGTTGCAGAAATTCACCAGATTCGTTCTGTTTTGTGTGTAGTTTCTATGTTGGACCTAAGCATGTATCACATAAAATTGTGAGTATGGGTGACCAAGTAAAGCCATGGGCCCCCTCATGTGATATGTGGAAGTTGTCGATCAGATTTAGATGCATGGCTGAGAGGTGCAAGTAAAAGCAATGCCATTTGTTGTGCCGAAAGTTTAGCGAGAGCAAAAAGATCTTCATAATGTTTGCTATTTTTGCATGATTGACATATCAAAGTACAGAAAAGTTAAGGGAAAAAATCTCTTCCATATCCCAACATTTCATCCTCTGTTGCACCTGTGCCACATGATGATACCTTATTGGTTCCACGGCGGCCAGAAAATGTAAGTAAATCCTATAAAATTGTAAGCCATATTCTTTGTAACAGAATCCATACTGGAATATTGAAAACATCTACTAAAGTTTCTTGTAATGTGATTTCAAATGCAATCCATATTTATGCTCCAGCTATTAAATGCATCTCTTTTTATATATTTTTTCCGGTAGAGGGTATTATAGAAGTCTCATCAGGAGAGTCGGAAGGCTGTGACAATGAAGATATGGATGAAAGGTTTGAAACAAGAATGAGTACCCACCCACACTTTCCAAATCAACGTGAACTGGATTATCTCATCAGGGACATGGGCCTCACTAAGTCAGGAGCTGAGCTTTTGGCATCCAGACTTAATAAATGGGAACTGTTGGGGGAGGACTGCAGCTCATCAGTATACAGGAAGTGCCATGAGGAATTCGAGGTATACTTTGATATAAGTGAAGATCTCTGCTTCCTTTAAAGATATTAATGGCTTGTCTACAACTATTGGAATTGATCACAACCCTGAACAATGGCGACTTTTAATAGATAGTTCTACAAAAAGTCTAAAAGCTGTTTTATACATAATGTGAATCAGCAACTATCCCTGGCTATAACATACTCGGTACAGATGAAGGAAGAATATGACAATGTTAGAATCTTCCCGAAAAGGTAAACTATACTAAGTTTAAATGGGATGTTTCTGGTGATGCTAAAATGCTTGCCTTCTTACTCGGATTTCAGGGGGGTACACCAAGTATTCATGTTTTATTTGCCTATGGGACAGTAGGGCTGTTCATGAACATTACCAGAAGGTTGAGTGGCCTCCTCGAGATGACTTGCAGCCAGGAAAACTACATGTTATTAGACAGCCTCTTGTTGAGCATGCCAAAGTTTTGCTACCTCCACTGCATATAAAGATTGGTTTGGTCAAACAGTTTGTAAAAGCATTAGATCATGGTGGAGAAGCATTTCAAAAGATTCTTCTACTCTTTCCCAAGCTATCAGAGGCCAAATTTAAGGGTGGTATATTTACTGGACCGAAGGTAAGGAAAATGTTGAAATCAGTACAACTTGAGAATGCAATGGGTGATGCCGAAAGTGAGGCGTGGTGTGAATTTCGAAATATAGTTAATGGATTTCTTGGTAAAAATAAAGATCCAAACTACAAGCAACTGTTAGCAAAACATTTAGAAAGTTATATGAATTTAGGATATAGAATGTCCCTAAAGGTGCACTTTTTGCATTCACATTTGGAGTTTCTTCGTGAAAATTTGGGAGAAGTGAGTGAGGAACATGGTGAGCGGTTCCATCGGGACATCACTTTAATGAAAAAAGATACTAATGGAGATGGGACACTGCTATGATGGGGGAGTATATATGGTCACTGGTGCGTAAAGATCAAGGATCTTATAGTAAGAAAGCTCGTTCTTTAGTGCACCTTTAGTAGGTTATTTCTTATAATCACATTTTTTCATTAGTCAAAAAGGAATACAAGGACAAAATATCATCAGCTATTATTCATGGGCAATGTGAATATGCTAAATAAAGTGAACTGTCGCAGCTATTTATGGTAAATTTTCTATACAACATTCCAATTATCTCCAAAAAATATCGATGATATGCAATTTTCAATGGTATTTTTTAAATCAGGAGGTAAAACCACCTTAGAAACGCTAAAAACATTTATAGAAACAAAACTAGTGTTACCCAGTGTAATGAAAAAGAACTTGGAGTCTATATATCAAATTATCTTAAGTTTTCTCTCTAATGTATTGAAGTGGAAAAGAAAGCATTAAAGCTTCTCAGCAATATTAAGCGTCAATTTAGTTATAAAAATTAAATTTTAAATGTGTATAATGCATTAGTAAGACCACAATTAGAATACTGATGACCACGTCTGGGCACCATACTTACGAAAGAATATTGACAGATTGAAGAAGGTACAAGCTAGGGCTACAAATTGATACCAGAATTACTTAATTATGAGACAAGACTAGGAAGGCTAAACGACTTCAGGCTAGAAACGATTGAGAGGACAACAAATAGAAGTGTTTAAAATATTGAAAGGAATAGATAATGTAGACTATTCTACTTGGTTCGAACTTAGTACAAATTATACTAGAAATAATAGAATTAAAATCACGCAAAAACATTTATGAACAAATTTATGTGAAAACTTTTTTCCTACAAAAGAGTAAACATTTGGAACTAATTACCTGAAGATGCGGTATCCAGTAATTCAGTTGATACTTTTAAAATTAGACTGGACAGAATAATTAAAAACAGTAGATAACAAGTTATAAAACATTGTGTGTTAATAAAAAAGAGAAAATACCATGTTCTAAGTTTTGATTAGTAAGCTGTTATTCTTTTATTATCATCATTATTATTTACTTTAATATCACTTTCTAAATCTCTCTTTTTCTCTATATCACTAACTCTCTTTTTCTCCCACCCTCCTTCCCTCACCCTCACTCTGCGTATCTCTTTTTTTCTCTCTCACTATATTTCTCCCTCTGTTTCTCTCTTTATCTTCTCATTGTAGACTTCATTTTTGCTCTCCTCTAAGTAAAGTTCAACATATATACGTTTTATTGTTATAACATATAAATTAAATGTTCTTAAATTGTAATATTAATCAATGTGGCCACCCTTAGCCCGGCGAGCATGCGCGCCAGGCGAGACATAAATGCCACGCACACGTTGCGGGAAGAGGTCCTTCCTCGTGCTAGCCTACCCACGGTTGATACAGGAGGAATTCAGCTCGTCGAAATTGCTCTGAAGGACCCAGCAGGCTTTGCCCTCGCCATGCACCTACATGTTGTAGTAGAGAGGATCGAGGTCGGGCGATCACAGCGGCAAAATGTCCTTCGACCAAAAGTTCTTGGTGGATCCCAATCACTGTTGCACGGTCTTGGCCGTGTGTGCCGTGACACTCTCCTGGTAAAATTCATATTTCGCCTTTTTCATGATCTTTCTCGTCTATGACAGGAAATTTGACCAAGATCTACCTGTCATCGGCCGCGGTAAGCCTTTTATCGGCTGCGAACCACAGCAGAGGCAGCTTCTCGCCATTCGAAGCGACGTCACCGAGCGTCATCACAGAGGCCGAGTGCATGGTTATAGACACGTTTCGAACTTCTTAGACGCCCTGGATTAAGATTAACATTCATTCTTTCTGCTTGTGGTGACCGGATCGACCTTCAAGGATCTTCACCAAAAAAGGAGAATTCGTTTGCCATGTCAATTCAAGTCATTAAGAGAGTTACGAGAGCGTTTGGGAAAAGGTCTGTGAACAGCAGCCTTAAGCTTTTGCCAGCCTCCTCCGAGATGGTCCCGAGCACCTTGGACACCGAGATGTTTTTTATCGCAAAAGCATTCATTTTGGGTCTCGGATCAATTTCGAATCCCTTTTCATCGGAACGGTGACAACTTGAGGTCTGCCTGAACGAGGTCAAGCTTTGAGGTCTTCTCCACTTTTGAGAGATTCGCGACTCAGTCCATAGTCATCCGGTTGAGGTTGAGTCGCTTGGTGACTTCGGAGTTGTTTTGTCCCACGCGCAGGAGAGCAAAAATCTCGATTCTTTTCGCTTCCATCTCGAGAGATCTTAACCCATGGAAAAGAAGTTTTAATTGCACGTGCTAGATAAGTAGAACTTTAGGTTTGTTTGCCACACCTAAACCTGTCGAAAGACTAAAAAAAAACGAATGCAACAGAATTTTTGCAACACTTGGTATAATAAATATCAAGAAAAAAGTCTTAGCCTTTAGAGAAGCAAATTTTAGTAAGCTGAGAGCAATATTTAAGCAAAATGACTTGAACACCTTCTGTGACAAAAAAGATATCAACGACGTCACTAGCGGGATGCCTTAGGGTTCAGTTCTAGGAGCAGTTCTATTTCTTGTAAACATTCACGACCTAGACGAAGGCTTTTGAATAAAAAAATCCAAGTTTGCTGATCAGGAAAAATTGCGAATACACTAATCATTAATGGAAAGATTAAACAAATGAAAAACAACCTAAACAAATCGTCAAACTGGGCGCAACGTGGCAAATGTCTTTTAAAGTGGATAATTGTTAAGTGTTCCATATCAGATACGCGAACAACAAAGCAAATTACTCATTGAATGGTACTCTAATTTTAAGCGTAGACAGATAGATAGACTTAAGGGTAAAATATCCTTATGTATGCTCTTTTCCAGCATTCATAGGTTAGTTTTCAATTTCCTTACTCGCATATTGCGAGAAGAGGGGTTGGCGGAGAGAGCCTTCATTTTTTCCATCTAACCTCTTGTAACTCTCTCCCTCTATCTATCTATCTCTTTCCCTCTAACGCCCCATCCTTACTTCCTTCGTCCCCTCCCTCCATCCCTCTCTACATCTCTTCCTACATTCCTTCCTCCTTTCTCCCTCTCCCTTCCTTCGAACCTCCATCCATCCTTCTCTCCTACCTTTACCTTTCTCTTTCTCTCTGTATGACTATCTGTGTGCCTCTCTCTCTCTATCTCTCATTCTCACAATTACGCTCTCTCAAGCTACGATCAGATTCGCCATAGAATATGTCCCGTGACGGATGTCCCCAACATCGCTAACGTATTATACAACTACCTTGCCTCTGTGATCACAAGGGAAGTAGACGGTCCTTCTCAGAGGCCGGGGTATATCTCTAAGAAGGTCACAACCTATATGAAATAGTTGCAGATAGCCATGAAGTGACAGGTTATGTAATCTGAATTCATATAAGTTTCCAGGTTCAGATGAATTCCTTACAACTTACCTTGATCTTGTATGATTTGCTTGGAACAGGACAGGTGCAGGGGAACTATAGGATGTCGGACGCGACACATCCAGCTTTTAAAGGGGAGACGCGAAAGCCCGGGTAATTACAAGCCTATTATTTTCACCTTCATTACGGGTAAACTACTGCAAAGCAAAAGAGCTGGTCGCATAGTTGTGCTCTTAGAATATCACAACCTGATCTCAGATGCCCAGCGTGCTTTGCAAGAACCATTTGTGTTTCACAAATCTAATAGAATTCTTTTATAGTAGATTGAGTAAGTACTATGCTGTTCAGGCTGTAGACATCTTATCTTAGACTTTTAAAAGGCCTTTGATAATGTGCCCAACTTCGGGTTAATGAGTAAAGTCTGCGCCTTCAGCATTAAAGGGAAGGTGTCCGACTAGATTGAGGCAGCAAGTGAAATTAAAAGGAGCAGCCTTGATGTGGGCCCCGTGAGTAGCAGGATGCCCCAGTATTATGTCCGTATACATACATCATTGTTTCCCAACTCTTTGGACACAAAACATTTTGTGATCGCCTCTCCTGTCAAAATTAATTTCGAATCTATACTAAATTTATCTTTCATGGTAAGATAACCCTTATATATTAGTATAAAAACAATATGAATGCATTTTTTATTTATATTATCAAGACTAATGTTGAGAATGATAAAATATACTTTTCTTTGGTAGCTTACCTCAATATGTTTTCAATGGGATGGTTCACTTTCGTGCTTACTCGAAATGGCTCTGACTCTAGGTTCCACGCTGCGTAGAGGTAATCTCATATCTCCTCGTTTTGCAATTTATTTGTTTAGTAAAAAGCTGAATAACTGCAATAAAAGCACGTTTAGCCATATAATAAGTTGCAAAGCCAAAAAATGTTTTATAGCTTTCCAAGGCTTTAGATACCTTTCATAATAGTTCTTTTAGAGCAAAAATCCTGGTGTGATTGTTTGAAGAGCGGTTTTAATTAACTCCTCTTGCATTGCAGATTTGGTTTTATTTGTAAACATACCAAGAAATGGCTATATCATCCAGTCAGGTATTTACATATTAATGTGATCCTGGTATCTACAGCTCATGTTCTCGTACAAAGAGTTCAAATTGTCGCAATAAATCAAGAGGCCTCATCTAATATGAAGTTATCAGCCTCATAATTATCATATGCTAGTCAATAAAGATTTGAGAATTGAGATAGATCCCGACACCCAGTATTTTCCTTAAGGATTGAAAGTTTGTCTTTTAATATGCAAATGACAGATTTTGCTTATGATTTACATCACAACCTTACAATTTCAAATTCAGATGATTGAATTTATTGAATAAATCTGTTGAATAGGTAATGTCATATTTGCCTGAAATTTCGCCACTGAAATATCCACCTTTATTCTCTTGTAAAACTTATGGTAACATTGAAAAAAGAGTAAAATCTCCTCAAACAGTTTCCTTTGGATAACCATCTCACTTCAGCATGTAAAAGGAAACGATTAATTTCCTCATCATTATTGTTGCAGAGTTGCCGAATGATTCGTGAATTAAAGGGAAGGCATTTAATACTGTGATAACAAATCTAAGGGATTTATGAAGCCAAACAATCAAGTTCGTAGCAACTAGATGTTGACGATGAATTACGGAATGTATCGTGAAGGCATTGGTTACAGCTTTCCTTAAAAGTGCAAGGAAGCTTTTATACTGCTCAACTATATTAAACATGGATTCACCTTTAATGTCTGTTTCAAGTTCCTTTGAAAACAGAAATTCTTGCACAAGTTTCGTATGTTTAACAAAAAGAACATATCTTAAAAGTAGGGCTTTATTAGCTGGGAGAGTATATTAGTCCAATTGTAAACCAAATTGTTAAATTTTAAGTATGTTATGTAAGGTCTCTTTAATATCTTTGACTATTTCACCAATTCTCCTTGGCACAGAATTATTATTAACTGTAATCGTTTTGATAATTTAACTTGGGGAAGGATGATGTACTACTGTACGAAGGGTTTCCTGCATAGCTGGCGAAATTTTTTCAATTCTATGGGGCTTCCCTGATCTTGAAATCATCTTCGAAGTATTGTATGAACAAATAAGTCCATCGTCACATTTCTGTGAGTAGTTTGTCATAAGAGAGTGAATAGATTTTCTGTTGTGAAATATGACAAATTTTATTTCACTTTATCAGCATAGATCGTTTTTAAATGATCAGAAAGTCTGGATGGCTTCATGGCCTCGTTTAAAAATACTTTCTTGCAACGAAGACACATTGATCTTTGTTCATTATTAGAAGAAGTAATAAATTCAAACTTCAAACTTTCAACACTCTACTGTTAGCCTGTTTGCTTTAATGAGTTTCCGACAAAAATTATTGGTAAAATTCGACACTTAGAAATTTCACGAATAACGCCAACAACACTACTAAGGTACCAATTTAACGTGCCAATTTATCTTTTTATAAAATAAGAGTAATTGAATGTAACAAAAATGTTTGTTTATAAAAATCGGATGTGAAAATTATTCATTAGAATTCCGTGGTAGTAAGTGAAAATGGAAAATTCTAATCCAGGTAGACATAATTTATCAAAAGTTAGGTTAGGAAAAAATGCGCTTCTACCTTGCGTTTGCGGAATGACAGGTTATAATTAGCTAGGAGTCAGTATGATGTCATTAACTTGTTGGCTATTGTTGATAATTGGGAGCGTTTGCCCAAAACTTGAAATAAAAATGGACATATGCCCATCACCTGCTTTTTCATCAGCCCCTACGTAAAATATAATCTTACAGCACCTGTTTTTAACAAAACAACGCCTACAAGGGAGCGCTAACGTCCGATTTGGAAATCACTGGTCTAGGTAAAAGATATAGACAAATGAATTATATGTTTAATAACCAAGTTCGCGGACGATATCAAATTAAGAGGTGAGGGTAGCTCGTGCGAAGGAGTCAAGTGCTTGAGAGACACCTTCACAGATTAAGTAGGTGATCCTAGATCTGAAATATGCTATTCAACCTTAACCATGCAATGGCATGCACATCGGTAACGCTAACTCTTGAGAAGACTACTACTTTTTAGGCACAACTTTTAAGGCGATCGATTTGCAGAAAGATTTAGAAGTGCAATCAGCAGAGACCTGAAGTTATGCATGCAGGTAGAGAAAAGGGCCCAGAGACTAATTGAGTACATATGGATTAATTTTGTTTCAAAAACAAGAAGATTGTGCTCACTTGCACAACTCTCTCGGACGGTCACACCTTGAGTACGCAGTGCAATTCTGATCAACATCAATTGGTAAAGAGAGTGAACGGCAAGAACGGTTTCATGCAAGAACCACTTAACTAATGCTCTCCCTTATGCACATAGAATAACAACATGAGAATTAACAAGGAGTAACCATGAAAGAAAGTACCCTAGAAGACCTTACTGTCCATTCAATGAGCATCACTTTGGACTAGTAGTCGAGCGGGCACATCTCTGTTCAAATGCTTTACGTCCTTAAACGGCCATTTTTCAACACCCTGTCTAGTCTTGACTTGGACTGGCCAACACATTCACTGTTGACAATTTCCCCTGGAAGTGCGTTCAAACTACCGCAGATACTGTACGTGAAAAATTTCCACACATATCGTGGTTGTAACGCTTCAGTTCAAGTTTAAAGCCGTGATTTCTTGTTCTGCTCTCAACAAGTGTGAAAATATCCATGTATTCAACATTGTCGAACCCTCTAAGTATTTTGAAAACTTCAATGAGCTGACGACGCAGTCTACGGGTTTCCAACGAGAACAGATCTAATTCCCTTAATCTATCTTCATAACTTTTATGTTTGATAGAGGGCATCAGTTTGGTTGCCCTGGCTTGCACGCGTTCCAATCTAGCGATGTCCTTTCTAAATGAAGGACTCCAAAATTGTACGGCATACTCTAGGTGCGGTCGAACAAGTGAGTTGTACAAACACAGTACAATCTCCTTATTCCGATATCCAAACTGGCGCTTTATGTAGCCTAGCATCCTTTGGGCCTTTTTATCCGCCTTAATGCACTGTTTCAAGAACTTGAGGTCACTAGTAATTGTTACACCCAAGTCCTTCTTAGTGTCGGTCGATTCGATAGCAGTGGCCTTAAGGATATACTAAGATTGGGGGTTTCGGTGGCTGATATGCATCACTTTGCATTTCTTGACGTTAAAAGGCATTTGCCACGTGTCCGACCACTCCCCAATCTTCCCAAGATCTTCCTGGAGGCGGGCAGTATTTCCATCCTTTGCAACGTTCATACCAAGCTCGGTATCGTCGGCAAATTTGGAAATCTTGGCAACCATGTCACCGTATATGTCCTTGACGTAGATGGTGAATAGTAGTAGTCTCAGGACAAAACCTTGAGGCAGCCCACTAGTAACGAGCACCCACTCAGAAGCTTGTCCATTCACCACCACCTGTTGCCATCTGCCATTTAGCCAGTTCTTTATCCAGCCTGCTACTTTTCCATCTATGCCCAGTGCTCGCACTTCCCGGAGAAGGCGGCGGTGTGGTACCTTATCAAAGGCTTTCTGAAAGTCTAAGTACACCACATCCACCGCCTTTTCCCTATCGTGCTCACTGAAGACGAAGTGGAAGAATTCCACAAGATTCGTCAGGCATGACCGTTGCCTCCGGAAGCCGTGCTGGGAACTCATCAGTGGCAGGTTTGACTCTAAATGGGACGTTATTTTGTCCACCATCATGCTTTCCGTGAGTTTACCGACTATCGAATTGGAGCTTTTCTTTCTAAGGCCATGCCGTATACGTGGCAAGATCAACCCGAGGTTGTTAACGTTGCACATGAATCCCACACGCAATTTCGGTTACAAGTTAGATGTACGTCAAATTTAAGATTAGCGTTAGCAGGAACTTTCTCTTGTACAAGATATACAACTAATGGAACAATCTTCAAGTAGAGATGGTAAACTGTTCATCATTTAAAGAGTTCAAGTCTCGGCTGGAAAAATATTGTACGAGTTAGACTAGTTGAACGACGACTACACTAGTACCTCCTTGGAATGGATCGAAGGGTCTTTTGAGGTACCTATATTACTGTGACTCTTTTAATTTCTCTCTCTTTCTTTCTCTCTCTCTCTCTCTCTTCATTATCACTCATCACTCTCCCATTCGTTAACGCTTAACTCGCATGTGAATTTAAGAAGGGAATCGATTCTAAGGTCTATTTGATTTGTAATAATTGGTGTTCGTTTTTTATTATAAAATTTATAAAGACTACGAGTCTCGCGTAAATTTGGTGAGGATTTATCTTCTTGGTTAAGTCCAATTCTTCTAGCTATCTTATGTGGAAAGTAGAAAACGTATGTCGCAATGGAGATCCCTTTGTTCCTCCTTCGATGTAACGTTTAATTTCGCATCTGGGCTTCGGAATGGAACTTCAGTTGTACATATTCTTAAGATCTGCTTTAAGATGCGAGATTCACTTCGTGTTGGAGCTCGAGTTTGGATTTCTTCGACGCACACTGGCCATGTTCTGCACATAAAATAAAAAGGTCTTCATGAAGCAAAAAAAAGAACAAAAAGAGAAGAATAGGATTATAGCAAACACTTCGTACGCAGATGCAACAAGGACAAAAAATGCCAGAAAACAACAACACTACCAAACATAACGGGTGGCATGTATGCCAAGAAATAATATACAGGCGTAATACAGTGATTTATGAACGTTGAGGTTTGTTCTGCGAGAAACTTTAACATATGAGTATCGAATTTTGAACTGTTCCTAGATACTCTGCAAATCAAGTCAACTGATATATGCACTTCTCTCAGCATAAAGTTTATGTGAATGTATATAGAGTTGTAGTTAAATATACTTTATTCCTGGCACATCATCCACCAATAAGAAGCGCTATCATTATCTCCAAATTGTTTGCGATTCTGTTGTAAACTCTTACAATGAACTGCTCAAAATTTTGTTATTAGAATTTCCATGAGTGATGCTCAAAAATCACCGGCATGTCATTTCAAGGTATTATGCAATTATTTAATTAGTCATGTTTATTGTTTATCTGATCATCTGTTATGTAATCTTTAGATATTAATTTAATCATTGATGCAAGTAAAGGGTGAAAGACAGAATAAATTTGATAATGATTTCCCGTAGATTGGCAGAAATCAAACCCAAGCGTCACTAAAAAAGTAATTCTTAGCTATAAGTTTAAAAAAATAGGTTTATATCTTTTGAAGATTCGGTGCCAATGAAGGTGACATAATCTTGCAAAAGTAAATTTGTTCTATGCTTTGTAGTTGCATTCATCTAGAAAATGAGGAGTTCAAAGTTACCAAAACGCAACAATGACCTTCACTGTATTCTAATTGTTAAACTTTCATCCCATCCCCTTATATAACTTTGTACCCAATCTTTTTTTTTTTCGACATTTTTTTAATTTTTTTTATGAAATTAACTTCCTTCTGAAATTTTTAAATGCCTGAACTTTCAGCTCCTCACTTTCAATTTCTCATAACTGTAGTGTCTACTGTTGTAGACACTAGAGAAAAAATGGGCTTCATCAACTCTCAACTGATGTCTTCCGCTGAGGAATCGAGCGTAAAGAGACTTCTGCTCCGATGATGGTTTCACATTAAATAATTTAAGAAGAGCGTCAATTTTCCTTAATATTTCTTCACCCTTCTCTTGATGTTAATATTGAGCAGTTCCATTACTGTATCTTAATTTAGTCTTCTTTTCTCGTCTTTTTTTCATGTTTGTAATTAAGTTGAGAGCTTTCATTTGTATCGCCTGGAGTCCAGTTTATTGGTTTTTGTTTCGTAAATTTTGTTTTGTAATATTTTTTTTGAAGCTTAACCCTTTTAGGCTGTGCAGTATGTTTAGCATTGGTGTTGCCTTGTTTTTTTCTTTCTGCTGTGCTTTTTGTAGCCGCTTGATGCAAATTTGCTTCTGAATTTCTTATTACCCAGTTCTGCTCTTAGTTGTTTATGTTGCTAATTCTAGTGCTGTTATGCTCGCATAAAATTACTCGTATCTTAGTGGGATGACGATGAACTGGGTTATTTCATCCGTGAATTGTACGCTTAAGCAATCAGGCATTATTGCTATTGGCTGGTTTGCTACAGATCGAATACAGCGTCTAGCTTAGAAAGACTAACTGTGAGAGTCCATTTTACGGTTCGATTCGAGTTGTAAGACATGCTTTTGACTCAGATCGATAGACTACTTATCTACTTTAACTTTGCCTTTTTTTCGGTTATCATGCCAATTGTTGTTCATCTGGAGATTAAAGATCTTGTAAGGCCTGCTTTTGACACAGATCGATGCAATTTTTATCTACTTCAACTATTCTTTCTTTTCTTCCTTCCGTTCTTGTATAGGTCCATTGACCCATTTCTCGCATTAATGATGGTGTTTGGAATACTTTTGCTACATTGTTTAATGATTAGATGTTAAGCGTTGAGTAAAAAATATTTCTGGAATCCCATCATCCTGAATCCTGCGCCCTAGTTGCCTTGTTCGATGTCTATTATTATTTTCCTTTTCAGGGGTCTGCCTAGGTTATGTTTTAGTCCTCAATTTACTTCTGGTTTCTCTATACCAATATTCTTTTCTATACGCCTATCCCGTTTATAACCTTAGACATTTAGTAATAGATCCATTTTATATTGCTAAAATGGATCTATTACTAAATAAAGGACCATTCTACCTATGTCCTTCTTGTCCCCTTAGAAAATATCCTACGATTCAAGTTAATAGTGATTACCACAAAAAAAGTGCGTTTCCACCTTAAACATTTTCCAGATTTGATTACTAAATTTAAATCTAGTAATACCTCTCTGCCATATTTATTTGGTCTTGTAAAGACTCATAAGCTTAATAACCCTATGCGCCCTATTATTAGTTCTGTTGGCTCATCAGTTTCATAATCCTTATCTAAATGGCTCACTTCATACTTCACTCCCCTTGTTGGTACCACATTTTAATTCTCATATTAAAAATAGTTACGACCTTATTGAAAAACTAAACTCCATCCGTTACTCTAATAACTTCTCCCTTGTTAGTTTCGATTTTTGTTCTCTTTTTACTAAAGTGGCGGTAAACGAGATTTTACCCTTCCTTAGTGAGAAATTGCGTAACTTTGATATTCCCTTGCCTGTTAATATTTCTACTGAACTCATCTCAATGTGTACTAAAAACTGTGTTTTCTTTTAATGGTAAGATTAAACAAATGAAAGACAACCCAAACAAATCGTCAAACTGGGCGCAACGTGCCAAGTGTCTTTTAAAGTGGATAATTGTTAAGTGTTCCATATCAGATACGCGAACAACAAAGCAAATTACTCATTAAATGGTATTCTAATTTTAAGCATAGACAGATAGATAGACTTAGGGGTAAAATATCCGTATGTATGCTCTTTTCCAGCATTCATAGGTTAGTTTTCAATTTCCTTATTCGCATATTGCGAGAAGAGGGGTTGGCGGAGAGAGCCTTCATTTTTTCCATCTAACCTCTTGTAACTCTCTCCCTCTATCTATCTATCTCTTTCCCTCTAACGCCCCATCCTTACTTCCTTCGTCCCCTCCCTCCATCCCTCTCTCCATCTCTTCCTACATTCCTTCCTCCTTTCTCCCTCCCCCTCCCTTCGAACCTCCATCCATCCTTCTCTCCTACCTTTACCTTTCTCTTTCTCTCTGTATGACTATCTGTGTGCCTCTCTCTCTCTATCTCTCATTCTCACAATTACGCTCTCTCAAGCTACGATCAGATTCGCCATAGAATATGTCCCGTGACGGATGTCCCCAACATCGCTAACGTATTATACAACTACCTTGCCTCTGTGATCACAAGGGAAGTAGACGGTCCTTCTCAGAGGCTGGAGTATATTTCTAAGAAGGTCACAACCTATATGAAATAGTTGCAGATAGCCATGAAGTGACAGGTTATGTAATCTGAATTCGTATAAGTTTCCAGGTTCAGATGAATTCCTTACAACTTACCTCGATCTTGTATGATTCGCTTGGAACAGGATAGGTGCATGGGAACTATAGGATGTCGGATGCGACATCCAGCTTTTAAAGGGGAGATGCGAAAGCCCGGGTAATTACAAGCCTATTATTTTCACCTCCATTACGGGTAAACTCCTGCAGAGCATAAGAGCTGGTCGCATAGTTGTGCTCTTAGAATTTCACAACCTGATCTTAGATGCTCAGTGTGCTTTGCAGGAACCATTTGTGTTTCACAAATCTGATAGAATTCTTCCATAGTAGATTGAGTAAGTACTATGCTGTTCAGGCTGTAGACATCTTATCTTAGACTTTTAAAAGGCCTTTGATTATGTGCCCCACTTCGGGTTAATGAGTAAAGTCCGCGCCTTGAGCATTAAAGGGAAGGTGTCCGACTAGATTGTGGCAGCAAGTGAAACATTTGATTCGACCAAAATGAGAAAACATACAATAACTAAGTATTATAAGATAAACAAAAAGTGTAGCCGAATGAAAAATATGGAGGAATATTTATATAGAAGAACTGGCTCTTTATAGTGGTCAAGATTATTTATCTAAAAAATTAATTGAACCGGAATTTCACTTCTCCAAAGATTTAAGTTTGGCGGGGCATTACTTAAATCGGGGGGGGGGGGGGGTTACTCTACTGTCTCTCATATATATTGATAATGAACTGAACAAGTTCGAAAGTACATATCCATTATTGCTTTCTCGAACCTCATTCAATCTGTCAACGAGCAAAATATAAATCCACCTCGTTTTCAACCTCTTTTCTTGATGTTAACTCAAGAACATCCGAATGGTTCTGTTACAGTTGCGCGAATATCAATTGACAACACATCTCAAATTTTGTAATTGACGAATTTTTATACGTTTCTAGTTCGAAATGTAAATATTTATATTATATTTAATTATATTAGGCTAAAAGCAATATAATATAATATATAAATGAGAATAAAACAAATTATTAACATTGAACATGGTGGATATGAGAAACTCACAAAGTAGCGCGTGTGTATATCAATAAATGCAAAAAATCCCAGGGGAAAATTAAAGGCGGATTCCAAATACTTTTGAACTTGTTCAGTTCATTCTCAAGGAATAAGGAATAATTTTACAAAGGTGGTATATATATATATATATATATATATATATATATATATATATATATATATATATATATATATATATATATATATATATATATAAATGTATATATATATATATATATATATATATATATACATATATATATATATACACATATATATATATATATATATATATATATATATATATATATATATATATATATATATATATATATATATATATATATATATATATATATATATATATATATATATATATATATATATTTATATATATATATATATATATATATATATATATATATATGTGTATATATATATATATATATGTATATATATATATATATATATATATATATATATATATATATATATATATATATATATATATATATATATATATATATATACCACCTTTGTAAAATTATTCCTTATTCCTTGAGAATGAACTAAACAAGTTCAAAAGTATTTGGAATCCGCCTTTAATTTTCCCCTGGGATTTTTTGCATTTATTGATATACACACGCGCTACTTTGTGAGTTTCTCATATCCACCATGTTCAATGTTAATAATTTGTTTTATTCTCATTTATATATTATATTATATTGCTTTTAGCCTAATATAATTAAATATAATATAAATATTTACATTTTGAACTAGAAACGTATAAAAATTCGTCAATTACAAAATTTGAGATGTGTTGTCAATTGATATTCGCGCAACTGTAACAGAACCATTCGGATGTTCTTGAGTTAACATCAAGAAAAGAGGTTGAAAACGAGGTGGATTTATATTTTGCTCGTTGACAGATTGAATGAGGTTCGAGAAAGCAATAATGGATATGTTTATGATTAAATATTCCCATAGTCAAAGATGTTTCATATGTAATATATACCCTAAAATAGGACATTACTTTTTCCAACCTGATATATCTGTGGTTGCGAAAAAAGGTTTTTAAGAAGGAATTTTATCATTTATTACAAATACAGAAATACATTCGCAATATTACATTCTCTCCTTCATTGGTAAAACGACTGAGAAATTATTTACAACTTAAACATTTGATTCGACCAAAATGAGAAAACATACAATAACTAAGTATAAAAGATAAACAAAAAGTGTAGCCGAATGAAAAATATGGAGGAATATTTATATAGAAGAACTGGCTCTTTATAGTGGTCAAGATTATTTATCTAAAAAATTAATTGAACCGGAATTTCACTTCTCCAAAGATTTAAGTTTGGCGGGGCATTACTTAAATCGGGGGGGGGGGGGTAGGGTTACTCTACTGTCTCTCATATATATTGATAATGAACTGAACAAGTTCGAAAGTACTTGGAATCCGCCTGTAATTTTCTTGTGGGATTTTTGCATATATATATATATATATATATATATATATATATATATATATATATATATATATATATATATATAAAGAAAATGGCCGCCAATCGCGGTTGCCTACATGATTGCTATTTTGGATCACTTCTATCCAGATTTCGAGTTCGTCACTTTAGTTAGGTCCACTCTGTACGCGCATCGCCAAGGGTTTTATAAATGTCCTCCAATTAACCACTGACCTTATTTGTTACAATTCGGTCTAACTCCCTTCACTATTACTTCATAATTACTCCTATTGCCAAATTTTATCTATTCGCCTTTCGCGTTTCTTCTGTTCGATATGTTATTTTTCCTATAAATCAGAGCGTCAATTAAAATACATTGGTAATTTCATAGAATTTTATCAAATTTTAGCGTTTTTCTTCAAAATTGTTGTTAAAGATAAAAATTGGAACTATTTTCATCTCTTCTATATAGATATTTCTAAGGTGAAATATAAACCACTAAAAAGGAAACCTTGGAGGGTTGTGTCTCTAAAATTCTACTCTGCCTTTTAGATATTAATTAGCTCTTGGTTGTTATATGTGAATGAAAGATAAGAAACGCAATACTAATAAAAATAGACAAAATAATCGTAAAATCCTTGAAATTATGGGAGTAGGACCTAGCTCATAAAGTGCTTATCGCTTATCCAACCAAGGCTACAACCACTCGGCCATAGTGTATAAGATGATGTCCCTCTACATTTTACTATGTCGTTCGGTCGGTCGGCCCCCGTTTTGCTTTATTTGTTTTTTTGTAATAACATTGTAACTATTCGGCTGATTCTAACGAAATTTGAAACCCTTATGTTGTTTTACATTCTCTTGAAGGATATAATTGTCAAAGTCCTTCCAAGGTTAGCCCTGCAACTATTTTGTTTTGGCAACAATATCCTAACTTTTGGTCAGCAGATCTTATTTCTAGTCGCGTGCAAGTCTAGTCGCGGGCGATTCTACATCTCACAATGTTGCTTAGTCTGTCCCAGTTGTGCTTTTTGTTTCGTAATAACATTGTAATTATTCGGCTGATATTCACGTCATTTTAAACCCTTATGTTGTTTTACATTCTCCTTTAAAAGGTCCTTGCCATGGTCCTCCAATGGTTAGCATGGAAATTATTTTGTTTTTGCAATAACATCCTTACTATTCAACCGATTATAACGAAAATTAAAACCCTGATGTAGTTTTACATTATTTTTCGAAGGATATACTCGTAATTGTCAAACTCCTCCCAAGGAATTATTTTGTTTTAACAATAACATCATAACTATTCGGCCCCTTCTACCGAACTTTGAAACTCTTATATTGTTTTACTTTCTCTTTCGAATAACTTATCAGATTAAGTGAGAGCACGCGACTTTTTGGCCTAGCAGACCTTGTTTTATTTTCTTTGATCTCGATTTCCAATAGATTGCATTTTTTACACTTTTTACACTATTTGTATGAAACTAAAAATTTATTCGCTCTTTTAATCTCTAAATCTTCCTTAAGATGATTTTACACTTATTAAAAATCGATTAAGTCCTTTGCTTACAAATATTTTTATATCTTGAAACAACACAAAGTATTCTCTGTTATATTTCAAAGAAGCTTTATTCTAAAATGAAAGGCATCGCATCAAATAAATCCGTTAGCTTCCTTAGGAAGGATAAATGAAGCAGTTTAGTTATCGTCCATTAAACCGTTTAGATCAGCAAAATTAATTTAATATTTTCAGATATTAGTAAATTTATCACAATCTGAAATCCCCTAGAAATGTTATGTTTAAAATAGAAGACAAATTGAAGTAATTAATTTTTAATATTAGGGAATTAATTAGGGTGATTTTAACATTTACATATAATTTTCTCTTTGCTTATAGTTACTTTTATGTATATTATATGGACTGTCCTAAAGCTTAATGTGATGCCCCGTCCTATCATCTTCGTTATCAATAAATACTGCTACCTACTTTTTGGCCAAAACTTTAGTCCCATTATTATCTCCTTTTATGCAAAATTAACAAGTCATGAGCAACTTAGAGGAAATTATTTACCAACCAATGACGGCAATGCCTAATTCTAACGATAAAAAATATGGTCAGCTTTTATGCCATGAGCCTCTTTACTAATATTTGGTTACAAGAAACGATTCAAATATATATGCATAGTCTATTTTCTTCGTCAGATGTTTTTTTTATGATTAACTTATGGCTAATTTCAATCCTTACACGAATTTTCAGTCTCAAACTTATATTAGCGTTTTAACAATAAATTTTTCTTTCAGAAGGGTGGTGTAGAGATGGGATTACCAGTTGGGCCCCACCCTTACTTATATATTTCTGAGCCACTATACATATATCGCATTGGCTTCAAAGTGCAAGTCAGTTTTCCTCAGTCTATGTATAACCGCTTTTTTGTAGATGATTTCTTCATTCTATTTCTCCATTCTGAACATACCTCCAAATTCCTCCTTTATTTTAATAAATATCAAAATAATAAATTCAGAATTGAGGAAGTTGAAATAGAGCTAAAAGGCTTTAACCTAATCTCTTAGAGGTGGGTCTTAGGTCAAGAGAAATCAGATTTCAACCTACCTATGGGTGACCTTTACTTCTAAATAGGGGACTTTCTTGATGTACAAGTTAAACATAAGCAAGTTCAATTCTCAATTCTGTTTACTTCAACCAACCTTTGACTCAATTTGGGTTTTCTGTTCCATCTTTGTTGTACATTATAGTATCCTGGTTTGGTATCAAATTCGTGAAGTTCAGATCATTAATACTTTTCCGTATCGGTATTTTGTCGTAATAGGAGATGTCCAATTACTATCATCTTCTCTATCCTCTAGTGTAGATTTCCTCTTATTCCTCTTTTCATTCCTCTAACCTCGTTAAGGTTGGTTAATAGAGGATGTTTTCCACCGTTACCTCTAATCTATCTTCCATCCATTTGCAATTATTGTATTGAGAGGCTTTTTAAAATTTGTGTTACACTCTGGTTTATATCTTTCAAGAAATTTTCTTGTGTGATATAATATGTTCCGTCAAACAAACTCAAATTTATACTTTTCCATCACATGGCATTAAAACGTCTTCATCTTTGTGTGCAGGTGTTTCGAGAAGGAAGTAAAAAAATAGAGATCTCTACATTCCTCTACAGCAAGTACGACATCGTGGAGAGGTTACAAAACGGGGAAGACATCAAAGATCGACCTCGTTCAGGCACACTTGAATTTGGTAAGTATTTGGCTGCGCTTACGAAGAAACAGAACATCCCTTTGGCCATGGAGTCCAGGGCCGTCAAGGAGGAGGGTAGCAAGAGAATTAAGTGCGTTGGAAGGCCTTGGGCACTGAAAATATGTAAGAATAACGTCGGTAGCGCAGTCTTCGCCTTCTCAACAACTTGAAGATAAATGGCAATCCAATTCTCATTTTTTTCTGCTGAAAAAAACACGTTGGAACCGACCATCAACAAGTAGAAAAAACGCGTTGTAAAATTCTGCCAGGACGTCTCCGAGGTCCGATACGTGTCCACAACCAAGCACCCGGCCTCCGTGATTATGCTCAGTGTCGTAGCTACGAATGGCGAGAAGACGCCGCTGGTGTTGTTCTTGGCCAATTTCAGGCTCTACGCGGAAGATTACAAGGACAACTTGGCCACGATAATCCTGCCCTGGGTAAGAAAGATAGCAAAGAAGGCGGACTTAGCCTTTCAGCAAGACGGTGCCCAGGTTCACCTGACCAAGACCATGCGAGAGTGGTTTAGGTCGAACATGAACTTCTAGGCGAAGGAATTTTGGCCACCTCAGTCACCAGACCTCACTCGCATTGACTACAGTTTGTGGGCGCATGTCGAGAGCAAGGCCTACAAGGTCCGCTATAACACCGTCGCCGAGCTGAATTCCTCCGTCAACCATGTGTGAGCCAGCGTGAGGGAAGACTTCGTCTGCAACGTGTGTGCTGCCTTCAGGTCTCGCCTTGAGCGCATGCTCATCGCCGTGGGCGGCCACATTGATTAATATTACAATCTAAACACATATGTATATGTTCAAACAATAAAGACTTGTCTAACTGCATCAAAACTATCATTGTGTTCTTTGTTGAGAGCGTCGTACCGAGTGTAACAAGACTTTTGCAATACAAGGTATTTGTGCTGCCTGTGTAGATCGCTTTGTATTTAGAGTTGACATCTTTTATTTTTAATGATGTGCACTTTTTATTTTGTATTCTCATAAGTTTAATCCCTAAAATATTGCTAATTTTGGTAGGGAAATTATTGCATATTGAATTATTGCTTGGTAGATCTCCATAGGTACCTCTCGTTATTCATATTAAGGTTTCTTATCTTGTAAAATTGTACAAGTCCGCTTTCACACTATTTACTTTCTTCCTGCCGTGCTTTTGGTTTCCTGTCATTATAATGGTTAGTCCAATCACCCTACACTTTGTAGCACTTTGTCTCCCCTCTTCATCTCTTCTAGATATCCTTCAAACTTCTCGACCGGCGGGCCTACTAGCCTCCATGGCGGGGGAATCTCTATTGACAAATGTTCCTGTAGATTACCCAACATAGCAGGGGATAGTCAAGAAAGCCTGCTGGAAAAGAAGGTGAAACTCTGCGAAGAAGAGGAGGAAAATTTCGATCTGGGCTTCGAGGAGAGAGTTCTGAAGCACGTGGAGGGGCACTGCAGGAGGTTCAATCAACACAGGAGGGCAAAAATGACCAGGTTGCGAAAGTGCCCCCTGGCAGACAAGGCGATCACCCAGAAAGAGCTAATTGCCGTAATCTTCAGCTTTAAGCAAAAGGCTTCTGGCCAAAGCCTCTTAAAAACTAGGCACTCAAAAAAGGGTCCAGTGAGGACAAAAATCAGACTGTTGAACCTTTTTAATATGACATTATCAGCAGGATATCTCTCAGACTCCCTGAAGACATCCAAAATGATCTTTCTTCTCAAATCAGGGAAGCCCAATGATCAGGTGATGAACTAAAGGACAATCCCACTTCTCGAGACAATTGTTAAAGTTTTTTAAAAGATCTTGAATAACAGACTGGTCTCAAATCTAACGTTACACTCACTGCAGAACGCCGAGCAACATGGATCGACGGACTGAAGTAAAAGAACTCAAGACTCGGGATGGCGCCTCATTTCTAAAAAATCATCCATAGCTACCTCACAGGAAGGAGAGTGGTGATAACATTTGGGTACCACGTCGGAACCCCATTTCACTTTACACGGAGTCCCTCAAGAGAGTGTTTGACTTCCACCCTCTTTGCGGTATATACCAGGGATATTACGAAACCACTGCTACCACCAACACTCAACGTACAATATGTGGACGACATCACTCAGTTTGTGACTCACCAAACCAGATATGAAAGAATGATGTCGAGGGTAAGTGCAACCGAGGTTCAGCAAATCTACATGTACGAAGAGGACTTGAAAATCCAAACAAATCAAGCAAAATTCATCACAGTCGCGATTGGTCGACGAAAGACGGAGCCTGTCCAAATGGGAAACTTTACTATTAATTATTCACCCACTGCGATCGGAATCTCGAAACGCTGCATAGGAAGCCATAGAAACTCAAAAGTTTAAGTTACGAAACTAGAACTCGACAAACTACACAGCTTACGTAACCTAAGTACCAAAAAATAAGAATAGGAAGAAATTATATACTGCTTTGGTAAGAACAAAACTGCTTGATCCAGCAGTTCCTTTAAACACATCGTCAAGAAGTAGGATGATTCAGATGCAAAGGGGACAAAACAGTGCCCTACCCTTCATTCACAACATCAAATGGGATGACTACATCTACTTAATGGAGCTCCAGAAGAGATCAGGAAGAGAGACGATGAATGTATTCTTGTATTCAAGAAGAACGGCCAGTGGAACAGTATGGAGTCATCTCTCCCGCTAAGTACTGTAGGCGTTCTGTTCAGACTACAGGGCCGGGAGAGATACAAGTCTTACATGCTTTGGGCAAGATCGGTGGCCACACCGGCCATCTACAAGTGACTCTGCGAACAACTTATTAGTAACCTATGTAAATATGAATAAACAAAAGTGAGCAATAGTAATTAGAATTACGAAAAGCAGCTTAAGTATCACTTTGTGAAGTAAATATAGACCAAAATAATGAAATAGACTAAGATAAAGTGATTCTTGATTATTTTTGCTGTTATTATATCTGAACTAATTGTTAATCTATCATTTAAACGAAATATCATGTATTATGTAGTACTCTTTCAACATCAATGTATTTCGTACAATATTAGTGCTAAGATGGACCAACATCGGGGAACACTTACTACCTCCACATGTACTTAAGTTTCATCACTATTCCTCTCTAGCCCTGCCCCCCATTCCAAGGAGGGGGTTCCTTTTTTACCATATTTATACATGAATAAAAAAATTAAAATATATAAATGAATTAAAAAAATAATCTGATATGTCAATTGATGCAGATAAGGTAGTTTTTAATTTCAGCGACTTGAATTAAACACAAGAGCAAAAGAAAACTTACATAAGTTTAACCCGTTTAAGAATTTAAATAGCATCCTAAGTTTTTTGATATTAATATTTTAAAGCACTTAAATGTCCAAATTTAGCTAAATGTAAACCAGATAAAGGTTTGGGTGTGGTATTGTTAAATAAGACTGATTATGTGGAAAAAACGAATTGCATATTGATGATTCTTCTAAATTTCTTAAAGTTGATTGTGATCCATTTTAAATTGTCATTAGGATAGAGGCTGAAAAAAACAGATTTCTTCGTAATCTTAAGTCTAAAGGATTGTCGAAGAACATTACAATAGACTTTTCACTTCAGGTTTAACTCTTGGTTTACTCTATGGCCTCCCAAAACCACATAATGCCGGATTACCAATTCGTCCGATCCTTTCGGCAATTGGTACACCTATTTATATTCTTTGTAAATTCTTAATATCGATAAAAGAGCCGATTACTAAAAATGAGTTTACTATATATGATTCCTTTGACTTCGAAGATTTAATTAATTCCTCTATATTTGTAACATTATATGTGATTCACTTAACATCAATTGGGGTTCTTGGTCTGAGTAAACCTGATTTATCTAGACTCCTTAAACTTGATGTTGAAGACACAATATTTATCTTTAATAACATCCTTTATATACCACGGGAAAGGATAGCAATGTCTTGATCTCTGGGTCCATCGTTTGCAAATGCATTTTTGCGCAAACTGAACAGGACTAGATGTCCAATGGCCCATAAGATTTCAAGCCCATACTTTATAAAAGATACGTCGACGAGTGTTTCGTTCTTTTAAATATAAGAGTCATACTTCCCAGTTTAAAAACTACATAAATTCCCAGCATCAGAACATTAAATTTATACTGAAGCATGAAACTAACAATTCTCTTTCATTTCTAGACAGTAAGATTATCCGGTCAGATAATAAACTTTCCACTTCACTATATAGAAAGCCACCTCCTCTCAGCTTGACGCTAATTATTTTTCGTGTTTACCAAATTGCTTCAAAATATCATCTGTAAGCGGTAGAATAAACCGTGATTTTACAATATGCTATGACTGGAACTATTTTCATAAAGATATCTCTTATCTCAAACAATTGAGATAAGACGTTTCACGTCAACTCATAACACTAGTCAACAATGATTTTGCTACTTGGGTATTAGCTTATGATTTATACTAAATCGAGTATGCTGATTCCGAATCTGTAATCAGAATTGTTCTAGCACGTAAGGTTCCTGTGTTACACACATGCACTTTAGTTGCACGTATGGGCAGTGTTGCTTCAGCTGCCGTAGTGAGAGGATGTGTTGTGTGTGTTTGGTTTCTGCGTTACACTCCTGCTTTATCACATTGTCAAATTTAGCTATTATAGTAGTGGTGTTGAAACGGTATTTACATACAGTGATTAATTGCATCTTTCTTTCAGATTTATCTCTCAATTAATTTGTAAATGAAATAAGATTGTACAAAAGTATATAACAGGATATATACAAACTAAGTTGAAAACATGAATCGACGAGGATGTATAAATAACCAAGACAACTTTTATTATATCTGTGGAAGATATACTCCAAGCAGCCAGCGGAAATATTTAGTTCAAAGAGTGAAAAATGCATACAATTATTATTAATTTGGTTGTAAAGTTTATGACCAAGACAAGGACTGGGCACCTCACAAATCTTGTATTGTGTGTTATACGGAGCTAACACAGTGGTTAAATGCTGTACTAATGGTGTGGAGTGAGCCAACAAATCATATTTTTGATTGCTACTTTTGTATGATAAATATTTCGGGATTCTCAGATAAGAACAAGTCAAAATTTTATATGGAGATTGTAAGTCAGATATAAAACCAGTGTCACATAATATGGAGATGCTAATCCCAGTTCCTCCATCAACCAATGCAGATAAAGAAGATGATTCATCGCCTGAAGAGGAGGATAACAATGACAATGAAATGTATGAGGATGATTCTAAGGAAAAGAAGATCCACTTGATAAATCAAGAAAGATGGAATGATTTTGTAAAGGATTTAACATTGTCAGAGGAGAACCCCCTAACTGTTAGCACCAGACTACAGCAATGGAATCTTATAGAGGACGGTGCAAAAATATCTATATTCCGTAAACGCTATGAGGCCTTAGCTGCCTTCCATAAAAAAGAAGATGGTGCTTGTTTCTGTGCTGATTTTAATGGCCTGATGAATCAGCTAGGAAAGGAGCATTTATCTCATGAATGGAGACTATTCATCGATACAAGCACTGCTAGTTTCATAGCTGTGTTGCTACACAATGGTAACAAAAAATCTTCAATTCCTGTCACACTCATTGTTGGGATGATAGAGACATATGACTCAATGAAATTTATTTTAGGAGGTGTTTATTACTAGCATCATACGTGGAATATCTGTGTTAATCTAAAGGTAATTTCTTTATTTCTCCGACTGCAGCTAGGATATACAAAGAATATGTGCTTCTTATGCCTATGGAAAAGCCGTGACGACAGGAATCATTATATTGTCAAAAGGAGGCTCGAAAGAGAAGAACACATAGTTGGCTCATACAATGTGAAGCACATGCCTTTGGTACATATATAGAGGATCTACCTTCTACCACTTGATATCAAACTTTGCCCTATCACGAATTTTGTTAAAGCAATGGCCCATGATTCTGATGGATTCCAGTATCTCAAAAAGAATTTGGTGCAAAGAAAACCGATGTTAAAATTAAAGCGGGTATTTTTGTAGGGCCGGAGATCAGAGAATTGATACGTGACAGGGAGTTCAGAAATAAACTAACTCCACTTGAGTTAGCAGCATGGGATCCATTTGTTGATGTAGTGTAGAACTTCCTTTGTAATTATAGGGTTGAAAACTATGAAGAGCTAGTGGACAACATGCTAAAGGCCTATCAAAGAATGGGGTGTCGGATGTCTCTTAAGATGCATTTCTTGCATTCACATCTAGATTTCTTTCCATCTAATATGGGTGATATTAGTGATGAATATATGGGGGAACGTTCCACCGAGATATCGCAATGATGGAAAGCAAGTATCAAGGCCGCTTCAACGAAAACATGATGGGTGACTACTGCTGGTTCCTACAACGGGAGGATCCTATATCCACGTGCAAGAGCAAGAGTCTCCAACATTTTTGGCGAAATTTATAGTTAGGTGAGTACTACCTCTTTTATATGTAATACATATCTTGTCTTGGTGTGCAAAAGGACGTAGATAATGCCAAATAGGGTGCCCCGATTTCAAGCCTTTGCCCAGAAACGTCTCATTCTTCTCAAACTCGGAATAATTCGATCATTAATCGATCAAAGGTGACAAAGTGAGTCATACATCCTAGATGCATAACTCAGGAACCTTACGTGTTAGGACTAATCTGAGTATGAATATGGAATTAGCTCACCAAAATTAGTTAGTTACAACAACATTTAGTCAAGTAGCAGAAACAAAGTTAAAATTTGTTGGGTAGTGTAATGGAAGCTGTAGACAAAATTGGGCATAGTTAGTAAAAGGCTATTTTCGTTTACTGTTAATTCTTTAACTAAAATTTAATTTTGTTAATCGTTCATCTGTCAAATCCTTAAAACTTTTAGCTATACTCTTTTAGGTAGGAAAATATGAGTTTAGAAAAAAAAACCGTGAAGATTCTTTCAACTCTAAGATATAAATCTACATTATTTTCCACATTTTTCTGATTATACCTTTTCACGTAATGATATTTACCTCAACTGAATTAACTAAATAAACAAATATTTATAATGAAAATTAATAATACAAAATTTCCATCAGACTTCATGTATTTTTTTTTCTGCCTCAAACTTCAAGGTTTGAAATATTTTCTTTGCGTTGCTGTTTACTTTTCTAGCTCGATTTTGGAGATAAATATTTAAGATACTTTGAGTTTTCTTCCAATATTAAATATTTTATCTTCTGCTATTCGCTCTTGACCTATTCTGATAGTTTGATTTCACTGTTCCATTTGTGTGCATAAAAATGTGATAAAATAGATGAGTGAAGTGGTCCAAGATAAAGAAGGGCATGAAGGATATGATCTCCCTGTCGTCTGTTAGAGCTTGAACGCTCGTATTTGCTGCCACCTGCGAATATTTTGCCTTATTTTATCTATATCCATCTTTATATATGCGTACACACTACCACATAAAAACACACAGGGGTTTATTTTCTTTTTAAATTCCTTAATGAGGTCAACTTTGTTTCTGGGCATCGCTAGAATATTATTTTGTTAAAATTAATAACGAAGCAAACAAATTCAGTGGAACTGTATATAATTTATGTTTATCTAGATACTTGAAAATGATTGCAGTAGTTTATTAAATAAAATAACCATTATTATTATCCATTTTGAGAGCAATGCTAAAAATATCGATTAAATTAATTTTAGATCACTCATTAAGAAGAAAATTCATTTTTACCTGCAAATGTTTAATTTTTGCTTATTAATTATAATTATAATTTACTTGATAATACGAAAATTGGGCATGGTAGCATCGATCCTTTGCGCCTTACTCACGTTAATACATACGTACATGAGTAGCTCGCGAACATGAGGAGCTTCAGTTCTAGTGCCACGCGGAGCAAGGAGCCATTTCGTTGGCAGGCTGAATCTTCTTGTCGAGATCAGGTCCTTGGATGAAGCCCGAGGAGGAATAAAAGATATTACTCTGTTCCTACCGAAGGCGTCGCAAGGAGCGAGCAGGGAAACGGTGCAAAGTTTTCAGAAGGGAAAACGGAATCTAACCTTGATAAGCTTACTCAGGGATTAACTTTTCCGGGAGATTTACATCCGGAGAGAACGAGTAATAATTATTTCTTCGACTCTAGCTTCCTTCCTCAGTTTATCAACTCACTTTATTCTCTCGACTCACTTTGAGTAAACGGAAATCCATAAGCAAAAATTCTGGTACGAGATACTATTAGGTTTCATACTAAGTTTCTCCTTATGTTCTTTATACGCGCTGCAGTGTAGGAGTTTAATTCTGGCCCAAATAAATCTAATTTAGCTAGATAAATATTTTTACACACTCAAGCTACGTAAATTTATTCAGAGAAAGTTATTAATTTCTAAGCGCATTGCAATAGGAATACCAATAGTCTATGTGGTTAAATTATTTGCGTATCCTGAATATCAAGTATTAATCACTAATCTATGTGCTTTAACACTTCTGTTATTAATCAATAATATCTAGTGTATATATGATAAAGCACCAAAAACCAATCTCTTCTCTGTGATCCGCTGAAGAGGCAACTATTCCTTCAACTTCCTATTTTGTCCTGAATAAATCAATGACGTATTTCTATTTACATTAGAATCGCACTAAAAATTATTTCTTGATTTTTGTGGTTTCTTTATGTCGAAGGTCTCTGGTATGGACAAATGTCCATGTCAAAGCATGGCCCAAATTGAAATAGGTATAGATTCAGGAAACAGAAAAGAGAGGCAAGGAAGAAAATTTAAGGATTGTGAGAAAGTAAAAGACCCATTGTTTGAACCGTGACAGATTGTTGTTATGACGAATGAAATGAGGAGATAAAGTGTTACAAATTTTGATGCGTGATCAACGAAGCAGGTATCAAAGTTGCCCACCCTTTAGTTACTTCGTTGACTGATGAACAAAACATAATCCCCTTTTGTTGGTTGCTTAGAGTATAGTTTGATATTCAATGCCAAAACTAAAAAAAAAGCCCGTTTCCGAGATCTGATTCTAATTCTGTGCAGGGGAGACAGCCAGGAATTGTGTTGCTCTTTCCATTGATGAGTCGCTCTCATTTTTTCTTTCGGCAGCGGCACAAATTATATATGGATCAAATGAATTTCTGGACTTTTCTCCTTAATAGAAAGTTCAGTTTCACTTAGAAAGATTTCTTGTTATAATTGAATTGAAACTACTAAAATATATGGATTAATGGAGTTTCCGAACTTTAGTATTCAAAATAAAATTGACATTTCATCTTGATTTCGAATTTGAGAAGGTAAGTATAAAAAAAACAGAACTTTTTTATCTAATTTTCGTCGACAACACATTCGAAATTACTCATTGAATTTCTCTCTCTTCATCCGCGCCTCAAATCGACGGTTTTAGTAGAAAAATTCGAAAAATTGTTCTGTTAATAAAGCCTTCCAAATTACTACTCCACATGTCTTTAGAAAAAAGCCTAATTGATGCTTAACTTAGGAAAATATTCTGGTAAAAGTCCGTATGCCGAATACTAAATTATTAAATTAATTTTGAATAGAAACAAGATTAAATGACTGGGCAGCTAAGTTTGCATGCGGATGTCAGGGTATAGTTAACCATTTAAAAGGAAGTGGGAAATATTGAAGTGTCAGCCACAAGAGCATGCATTAGGAGCTGGATGCAGTCAAATAATGCCTAATGGATATCGTCATTTTTACAGGGCATGGCTATGTTTGGAGTCAGTGTATTCCCGGATAGAGCGTTAGCTTGTGTGAGATATTTGTCATGTGACCACTAGAGGTTGTCCTAAGATTACGTAATGAAATCAAGCTATAGAATCACAAGAGGATGAGAAGTCTTGGGAGAAAGGAATGCCAAGGCGATAGCTGTGGAGATTTGCTGCATTTGTCTGAACCATTCAAGAGGTTCTTTAGAGCGGTTAAAATAGAAGCCGAATTTTTTCCATGATTCCCGTAAATATTGAATAGACGTTGGAATCCCGTGGAAGATTCATACGTGGTAGATGCAGGGAAATTTCATATGGCTGCAACTCTGTCAGGCACAGGTGATTTACCCTCGCTGGTTAGGAAGTATCCAAGAAACTCGAGCAGGTCTACTCCTAATTGTAATTTTTGTGGTGCTAACGTTAAACTATATGCCAATAGGCAGTCGAATACATGCTTTTGGTATGCGAATTGTATTTCTTGGTCTGAAGAGTAGAACAATATATATGAAAGCGAAAATGAATGGAGGATCACCGATGACATCTTTAAAACGCAAAAAAGTCTGTGAAGACGAATTCAAACTAAGTGGCGCGTATAAAAAAACTTGCCTCCAAAATGGAGTGGTTATACATGTTCTTTCCACAATCAACGCCTCGACCGAGATTTGATGGGAGGCTGAGATTTGATGGCTGCAACTCTGTCAGGCACAGGTGATTTACCCTCGCTGGTTAGGAAGTATCCAAGAAACTCGAGCAGGTCTACTCCTAATTGTAATTTTTGTGGTGCTAACGTTAAACTATATGCCAATAGGCAGTCGAATACATGCTTTTGGTATGCGAATTGTATTTCTTGGTCTGAAGAGTAGAACAATATATATGAAAGCGAAAATGAATGGAGGATCACCAATGACATCTTTAAAACGCAAAAAAGTCTGTGAAGACGAATTCAAACTAAGTGGCGCGTATAAAAAAACTTGCCTCCAAAATGGAGTGGTTATACATGTTCTTTCCACAATCAACGCCTCGACCGAGATTTGATGGGAGGCTTTTAATAGATTGAGATTGGAAAATACAATTCCACTTCTGATTTTAGGCATAAAATCCCAAACGAACGTAACTGAATAAGGTATCAGACTTATTAAGTCTGTTTAAGCCAATGAAGTCATTAGATGAAATAGGAATGCAAATGGAGCTCACGATTGTTTAATTATACCTTCCGGGCCATTAAGATGAAATTCGTGGCTCTCAGTTTTGTTCGAGTCAAATGACGCGGACGTGCGTTGACTAGGGTAACCTGTTGTGTGCATATAGGTTTGGGTAGCATGCTAAACTGGTTACCTACTCAACCGGGCTGAAGTTAGGTATGGGAATGAGGGCAATTTTTGCAGTATATTTAGCAGGTATTGTTTGATGCTCGGCTGAAAGGAACCCTGTATACTTTGCAAAGTCATGTCTTTGAAAAGACGCAGTAAGAGTCAAGTGTGAGTCGCGGGAGGAAGGAGTATTGTGAATAACGTTTCTGGGCACTCCGCTCTTTGAGATCACGCCATTTGAACTCTAAAATAAGTGAAATGTGTTTCCAAAAAGTTGTCTTATTAGATGGGTTAAGCGAATTTAGCATTAAAAGCAGTCAATGGAGAGACCTTCCGGGAAATAAAGAGATGGAAATAAGTTTCTTTAAATAAATACGCTGGGATAGGCTGACCTGAGAAAGTTTGTAGCGAGGACACCATAGGAGGTGCATGCCCCTCTCGAAACAAAGCGGGGAGTATGTAGACGGTAGAGCTGATATCAAAGAGGAAGTGAAGTTCAGTATCTGGACCCTGACGAAGAGACATATAATGCTTATCCCGTCGCTCATGATGAGTAGAAATATATGCTGCTGGAGTGCCCCCTAGTAAGGTTTTCCTGATTGTAGCTGGTGGCGCAACATGAAGGCTTCGAAGATCGGGTGTGGAGAGGGGAATTATAATTCTGATGAGGCTAGGTTACGCTCTGTATTTCAACCTGAGATACAGTTTCATTTCCCATGTATTTTCCCACTATGAATGGTGTAGTTGAAGTGTTAAAAATTACGAGAAGTGTCCAGATAATGCAAAGTGCCGATACTAGCAGCTGAATATGTAAGTGTTTAAAATTTTAGCAGTGCGCTATTTGGTGGCTTCTGGTAGCGAAGTGGGAATGAATTACAGAAGATCTCCTTGGGGGATGTAAGAGAACACTATAATTGGCTTACTTCCACAGGGAAGCCACAGGGCGAAAAACAGTGATTGGCTTCTGCTTTGAATTTCTGCTGATATCAGCATCAGCTAGATAGCTCACTGATTCGATATCCGTCAGGGAAAGAGCTATGACGAGTCGTGCACCTATAGGGGGAGCGGAAGCAAGGACTCTTACCCTGGAACATCTGCGACCCCACAAATCCCTGACAAGATTATAAACCATCTGGATGAGTTTGACCATATTATCTTCTAGCGACGAGCGGAACAGTGCCATGGGAAAACTACTGGCCACCTAACGCATCTCGAGTTAAGACGGAATCGGCAGTTTCTTCCAAGCTGTAAGAGGGTTAAACCTCTCCCTATGCTTCTAGTATATATGCTACATGAATGGGGAGACGACTTATGAAGGCTTATCTCAGCTGTTCCGCCTGGAAGTTGGCATCCGCGGAGCATTGGAGATGCCGAAGGAGCGTTGTATGCTTCTGCCCCAAAAGGTGATGTTCCTGGTGAGGATCTTCCATCGTTTCTAATCATAGACCGAGTGGTACTGTGAAGCTATAGCCTTGAGAGACTCTTAGGTCCTCTGTTCTGCTGGCAATTCGAATACCGAGTCTGCTGCTTCCATGATTTCTGATGGTAGATGGCCACCCAGAATTTTGTCTTTGTCAACGAGACATTTTGACCTCAAATGACAGCTTGCCTAGACGGAGCCAAGATTTGTGCTTACCTGGTACCTGGTATTTAGGCACTTGAATCGCTGAAACAAATTTTATGTCCATGTTAGAGGAAGGCTGGTTATTTTATTATTGAAGAATCATGATGACTGCGTGGAGAGTTCTGTTGAGTGAATTTTCCAAAGGTAATCAATGTAACGGGGGTTTAAGTAAAATATCCACTATTTTTGTTTATTAAAAGGGTCTATAGTTAGAATTCCTCTTGTTGCTTCAGGTCAGAAAACTTGCAGCTTGCCTGAATAGGGAGCTTTCTTGGAGGTTGATGTGAATGCTGGTAATGTGCAGTGTACCTATTTTAGCAGCCACAAGAGCGAGGAAGGTGATAAATAACAAATACAGTTTATCTCCGGGAGTCATGGAATTAAATATCCGCGGAAGGCGTGAAGTTGGCATTTGTTCCCAATATGGGGTGGCTATCTGTCACTGGCTGTCCTACTGAGATTTAGAATTACCAACTAACTGAAAAAGTAGCTTAATACCATATGAAGTTTGGTAGTGGTGAATGGTAAGCTAATGATTGTCGGTAGTTAAGAAGCCTTGTTAAATTTCAACCAATACTAAACGAATTATTATACACAGTAACAAAATTACCCACATGCTTCTATGTTTTAGATAAAATCTAATTTTAGTAGACAACCCAATATTTCGTACGTTTTCGGTCTGGAGTTGTGTATGTGTTTTAGACACATGTGGGTATGTATTTGAGACACATGTGTTTATGTGTTTGAGACAAAATTCAATAATTTTCTCGTTAGAAAATATAAATGTTAACTTCTTCATCTCGGAAGACGGAGCTCCATATCACAATGACAAAACAATATAAGAATTACAAAGGAAAATGGCATCAAAAAATTTATGTAGGTAAATCAAAACTTACGAGTAGACATAGACGCATGAACGCATATATAGAAAGTATTGACTAATTTTAGTTATAAGAACTCTTCACTTAAAAGCAACACGCTCAAAATATATGCCAACCTAAGTCAAATTTCGGTAATTACAAAACTCTTTACCCTAGGGTGCAGTCATTTACACTCATTTAGTTTTAGGAGGGGCATTTTTTAACATACAAATTAATTAAAGTATTTTTTTAGCAAAACATTAACAGCGATAGGCAGATTGAACGAAATTTTCAAAGATTATGAGCGAAAATTGGTCTACCCAAATATAAGCTTTACACGACAAAAACAATGTAACTCTGAAATGCAGAAATAAATTTTAAATGAGGATTTGACATGATAATTTGACATGAGAATTTGACATGATAAAAGCACTGAATTTCTATGATCAAATGTAAGTTTAATGCCATGATCTGGTTAAGTAAGTTTTATTGATTAACGCTACGTTAATCTGACCCCTTTTCGGAATTTTTTTTGATATTAGTTAAAGTGAAATGTGACAACAACACAGTAATTAAATGTTACAAAGTGAGTTATAAAACGTTTTGACGCCTCTTGCCCCAATACGTTTGCCTTAAAATGATTAAAACTTTGATAACATGTAATTCTAAGTTAATAGACCTCCAAAAACGTCCTTTGGTAAATTGGTACCTTAGCAACCTAATTTTGCTCAAACTGTGTTCGTTTAACCGATACGGAAGCTGCCAACCCTATAATTAAAGATTATTCCGTTTTTAAGTGATCTAAAGGAAACTAGACGTGAGGGAAGCTTTTGTCTTTGCAACTTCTAAAGGAATTTCCTCTTACTTTTCGCATATTGCTTGACCTAGAGAAAAGTGTCCATACTGTATATATGGAGAAAATTATTTAGGTCCTGTTCATTATAAAGCAAAGTTTGAGTGAAAACACCGACCTAGGGTTCTCCGGATCCAAAGAGGCAGGTGCTGCGAATGGATGTGGATCGAAGTCTATATCAATTCTTCTTCTGATGGTTGGGACGTGTCAATATCAGAGTCCCTGACGTGGTTTAGTTGAGTGCCGTCCGAGGTTCTACTATCCTGGGCAACGGGAGACGCCGGAAGATGAAGATATCTAGTAGAGGAGTCCGTGGCTGAGTCCTGGGTAAGCTGAGTAGACTGTTGAAACTGAATAGCTCCTTCTTGAGTAGGGGGAACGACCCTAGAGTGCGCCTTTATACTCATGCTGAGTAATCCTCACGGGTGCTCAGAATACTTCCAGGAAGGATCACGAGTGAAGAGAGACGGGGCAAAGATGTTTCCATTTGAAGACGCGCTGATAAACTGCCATGCTGCGTCTAGGCGCTATCTCCTTCTATACTCAAAAGAGATATAACGGTTTTCACGAGGACTGCCTTGTATATAATAATTCTAGATCTTTGTAATTGTTTTCAAAAAAATAAAGGTAGGGTCCATCTGGTTCACTTCATATGGATGAAGGGAAGAAGAGGCGCTAGGTCAGGAGGACGTAGAGAGTGGATCTGTTTAAAACAAACCTGGACCCATATAAACGGGATTTTTAAAACGGGCGTGATGAAGTTAACTAAACCGGTCATACGTAGCCAGGTTTTCTGAGGAGCATTATGCACACTAAGATAGGACACGGCACTTAGCACTTTGTTAGCTAAAGCAGGGGTAAACGCGGCGCACTTTTTTTTCTGATATCTAATTTTATGGCTAAGAATACAATTTTTCTTTCGGGGACAAGCTCACTTTTGCTTAAATTAATATTCAGAGAACTATCGAGCATAAGATTAATGAACTTTAGAACTTTCTTGGGGTCCAGTAGGAGGATGTCGCCCAGATAAGTGAACTAAAGACATCCTGTCTTAACGGCCCAGGTTTTAATGACCGGGCCTACTGCTTGTTGCATGATGAATGGAGATCCTGGGAAGCCCATCGGCATTCGTTTAAATCTAAATTTCTCTCCTCCTATGGAAGCTCCAAAGAGAGAACGGGCCTTGTCGTGATGTTTCAGACCATAAAAGCCGTCCTTTAAGTCAATCTTGATGGCGTAGTGAGCTGCATCGCAATTACTGAGCACTTTATCTATTGTGGGGAGTTGAAATGCAGGTGGAGTATAATGATCGGCTATTTGGCTTATGTCGTAAACTAAACGGACTGTGCCCTTAGGTTCAGGGACGCGGAATAGACGATGAGCCACCCTGATGTTGTTTGATTTTTACAGGATGCCGATGTCCACCAATTTGTTAGCCCAGGGAAGGATTATAGGATCTGAAGCCATCCAGTTGCGGTAATTTTCTTTGGTAAAAATCTTGATACCATCTTTCTGTAATGACTTGGCAATGTGATTTGGTGACGGTGTATTTGAGAAGTCTCCCAGGGGCTGGACATCAAAGTCCGCGTCCCAATTAGTAGTGATGCGCTCAAGTTCGAGAGGATCTAACTGATGATTAATGAAATCCATTCCCTCATCTCGGCCTCGATTTTCGTTCTCAGGGTCACCTTGTAGGCGAGCTTGTTCTTTCTATTGTTGTTCTTCTTCGTTGTTGTCTCACTCCTCGTTGTTGTCCTCTTCTTCTGCGTTTCCTGCGGGTCTTCTTATGTCGGGAGGTCCGCTCATAATGTCGATGCGGACATCTCCCTGCCATGCTTAACGGTAGACACCCGCTCATTGCAGACCTCTCGATCAATCACAGTGGTCAGGTTTATGCATCACTGCTCGAGAACCGTTTCATTTTTCTGTCTTGATCCATCTTTGTGCTCTTCGGATACACAGCCTAATTTTGAGAGGGGGATAGTCGATGATCTCCATGGTAATGATCACTTTTCCATTCAAATATAAATTCTGGGCCGCTGCCACCTCATCGCCGTGGGCCTATCTACTATTCTTAGAACGTCTGGACGTTTTGCACGCCAACCACTTCGGTAGTAGTCAGCCGAGTGTGAGATGGCCATCAAACATAAGTGTAATGCCAACATGCGCTATATGCGCCACCCGAAATATTTCACAGTCGGTGAATTTCGTCGAGCTTAAGCTATGTTCCGGTATGTTTCGAAGCACGTCCGTCGCTCTTCCTGTCGGGTATACGTGTGTTCACTTGACGGGAATACCACTCTAGCAAAGGTATGGAAGAGAGTCACGAGAATTCAAGGCAAGTTCTCGCAAGATCCTCCTCCCTTTCTCCGAGAGAATGAGACCGCAATCTCGGACCCTGCCTCAGTGGCAGAGTTCTTCGTGACCGATTTCCCCGCATTCTCGCATTTAATGCGCGTTGCGATGTCTCGGAAGCCCGCCGACTGGACTTTACTTCTGGAGGCAGAGAATCGTTCAACGATAGGTTTACATTGAGAGTAAGTTGCGTTTCGCTCTCGCTTCGCGCAAGGATACCATCCATAATCAGGACGACGTCCCGATGTCCTACGAGACCTTCCTTTCTAGACAGCGCTACGCCCCAGTGTTTTTCGATCTGAAGAAGGCCTATGATATCGCATTGTTAAACGGTATCATGGAGACTCTCAACACGATGGTTCAAGGGAACGCCTCCCAATCTTTCATTTTTAATTTTTGTGAGATCGTCGATCCCACGTACATGTGCAGAGAGCACTCTCCGCCCAATGAAGCAGGGAAGAGGGTCTCCCACCGGAAAGTATCCTGAATGTCATACACTTTGCCCTGAGCATCAACAGCATCAACTAGGTGCTGCCGGAAGATGTTCTCGCTTTGTTTTACTTGGATGATCATTCGATGACTTTTAGCGCGGCGCAGATGCCATTTATGGCGCTTCGAATCCAACAGGCATTAAAACGCGGCTCTCGCCATGCCGAAGCGCACAATCTTCAGTTTCCTTTGGCTAAGAGTAAGGTGGTGCACTTCTGCCACCATCGACGATTCCGCCCTGTCCCAGACTTGTTTCTAAATGGGGTTCGCCCGGAAGTGGGGAAGTGGTAGACTCGCACCGTTTCCTTGGTCTTGTATTTGACCGATACCTTACATGGGGTGCTCATATTCGCAGCCCTAGGATCTCTTATAACCGCACCATGAACATTCTTTGTTCTGTGACATTTAGCACCGGGGCGTTGATAGGGCTACTGCATTAAATTTTATCAATCCTTAGTTCGTTTAAAGTTTGACTATGGATGCGTTTTTATGGATTCGCATCCAATCGTGTATTGCGGAGAGTGGACTCGATCTACCACACCGGCCATCTCCCGGCGACCGTTACCTTTCACACGTCCCCTATTGAGAACCTATTTCTCAATTTTTTTGAAATAACACTAATTCTGCGCCATTCCAGTGCATTATTCGCCTGTACACGGGAACCCAGCACCTACCTCAGTCGCCAGCAGCTCTCACTGCATCATAAACTGATCTAGCCTGCGCGTATGCCGCCAAGAGAGGCCAATCATACCGTAAGACCTTTGGGCTTAGGGCTAGGAAACTTCCTCGAGAGCTTGGTATAGCTCTAGGGTCGGTAGTGCCCCTGGTTCTTCCCAGGACTCCAGCCAGTATGGTACCAACTTTGACTATTTGTTGCCACACCTCTGCTCCCTAAGCTATACAGCGACGGGAGTAATGCGACCTGACTTTTTGGAGCACACTTCGTGACACGCTTAAGTCGTGCCAGTGTATACGGATATCTTTAAGTCCCAGGAAGGGGTCAGCCCTATCCCCTCTGTTTGAAGTCAGCGCGGTTCTATTAGGCGCTGCGCCTGTCTTTACGGCAGAGCTAGATGTAATATATCACTCGGTACGGGTAATAACACAACCTGCCCGATTCGGAGACCAGATTGTGATTAATAGCGACTCACAAATCCACTTGAGTGCTCTCGGAGCATTGGAATTTCCGAATTCCCTGGTTCGCGCTACCCTTGACGCCACGGTTTTGGCGAGCCGAGTGGATGTCTAGATTATCTTCGGCTGGGTTTCTGGACATGTAAGAATTTCGGGGAATGAGTGCACCGATGTGTGTGATGTCTGGGTGACCAGACCAGCGTTTCGCTCTGCCTCACACCGATTACATGGCGAGAATACGGCATCCCTCCCAGCGGCTTGTCAAAGAAGATAGCAAACGGTCGAGGGGAACTTAAAGTTAAGTGTCATTGCGAGACGGCTGCTCCCATGGACTTACGCCCCAATACCGCGCCGCATCTAGGTTACTTTCTGTCGTCTCCGAATTTGACACACTCGCAAGACGCACCGCCATTTGATAGAGCACTCGCCTGTGACTTATTGCGACGAATGCGTTGTCCCCCAGACTGTTCGGCACATTCTTGTTGAATGTCCCAGTCTGGATGATTGTCGCGCACGTTACCTATTCTGGTACCGGGACAGGGAAGGCGTCCCTACCCCCAACGCTGGAGGGCGCTTCCTGTTTATTACCTTTTTGTTGTCTTTTCTTTTCTTTTTTTAGCCTTTTTCTTTCTTATGGTTGTTATTTGTTATTTCCCTAATTTTATTTGTTTTTTTAATCTAGCCTAGTGGTAGGCTTTGGTGTGAGTATGTCAACATTTGCCTTAGTAGGCAGTCGCCAGATGTGCTCGTAACAATAAGAAGAAAAAAAGCTTCGCTACGTTCGCTACCAGCCCTTGGAGCTGTTAGACCGAATATCTCAGAAGGTATTTTAAGATGCGAAAACAAAACATTATTTCCTAAGCACCACATAAATGATATTACTTTATATATCATACCTTAGTCTTAGAAGAACGATGAATTTTTAAAGAAACAGATAGCAAATCATTAGGTAGACAAATAGAGAAAGAGATTCAGATTAAATTCATGCCAATCTTTCAACATTACATTACCCCTCTTACCCTCCTGTTTAGCACCGATACCCTCTTACAACCCTTACCATCCCCCCATTCCCTCCCATCCTTACCTTCCCCCTTTACCCTTCCCCTTACCCTTTTCTCTCTACAAAAGGATATTCAAACCAAGAGAAGTTTGGGGGGAAATTCCGGTGTTAAAAAAAAATAATAATAATACATCAAGCTCGGTCTAAACTCAGCTTACGTTCACCAAGTAGAACAGACTAACGTATTAAAGATTTGTAGATATAGTCGTCGTCGGCGGCTCCAGCTCGTGTCCGAGCATCGGTTTCGTCTTCCGTTATCCGGTCTCCTCGGCTGATGTTTGTGTTGGATATGACTTAGGATAGCCAGTCTGTTAGGAAGAGGGTCCAGTTCGGGAAAGAAAGAAGGCTGGAAAGAAAAAAGAGACGAATGCCAGTCACTGAGGAATGTGTTTTTGGCGATCATGGCTGGGCGACAGCCTCGCGTGCTGAATTGGACAGTAACGCATCAACTTCGGCTCAAAACATTGACACATGCAGCTTTTACGAGGCTGGTTTCATCGGGCTGCGGGATTCTTGGTCTATCAAGGCCCGCCTTTGTGCGCCTGCCCGCTCGGTGCAGCCTTCCTTCGCAGGAGACAGACATAGGAATTTTATATGGCCCATGTCCGCTTGGTCCGCCCTTGGGATCTTGCTTTTGGTTGCGTTAAGTCTTGAACCTCATCCACGACTTTAACGTCTTAGGTAACCGTGCGAGGAGTTTTGAAACTATCGACGCCATTGCTCTTGGAATCCTTGGAACACTAAAGCCCTTTCACCACTTGAGGCTTTGGTAAAGGTTCAATAAATTAGTGATTCACATGGTCCATTTATTTGATCTCAGGATCTTTTTTTGTAACATCCTGAAGGCCGAAAAATGAAGACGAACCTTCTATCTGATCTCAACTGTTAGCTTGTAAAGATAAACAACATTCAGGTACACTGGAGTTTCATGGAGACATTTATAACGTCCGTTTTGATATAGATAAATGTATATATGTAGATAATAGGAAAAATGTCTCCTTTTTATAATGGTGTAATTTGTTTACCCTTGAAGCTTGAAGGTCGAAATAAGTATCATTAGAAATAACAATATGTGCAATTTTATTAGCTCGCCTTTTAACATTCGAAATGACTACCACTTATCAATACGATTAGCAAAATTTCTTATGGCATTCTGAAAAATATTGACATTGATGGACGCAATGATTTCTTGAAATTAATTTTTCAGTTCTGCGATATTATATGATGCGGAAAGTAGTCTAATAGTGACAGGTCAGGTGACCTGGCCGGCCAAGGAAAATTTGTCCTCTGCGACATTAGTCTTGAGGAAATCGAGCCTTCAACCATGTCATGGTGGCACATGCAGTATGGGTTGTAGCTGAAACTCTTCGTCAGGATATTAAGTGCCATTGGAGAAAATGATTTTGAGCAGGTCAAGATATCTGGCAGCTTTAATTGCCTCAGCTTGTCATGTTTCATGGTCCTCAAAGAAATAGGGCCCAAAAGTCTTATTTCACTTATTCCACACCATACTGTTATCTTTGGGGATTGCATAGGTGTATGAAAGTGATTATTTGGCTTAGTTAGTGACCACTTCCGATAATTATGTTTATTTGGCAACGTTTCAGGTAAACGTGGCATTCATCACTAAAAATTATATTATGCAATACTAATTGTTTATCATCGCACATTTCTTTAACCCTGAGGCAAAATGAATAGCTTCGTTGCTTATCCTGAATTGAGATTTCTTAATGAAATTGAGTTTTGTATGGCTTTAAATTAAGATTTGGGGGAAGAAGAGTTTGTACACCTTCTCTCTATTTAAATGTGTCTTGGCGGACAATTTTCTCATTGTCTTTGTTTCATCAGCATCAATTAAAGTCCTTAACTTGTCAATATTCGTTTTAGTACTCACAATTTTCTTACAACTAGAATTTCGGTTATTTAAATTACGAATTGTGCTATGTGCATTCTACTTAGAGTAATTTCTCTAGATGTTTTTTTTTTGTCTAATCGTATACAATATCTTGCTTGAAAATAACGACTGGATTTGATTATGGAGCCATGTCGAATCATTAATTCTACGACAAACCTGCGCTGTTCAAGAGTAAATTGTACTAATTTTGAGGGCCTAAAGCAGAAGTGTTTAATATCTGTATGGATAGGCTATGCTAGTCTGGGGTAGACTAACCACCGCAAGCCGAGGTGATCTGATATAATTTCATCTATTGTTCTTTCTAATGATCATTATTTTCACCTTCAAGCATTAATGGCTAACAAAATGCAGCATTACATATAAATAGGGAACATTTTTGGCCGTCACCCGGTATATGTATATATATATATATATATATATATATATATATATATATATATATATATATATATATATATATATATATCAATCCATTAAACCACATAGAAAGAGTAAACCGAATAATTTTTCCTTGCAGTAATATTTTTATTACCTTTTTTCGAAAAAATCCGTGCAAGGAAGCGATTCGAACCATGCACACTGAGGCAGCGGGCAGCGCTTTGATCACAGTTAAAAGTATGCCTTTAGTACACTATGCTACGCAGAGAACCAAGAAATTATCTGAATAGAATAGATTTTAAGAAACAATTTCGCAAGATCGCACGGGGACAATGAAAGAAGTAGAAAATTAATTGGAAATTCAAAGAATAAATGAGGAATAGTTAAACGCGTGATGAATATACAAATATATATAGCTCTCAAAGTAGCGCAAGAGAATGATGAAAATGAATCCATTAAATCACATAGAAAGAGAAAACCGAATAATTTTTCCTTGCAGTAATATATATATTACCTTTTTTTCGAAAAAATCCGCTCAGGAAAGCGATTCGAACCATGCACACTGAGGCAGCAGGCACCGCTTTGATCACATGCCTTTAGTACACTATGTTACGCAGAGAACCAAAAAATTCCCTGAATAGAATAGCTTTTAAGGAACACTTTCGCAAGCTCGAATGGGGACTATTCTAAAGTTTTACCCTTTTTAGCATAGATGTCTGTTCCTTGTTTACCAAAGTACCGGTCGAAGATCTTTTGAGTTTCCTTTATGATAAATTGAACAATGTAGGGAAATCGATATCCCACCCTTAAACCTGAGACCCCGTTCGGTAACCGCAACGTCCTGGCATTTTACCTTTACTACAATTTCGTTTAACCTTGTTAGCTGCTCTTGATAAATCTTGATGTGATTTTAATTTTCCTCTCCTACTTCTTCATTGGTGATATCTTGTCTTAAAACCGGTCCTTTATTTATTCATTTATATATATATATATATATATATATATATATATATATATATATATATATATGTGTGTGTGTGTGTGTGTATAACTATGTTATATTAATTTCTCTTGTAGTTATTCTTGATTAAGGAACGGAATAAAGTTCGAAATTATTCGAAAATATTTTTTTCTTTTTTCCTTCGGGAAATTGCATTCACTGCTAACCACACGAGCTAGTTTGTGAGTTTGTCATTTCATATATATTTATTGAAGGAACAATTATGATTATGCACGATTGAACTTGAGCTTTCAAGGGTTTATTTCTGAGCTTTCAAACCCAAGCTTGGGTCCTTCTTCAGAGAAGTGTGCACTGTGGAGTCCAAAAGGAGTAATGGATTCGATTGTAAGTAACTGTGTATAAGAGCAAAGAGAGGGATCGCTGTGGGGGCAGAGGAAATATTTTAGCCATAGAGTAAAAGTTTCGGAAAATCTTAGGAGGGGATATGAGAAGCTAATAGGTCGGTGGCTATACACCGATGCGCGGTGTTTGTTTGGTGTATGAGTTTGACTTGAGTGGTAGGAGTAAAGTTGAGTTGGAGAGGCACTCATACCACTGGGACGCTACCTAGTAATGCTGTCGTTTGTGATTGTGGTTTGTTTAATTGGGCTATGGGTATATGTTTGCGCGTGTGTTTAGCCTCAGATGTTGTGTCGACGTGTTGTTTGGACGGTCAGATCTTGTATACGTGTTAACTAAGCAATGTGATAGACTGCCACATTATTTTGTACATGAAGACCGGAGAATCTAGACAGAAGTCAAGGAGGAGTGCTTATTTGTCTTTATTAAGTATTTTGTCTTGAAAAAAATGCTGGGCTTCATTTATATCGATGGACACAGTTTCTCTCAAGGTGTGGATGTGAACAGAGAGGTAACATACAATGAGAGAGGATTTCCTCTCCAGTTAGTCTCAGCCCTTTTGTTTGTTTAAAGAAGTCAATTGCGTTGTTTAACATGTATTTAGAGGTTAGGTTCTAAGGCCTAAACTCTTGCACTAGCCACTTGGAGAAGCCGTAGGTAGTTGTCTCCCTGAAGGAGACAATGGAACTCAAGGTAATGTCTTCTTGGTGTATTTTTGGAAGTCCATAGAAATGCGTTACTGTGGAACCCTTTGGTTTAGTCTTCTGATATTGTTCATCCGTGAGCAGTTATTTACGGTGAAATATGTGAAGGTGCCTAGTAAGCTGTCCTTCTGTACGTTATGTTGGGTCAGTTTGAAGAGGTTGGTACGTGTCTACGTCCTCAACTAGGAAGTTTGCTTTCTTTGTCTATCACTACCGTGGTTCTTCCTTTGCCAGTCGGGATATTTGAGATTGCGAAGAGCAGTTTTTTCAGAATGGGAAAGATGGGAGAGAGGACTCAGGGTCGGTGTGTGGAGCAGTCGGTAATTCTTTCTATAATTGTATTGTTCGCTTCTTCGTTGGCATCAATATACGTTACAGTCGCTTCAAGAGCGGCCAAAAACTCAGAGGTTTAGGCACTGCTGGTGTTAAAGTTTATCCCCTTTGAAGTACTTGGTTATCTTCGGTGTTAAGAGGTCTCTTAGATAAGTTTGGCACCTACTTTCTTTGTATAGGCAGGTCTGCTTCAAGTCGGTGGAGTTTCTCACTGAGCGTAGTTCTTTTGCGTTGTCTGACCTCACACCCGGTAATTCTCAAGGCAGCCTCAATTCTTTCGATCCAGGTTTCTCCCACTAATCATTCGATGGAGGGTTTAAGGGCAGGAATGGATGTGTTATATCTGCTGCACTTAAAATATCCATCCTCTCCTATTTTCCTCCTTAATTGTTTGGGTGTTATTTTCAATCTTCGGGATAGCATTTTGATATTTAAATAAAACCTGACATTAATGATCATATTTCTTATTTATCTCTCTTATCGCTCCAACTATTTTTACTATAAGCCGTTATTTCATTCTACAATTGTTTTAATTGTTTATTTGGGGGTTTTTGATATGATGCTGACGTATTCCAAAATGACTCGACCATACTATTCCAATGGAAAGAGGAATGACAACTGGACTTAACATAAGCAAGCGTAGCGTAGTTAGTATAGGTAGGTTTAATCTACTGAATAATTATAAATTGAATTGGAGAGTTTTATGAAGGACAGAATGTTAATGAGACTTAGGTGTCTTGGTAAGCTCTTACCTTCAGACTAAAAATCTTTGCATAAGTGCTAAGGATAATGCTAATAGGGTATTAAGGTATATTTGAAGGAATAGCAATAATAGGAGTGTTAATGACATTCTAAAACCGTACCTGGCATTTGTTAGGCATCATATTGACTATGTGGTGCAATTCTAGTCACCATATTATAAGATGGATATAGCTTTCCTTGAGTCTGTGAGAAGAAGGATGACTAAGATGATACATGGGTTGAGAAGCTTACCGGGGGCAGTCAATAAGTTTTGCAATTCGGATATATGGAAACGAGATATGAAAAAACGTGTTTTATTATTTTTTAATATAACTACTCTCGACTTCAATGCACTTTCGCCACTTGTCCCTGAGGCTTCGAATTCCCGACACCCAGAAATCTCCAGACTGCTGTTCAATACACTCCTGGACGGCGAGCTGGACATCTTCATCGTTCCCAAACCGGCGTCCACGCAGTGCAGCCTTGAGCTGGCAGAATAAAATAGAGACGCTAGGGGCCAGATCTGGACTGTAGAGGAGGGGGGGGGGTTGAGCTCCTCGAATCCGCACTCGCGCAGGGCAGCTTGTGCAACTCTGGCCTTGTGGACTTTGACGACGTTGAAGTCGATCATGGGGCGTGAGGTTTCGTGAGGTTTGTAGGGAATCAACGGGCAGAGACTCTGGTCATGGCCAAATTGTCTTGGGTGATGTTGATAACACTTCCATGTGATATTCCAAGATTTCGCTCGATTACTTTTACCTTCACCCATCGATTTTCGAGGATAATTTTCTCAACACGGCCTACATTGTCCTCGTTAGTCACGTCTGACTGGCGTCCTTGACGGGGTCATCCTCAAGGGACTTACAACCATGGCGGAACTCCCTATTCTAGGAAGGGGCGGTGTCGGTGTACACTGCAACCATGCGTTCTTTGATCTCTTTTGCATTCTTGCCTTCCTTGGTCAAAAATTTGATCACTGTGCGGTGCTCAACCTTCTCCATTGTTGAAAAATTTGTGACTGACGATCTGCGATCAGCTACTGCTTCTTAAATAGACGAGGCAAGAGCGTATGGCTGCACGTCCTGACTTATCATAACTTATCCTAACACCCCCACAAACAGCCATCCATCTTACTCTGTTTTCAAGTGTGTAAGGGGTTATAATAGGGAAGACATATGTAAGGTTCTTATTTATAGCGAAAAGGATAGGACACGTAGCAACAGGTTTAAGCTGGACGAGTTTAGATTTAGGAAAATATGTTGGAAATTGGTTTGAAATGGAATAGGCTAAATAGTCATGTGATAGAAGCATCTCCCATACTAGGGTTTAAAGAATAGACTGGATAGAAGTATGGATGAAGATGCGAGGTGGGATTGAACTAAGTAATGGAAATGAGAGCTGCCTCGTATAGGCTATTGATTAGCCTTTTGCAGAACCCTTCCTTTCTTATGTTTTTTATGATCTTATGTTCCTATTTCCCTTGCCTTTATATTTCAGTTTTCTGCGGTTTTTGTCATTTCTTCATAATGAACTTGAAATAAAGTTCGAAAGCATTTGGAATCTTCATTTTATTTTCCTTGTGGTATTTGTTGTATATATACCGGATGTCCCAGAAAAAAGTTAACCGTACTTTGAATTAGTATAACTCAAAAAGTATTGGAGATTTTGGGGTTCTGCAAAGAGTCTTATATTTAACAGCTATTTGCCCGTCGATCCTTAAAATTTCATTAAATTCCCTTTTATGATGTCGATACACTAATGGGTTTAGTGGAGGTTATCAAAAATATGTTTCCGCAAGGAAGTAAAATAATGAAACGAAGCCTAAGAGGGCTAGGCCACCGTGCACTTTCAAGAGAAGCGTAGGGAGCCTAGGTAGTCTAGGTCACTGTGCGATTCTTCAAGCAAAGCCTAGGCCATTTTACAGTGGTTTTTCAGCCAGGCTGTGGTATGGTCTCGTTATTATTGCTTAATAAGCAAATCAAAGCGTTTCTGTGTAAAATTTACTTCCATAGAACCTTTTTATTCATGCAGTTAACAAAAGATCAGCGCGTATTTGTAGTCACAAACTTTATGAAAGATGGCAGTATTAAACAAGTACAAAATTCATTTGAACAACATTTTCCAGGCAGGCATCCGCTAAGCAAGCCCACAATTTGGAAAAATGTTCGCAAATAACAACATTAAGGAACAACAGAAAATATCGAAAATGTTCAGATGACACTTCTTCAAAATCCATAGGTATCAGTCAAAATGAATGGGTTACAATTGTCAAAGTCATATTTAACCGCATTATTAAACATGACTTTAAATGGCATCCTTATAAGATGCATGCAAAACACAAACTTCTTGAAACTGATTTTCCTCGTCATAGACAATTTGCTAAATGGCTTCTCCATAAACCTGCTCGTTTCTTGGAAAACATTTTGATTGGTGACGAGGAAGACTTTTTCATGAATGGAAAAGTAAATAGCCATAACATTCAGCAATATGCGCCGCTGAACCACCCCCCAGCACTTAACTTTGACACGTATTTGTCAACAGAAAGTGTCTCTGTGGATCGGAATATGCGGGAATGGCTATCTTGTCGGCCCATTGTTTTACGAGAATAGCTTGAATGGTTCTGTCTACCTGAGCATGACCAACGAAAGGATCTTTCCGGAACTCCACCAGATTTACGGCAATCAATTCAATAGACTTTGGTGGTTTCAGGACGGCACACCAGCTCATAGACAGCTTCTGTAAGAACAAAACTAAGAGAAACGTTTGACAACCGCATTGTCGCGCTAAGTCATGCAATTGAATGGGCCCCAAGACCCCTGACTTAACACCATGCGATTATTTATTATAGGGATATCTAAAGAATAAAGTGTATTCTAGTCCACCACAAAGCATCAACCAGTTAAGGGATAGATAGTATCACACGGGAAGTCAATAGACTTAAGGAAAATGAAGTTAATCAAAAATGTTGTTCAATCAATGCGATCAAAGGTGCAACTGCGCTTGGAAAGAAATGGAGGACATGTGGAAGGGAACGGTGCTTAGAAAATTAAAAAATGAATTTATATTATCCATATGAAGAAGTGTTTTTGTTAAAAATGGATTTAAATATATTTGTTGATTTAAAACTTCGAAGTTTCATTATTTTACTTCCTTGCGCAGAAATAATTTTGATAGCCGCCATTAAACCCATTAATGTATCAAAATCGTAAAAGGGAATTTAATGAAATTTCCAGAATCAACAGATAAATAGTTTCTAAATTTGTTTTGTTTTGCAGGACTGAAAAATCTCTAATAGGTTTTAAGTTATACTAATTCAAATTACGGTTAACTTTTTACTGGGACACCTTGTATATATATAACAATAAAAAAGTGGATCTGCATGCAATCCTGGAATTATAATGTGACGGAAAAAAAGAGACCCCATTCTGAATCTTAATTCACATGTTTTCATACCCTTTCAGCCTTTGATTCCTTTTAAATTTAAATTGCTTTTCTCACAGTTTTGTCTACGAGTTTATATATATGTATGTATATGTCAAAATATGAAATTATGAAATAATCTAACCTTCTTGTATATCTTGTCCACTGCTGTTCCGGTCGTGGACGTTCTCGAGGCCTTTTACCTCTGGGGGAAAGATCCTATTTTGCATTTTCTTGAGTATTAAGCATCAATGGTATATTTTCAGTAGGCCTCTCACGATGAGGAATGAAAAGTTCTGCTTCCGATCTAAGACTTCTTTGAGGCAGATTTTTTATGTTCCTTCTGTTTCATCGTCACTTTTATTGGAGTCAATCTCTGAATCTGCTAAAGCCTTCTCTTCAGGGAGCAGAAAAGTTTCCCCAACACCACGTCGTTCTTCATCTTCAAGGATGTCGAATATGTCATTGACGTTTAGCCTACAGTTATAAAGATACATCATAGTGTATATACATATACATACTACATGAAAAAAAAAAAAAAAAATATATATATATATATATATATATATATATATATATATATATATATGAAAGGGTAGGAGTATAGAGAAGTTAATATATATATATATATATATATATATATATATATATGAAAGGGTAGGAGTATAGAGAAGTTAATATATATATATATATATATATATATATATATATATATATATATATATATATATATATATATATACATATATATATATATATATATATATATATATAGATAAGTATTACTTCTTAAATATTAAACAACAATATTAGGTAGACTCATTTGTCATGTTCACGCTCGCAGCGAATATTTGTATATCGGAATTATTTTTCTCGAATATATATAAAATGTGATCATTCTTGGATTTAATTTTCAAATTTTAATGAAAGTTAAAAAAAAATATAAATAAAGTACTTACGTTTTGGAGAGTGTCGTCGAAGCCATGTTTAGGCTCGCGTATACGCGGTTAAATAAATCGAATATACATCTAATTTTGGTGAGCCCAACACTGCCAAACGTAGTTCTACATAATTGTAGACTTGCCCGACAACATGAAATAAAATTTCATGGAAAGTAAATATATTTGTCCGACATATGATGAAAAAACTATAGCGGCATTAATGGGTTAATTCTGTCGTTGTCAATTAAAATCAAAACCAAATTGAGTTTGTGGCAAAAGGTCATTCATCCTCAATAATGAAAGCTTACTACGTTCGAATATGATATCTTATTTCGATATTTTAGTAAATTGTCAATTTGTAGTTTTATGACCGTTTTAGCAATATAAATGAAAATAAACTGTTGAACCTCTGTTATTATTAACAATGAAATCAACACGAATGAATAGTTAAATGGTTGGCATACGAATATACAGTATATGAATATGCTTTATTTTTCCTATAAAGGTTTTAGGGTGATTCTTGATCGATTTCATTTCACAAGTATTTAGCAACAGAAGGAAGGTAAAAAAAAATCTATTACGAACAATCTCAGGGATCCTGGCATTATGACTTCCATCAAAAATATTAACATAGTTCAGTGTTTTAAGGAAAGCTAACTCACTTCAATTAGTCCTGCTGCTACAAATTGTCATTTAAATTATAAAGAGACAACAGGGCTTACTTTTCATGCAAAGCTAACAGGTTTACAAACTCTCCGGGCAATGAAGAAAGTAGACTTTAAAATTCGGGTACTATATGACAAAGGTCATTTAGCAGAAAACCGTTACTAAGGTTACCAGCGATAGATGATGATGCTTCCTTAGAGGCCAGCTAGTTTTCTTGACTCTGAAAGGAATCGGGGGAAGTCTGGTTGACTCGAGTGGCCTGTTCTACTTCTCCACAAGTCAGTTTTATTGCTTCCCAAATTAGTGGAGTCAGGTATTTTCCTTTAATGTTGGGAAGGATTTTGGTCTCATGGAAGTTGCTTCTGGCTAAAAGAGAAAATGGAGTTGGCAAGAATCATATCTTGGAAGATCACTTCGTTTTTTCGCCTGGTCCTAATTTTCTCTTGGTCCCACGGGAGGCGGCCACCCGTGATTGTGAGAAAGCAGGTGGTTGGCGTGTAGCCACCGGCGCGTACGTCCAAAATAGGACACACGCGAGAGTCGCTACACACATAAAGTACAGAGAGAGAGAGAGAAAAGTAAAGTTAGCACCGTTTACGAGAATGTCACACGGTAGTAAACGGACCATAGTTATCTTTCTTAGAGTTGCTAGAGGCAATCTTAGGCAAACATTATAATTAAGGCAGAATCCAGAATAAACCGGATAGCTATCACTATTAAACAAATAGAAACCAGATTAGTAAGCTGTCTCCATGGTAACATGCCACCGCCCACACAGAATTTTACCCAATAGTCGGAGGGCCTTCCTTATCAATATGTTCGGCAGTAGCCAATCAAAATTCAAGTTATGTTAATACCGACAAATCAACAGGCCGGTAAATAAGAGGGAGGTATGGCTTAGTTTGACGAGGAACTTGAAGGGCGTGGCTTAAATTGAATATATAACTGTGTAAAGCCAGAACAAAGAGCAATAATTAGTTTACCTTTTTATATAGCAATATATCGCGTTATATATCGTTCAATCCGATCTCTCGGATTCGCGTAATTCATCTTTGTATATAGTCGTGCACATAACACAGACATTAAGGTGTAACTTTTAAAGGCTCTATTCGTCCAGCCTCCTTTAGACCTGGCCCGCACTTGACATAGAACTTACTTTATGCCATAACTTAGAACTTAAAACTTAATTAAAGAACTTTTGTAAAGTGCAATAAGATCTAGTTCAATAATAATTTCATTTTTGTTTTAGTGACTTCAATATCCTGACGTTCCTCAATCTTCCTGCGGCAAGGCTTTTTAATCGGGGAAACAGCCGTTGCGCATTCCCTTCTTTAATCGCAATTCCTTGCGATTACATAACTCCCGAAATACCGGTGTTCTACCCTGGTGTGGTCTATCTCCTTCCTCCGGGCTATTTGACCCCGTCGCTAGAATTAGACCACCCCTTCGGCTTAGGGCACCCCATAGAAATCAACAAAATAACTCTCGTGGGAAATAAGGAAGGGCAACGCAAACTAAGCGGAGCATTTTTTCATAAAAAAGTTATGTCATGGTTTTATTCTTTAATCTCAATTTTGTTTTAAAAACTAATACAAAAGTCGAATAGGAGTGTATTTCTTATGGCACCGAAACAACTATGGATTTATTTGCGAGTTGATCTTTTGACATTCTGTACTTCTCCTGGGTCATGAGTGACAACTCTATACCTGATTTTTTAAAAATTCTCTCAGATCCTTCTGTCTCATTTAAAAGATTGTATTGAGTATTATGCTTAGAAAACTTTGGCAAATTCTGTTTCCTAAAAATAGATGCGAGAAAAGGGTTCGTTCCTTTACCAAAATATTTTAGCTTCGTGCTGCTTAGGAAGGAAGGAGGCGATGGATCATTCATCTTAGTATTTATTTTATGTATGTATGGGTTAAATATTTACAGTTCTTAGTATTAAATAATACACTTCAAATCTCACTATATGTACGAGTTAATTGTAATTTTAAATTGGTAAAACTCAACTAATTAAGTGACAATAACAAAATAAATAGACTTAATCAAATCGGATAGAATATGAAGAAAAACGCTAACGCTTAAACAACAGAGTGACACAAAGATATACAATAGAATGCAAGATCCTCCGAATTCTTCCTTTATCTTCCTGACGAAAGAAGTAAACGTAAGTGTTAGTGAGTCGAAACACAGAATGGCTAACCAAGTTGTCGACTAAATTTGCAAACACGTACATCTGTTTTATGCAGAAAGATTAAGGCGTGCAAATCTGCAGCGGCCTGAACTTATCAAGGCAAAGTACCGAGGTAGAGAAAAGGGCCCAGAGACTGCTGGTGTCTATAAAGATATAATTGCGTTTACGAAGAAAGGAGATCGCGCTCTACTTGTATGACTCTCTAGTCCGTCCATAACTTGAGAGAAAAAATCCTTCCTGAAACAGTGAATTTAAGTGGCATCCGAGATCCCCCGATCTAACACCTTAAGCTATTTTTTTCTGAGGATATTTAAAAAAGGGTGTTTACCTTAATAATCATAGAAGTATCCAACACTAAAAACTATTGTTGAATAAATTAATAACATCGATGAAGAACTTTGAAAAAAGTGATGAGAACAACTTCGTCACGAATAAATGAATGTTATGAGAAAAATAGTCAGCATTTGAAAGGAAGAATCTTCAAATAAATTAAGTTATTATATTAATTATGCAAAGTGATTATTAGTCTTAGTTTTGTTTATTTTAGGCAAATAAAATTAGTTAAAATAAAATTGGTTTTAATAGTCTATAAATATCTGAAAGTTCAGCGAAAATTTGTTAAAAATCAATCCTTCACTAAAACTGGCATTACTTCTACAAATAAAAATAAATCAATTAGCCATTTTTGGACCATAAACTAACACCCATAACCAACAACTTTTAAAGTTTTATTATGATCACAAAATTATTCTTGATTTTAGTAAACTTCAAATATAGAACATGTAAAAAAACGACCCTCTAGAATAGCTTTACTTTTCAAAAGAAGTGAATTAATTGATCTCCATGAGCAGAGTTCGAACGTATTCTTCATAAGGTTCACGCTCATTTCCGAATGTTCAAAATTTATGAAAAGTTCTGGTTTTAAATTACCCCCCCTCTCCCCCGTGATCACACAGACACACCATTAAGCTACTGTCTCATCGTTTCAACCAAGATGTTTGCCCACGGTGCAAGAGATATGCTGATTGTAATATTCACCTAAATCGAGCAGAGACCTCAGGCAATGAAGGTAAAAGACATGCCGTGACTAATTTTGCATTACATGTACATTAAGAAGTTCTCTGTGAATGGTCTCATTGGTAATGGAATTCTCGAGCGCTCCTTTGAAAAAACGTAAACGATTTCACATCTAATGCACCACGGTCGGCAGGAAGCCATATCATTTGTGTGTCACGTATGCTTAACAGAAACAAACTCTAGTATAGAAGAGATGATTACTGGATTCCTATCTTTCAAGGATAGCGGAATGATGTAAACCATCAAACACTCTACACCACAAATAATAATTTTAACCGGACTAGCAGTGCGCATAGAGGAAGTGAATTATTTCCTTCGTGATTGAAATCAAGGGGTGAGATGCGAACAAAGCTCCTTTATGGAGCAATTGGTAGTACAAGAGCCATTTGCGAGCGTGGAGAAGAATGAAAAGAATGATTTTTTTCACTTCGAATTAGGTTCACAGCGACAATGTGATTGTAACATTGGGTCTAGAGGCGGAGAATGGCATCACATCTTGGAGTTAAAGCCCTTAACTGATTCTTCTTTTCAGGAGTGTAAAAAGTATTTTACTATATACGTGGTCACCAATTGCTACAGTATTATTCATACTAAGATTTTACTGCTCGTATTTCCATTTTAAAATGTCTGACTTTTAACTTGTTCGAGTGTGAGATAGGAGCAGATTGCGAAGATTTCATTAGCAGTAACGAAGAATTAAGAGAGATTCACTCTTCCTAACTTTAGTAAACACTCAAATTAATTTTGCGCGAACGAATCCTAGTACGAGTCTATCTGTTTCTAAGTACAACAAACGGATTCTGATGGAAGAAATATATATCTCTAATTAATAGTAAGCGTTGCAAGTTTCCGTAAAATGGCAATTAAGTGCGAAGGGGCATTAATTTTACAAACTCACTGAATACTTAAAATATCCCAATCTATCATTCCATAAAATAAAATTTTCAATTGGTCTGGTAATCTAGTGGTAGCTTTTACCCTCATATGGCCACTTCTTACGGTAAAATTTCATCTATAGGAATATGATATGCGAAGTAAGGTTAACTATGATTCGACGTAGTTAAGCTATAATGTATGCTGCTATGTTATACAGATACTAATAATTGAATCATAAAGGGTTAGCACTGTATTGGGTATAAAACCATTGGTTATGAGATAGAAAAAGTGATAGTTAAAATAATACTGGTATAATCGATACAGTCCAAAAATATCCCACTTTCTAATAAAAACATTTTGTTGGAAAGCATTTTTCAATTGTTTTGTCTTTAACTGGTAGCAATTTGGTGGTAACTATGATCCAATGTTAGATAAGTATGGAAAAAAGATTTAGTTTATCTAATCTAAACAAGGGATAAGACATTTCTTTGAACCATCCCTGAAATTTCCTTTAGTAATTTTAAAGTTTTCTTAACCATAACACTAAAATCTATATTATCTTCTTGTATTGTTAAGCTGATCCACAGATCGAAAATTTTGCTTGATTTTAGATCCTCTCTGAACTAATTTGGATTGGTTTATGTTCAATCTTTAATAACATTTAATACATGACTTAGTTAACTTGTCAATATAAGTTTATTGCTTTAATTTGTCCTTATATTTCAATTTTATTGTACCTATGATTGTGTCACTTAGAAATTTGGATATGATACACATCGAGTACATTTAAAAATAAAATTCTGGACACTACTCATAATGCATAGCCAGGCGGCGACAACATAATTAATTATTATTTTTTTTTGTGAGACGAACGTTCGAACCAAGAAAAATACAGAGGCCTTCGAGCTTTTTGCCTTAGCAATAAAGATAAAAACACTCTTTTTGTGTTTTCATTATTTATCTATGAGTAAAAAACCTCTTTGGAGGTAAATTACACCCATAATCCCTTCTAAACAGTATTGTATAATCTTTTGTTGCAAAAATTGTATCGTGCTTTTATGAAAAAGATTTTCCGCAAAGATCACATAATTTTCGAGTGATTAACTTCTATTTGAGTCAGAAATTAGGTGGAAGGAAGCGATATTATATCTTTCAAATTTGAGTAGTATTCCTTAGTTGACATGTGGTGGAGTCTTCCTCTTTACATGAATCTCTTTAAAATGTAAGTTCTTTTATATCATTTAACATCATTGTTCAATAAATTATCCTCCCTTTTTTGCTACTATTTAGTCCTGTATGCATTTAGTATAACAAATAGTACCTCTATTCAGTTAGTATATCAATTAACAAGGGAATCAACCTGTTTTAGAAATTAGGTAACTTGGTGTATTTGAACCTCTGTCTTGTGGCAGTTAGATTGGACTATAAGATAGAGTTATCTGGTTTTTGTAGGCTTGGAATATTCTCATATTCCATAAAATAGCCAAAATGCTGTTTAAGTGTTTATTCTTAGGTATATCAACCGCTTTACGTGCAAGTTGATACATTATGGAATAACTTATAGTGGGAGTGTTTAAAATCTAGATTTTATCACAAATTTTCACATTTTTCTCAATCAGGTAAAAATGTTTCGATATTGTCATTGGTATCAAATATCTGCTTTCCTCCTAATTTGATGAAGGGAATTTGTGAGATTCTTACCTAATGAGTTCATCTCAACGATATTAAATCTAAGTATCATTGAATGAATGTAAAATTTAGCGGAATTAAATACTTAGTATATTTTATCCTTCATATCATTAGATAGTTGCATTAAATTATTTTAAATATTAATTAAATAACATTAGTTTTATTTAAGATTTCTATTGAAAACAAAAGTTGTAAATGATAACCTTATGACATGATTTAAAGAATATATTTGGTTGGAACGAAAGGAATGTCTGATTTTATAGAATAAAGTTTCGCATAGTATAAATTTAAGTAGTGTCTCTTATTATCATTTAGGAATGCTACCTTGAGTAATTTATAAATTTTTATTTCATATTATAATTATCGTTGATATTCACCCTAAGTTCGTACCATCTAAAGACGGACCAAAAGAAACTCGTCCAAAAGATCTTGATTCCCTAAGAGTTAGAAGCGGTTGTCACAAAAAATCCTGCTACAACTTCTACGCAACTCGCTGACAATTTACCGTATCCCATTCAACTTTACTACACCAACTAAAAATGATTGCGAAGGTTCTAGTGATTAACAAATGGTTCCCACGCAAAATGTCTACGGCGAATCTGCAACAACGTGTTGCTTGCTGTGATTCATTGCTTTCACGACACCTCAGGAACCATTTTTTGGCAAGGTTGCTACTGATGTTGAGAAGTGGATCCTTTTTCATACTGTTAAACACCGCCATTCGTGGATCAGTCCAGGAAGCAGAATTTCTCAACAACCGAGAGGAAGAGTTCATACAAAAAAGATCATGTTGAATGTATAGTGGGATATTGAAGGAATTGTCCATTACCAACATATAAACAACTATCGAAAAATTTATGCTAATCTCTACTGCAATCCCCTCCGTTTTAAAGCTGTTTTGGGCAAAGGTCGACCGTCCTGTATCAACAGAAAGGGTCTCACTCACCCTCCTTCGCAATAATGCCCGTCCTCACACAGATCGAATGACCAAAGAGCTCTTATAGGAGCGCTGTTTGGAAATATGGCTTCATCCACCATATTTTCCTGACCTTGCTTCTTCTGATTATCACTTGTTCAGGGGATTAGAGAACCACAGGGATAGTCGTAGGTTGAAATCAAGAGAAAAGGTTAAAAACGAGCTGGATTCATATTTTGCATGAAAACATAAAGAATTTCACAAGCGTGGCATCTATAAGTTTGTTGAAAGATGGAATGCAGTTCTAGAAAATAATGGATGTTATTTTAATTATTAAATAGTTCAATAGTAATAAATTGTATCATTTCTAATATATACCGTAAAATCGCACATTACATTCGTTCCAACCTGATGTAAAACAGCCGAAGCCGCTCTTTGAGAGGAGGTAAAAAAACATTACGTTCCCGGTCCATAAACAACTAAGTAGTCTCTTATTTTGATAGTTTCGCTCTCACGATTTTTAACTTCCACTAATGACATATTTTTTAAGGAAACTCTTTTACCAAGTCTTTCTCTCGGTGTTGCCTCACTTTGTTATCTTCTACTTCATATCCATTTTTATATACCAGTATTGCCACTTATTTTATCTTTTTTGTATTTGAATCCCACCTTTATCCGTGGCTGATACAGCAAGTCCGAATACTGAGAAGTATTATTTGTCTATCACCCTTATTCTATTACCAAAATGAATCATTTTAAGTTCTTTTTAAAAAGGGATTTTTAAGAAAATTGAATTATCCTTTGAAAGCATAATCTGTGATATATTATGGTCGCATTACAACTGTTCCACGGAAGGGTTGAAGTTTGTGATTTCTTTATAACATCATTCCAATAAATCCTTTTAATAATCAATTACACAGACCAACCAAAGTTTTCATAAATATAGTTTTACTCAATTGGCTCTACTTTTAAGATATGACTAAATTTTTTTTCGTATCCGCAAATTCACGCGCACTAATTGCATCAGTTTGTTCCTGGTATAGAAAAATCTTACCAAAATTGAAAGTCTCGGTTCCTACTTTAGTCTATTTGAGGGCATCTTCTCTTATACGACTTGTTTTCATGAGTTTACTGGGCGCAATATCGGTCATCACGTGAACGTTATCTCTCCTCCATATGTTTGAGGTCTTGGTGGAATTGATAACCCTGTTCTTATGTAGGAATTTTTCGAGTTTAGTGAATGGCCAATTAGGACACAGGAAAATTTCCTACTAATATTCAGCAATGAAGAGTTCAAACTTCAGAGATATCGATACATAAAGGCCACTCATCCAGATTTTACTGGGGCAATTCCATTGCTGGAAAAAAAGCTTTGGTTGTTGTTACAAAACACTAAATTGCATCCTTTACATAAATAACTAATAAGCTCTTTGCGATGGTAAAATCCTTTCTTGGCTTCAAAGGCAATTACACGGTGTTGACTGAGATGGCAAGCCAAGATCTCAGCTGCCCCTTAAGATAAAGCTAGATCTCTAACAAAGTCATTGAGGTCCTCTTGGGTAAATGGCTTCACCTCTCTTGTCTGAAAATCTCCCAAAGACGAATCACTGACATTACTGTGGGTACAAGTGGTGGCTGAAAATTCAACTGTTGCTTCTTTAATACCATTATCTAGAGCAAGATCAGACGATGAAGTAAATCCTGGAACCGGATTTTCACTGAAATGTGGAACCGGCCATCTGGCAAATACTATATCATGAGAGTCACGCGACTTATTTTTGTGCCGGTTAACCATGCATAAGTCACAATTCGTACCCTAAACTTCATTAATTGACTTTACCATAGGTCCATACAGTGAGGGCTTCGGTACAAATCCTACAAACTTTGCTGAAAGCACATAGTTTATCTTGATCCCCCACCTTCACACCGAAGTAAGATTAATATGGCCTTTTGGTGAAATCTAGAACCTTAAATATATGTTCCTTTGCCACACATTCACCATACACGTAGCAGAAAACATAAGGGGTGTTATGGTAACAACATACACGCTTTGAACTCGAGATTAAGTTCAACTTCCCTGAGACTGTGACTGGGGACACTGGGTAGAGCACAACACACATACTCTGTCCGCGATAATGGCAAGTGCAGAATGGCTGGTAATGCTGGATTCTTTACTGCATTCATATCTTTGGAATCTTGCAGTTGACAAATCAGAATAATGATGTCTCAGACTGGAATCCTACATTAGATATTTATTTATTTCAATGTTTATTAGCAGGTTCGGACTATTTTCTTTAATTATTTTTTATCATTGTATTTATGTTCACAATATTCTAATATATATATATATATATATATATATATATATATATATATAAATATGAGAAACTCTCAAAGTAGAACGTGAGTAGAGCATTGAATACAAAAGATCCCACAGGAAAATGAAAGGCGGATTCCAAGTACTTTCTAACTTGTTCAGATCATTCTCAAGGAATAAAGAATTTTTTTTTTACAAAGCTGGTATATATATGTATGAGAAACAATAGAGTAATACCCCACCCATGTACAACGAAAGGACACAAAATAATAATTTTTATTTTGTGTCATTTCTTTGTACATTGGCAAGGCATTACACTCTTGTTTCTCATATATATATATATATATATATATATATATATATATATATATATATATATATATATATATATCAGCTTTGTAAATTCTTTCGTTATTCATTGAGAATGAACTAAACAAATTCAAAAGTAGAGGGTGACCCCCCAAAACGGGCCTGCACACACTTTGTGTGATATATCCTTTATTCATTAACTAATCGCCCTTACTTTGCGGGACATCACAGAAGCAACGCCTATGAACACTACTAGATCTCAATGGGATCTATAGCAAAGAATATAATGCGTTAAACATTACTACAAGCAAGGTTTGTTTAAGAAAGTGCAGGACAGTGTTGTGCATCAAGAGCAGAATTCAGGACTAGGTGGACCACTTTGAGAACTATGGGACAGGGAAGAACCTCAATGCAGCCTGTAATAACTGTCAAAGCCATTCAGGATGCCCCAGGAAGCGTACATCTGAGCTGGTCGAAAGCATGAGAGATTCAGTTCAGCAGAATCCAAAACGCTCTGTGCGCAAGTGAAAGTGAAGTCAGTCCCTCGGTATATCCCATGAGACTTGCAGGAGAGTACTAGTAATGGATGTAAAAACCTACCCATACATAATACAAACGAAGTAAACCCTTACAATCTCAGACAAGGAGCAGAGAAAAGCTATGGCAGTCAAGATACTGGAGAAGATTCACGAGACCCCAACTTTCCTTAACCTCTTTGGACCTCAGATGAAGCTCACTTATATCTTGAAGGAAAGGTAAACTCGAAGACATATGTCTTCTCGGGGACTTCCAGACTAAATGAGATAGCCATCAAGCCCCTACACTCCCCTAAGTGCACGGTATGCACTGCATTATCAGCAAGAGGCATCATCGGGCCATTCTTCTTCGAGGAATCTGGCGCGACAGTGACAGTCAGCAAGAAGCAGTATGTTAAGGACATCAAAACCTTCAATAGGGAGCTACAGACCCTGTTCCCGTCGCTTATGGGAAAGTTCTGGTTGCAGCAATATGGAGCAAGCTTTCACATCTCAAACCTGTCCCGAAATTGGTTGAAAAAGAACTTTGGTGGCCGTGTGATCAGTCTCAAGACTGATTTTGAGTGGGCACTTCATAGCCCAGAACCCTGTTCCCGTCGCTTATGGGGAAGTTCTGGTTCAAGCAATATGGAGCAAGCTTTTACACCTCAAACCTGTCCCGAATTAGCTAAAAAAGAACTTTGGTGGCCGTGTGATCAGTCTCAAGACTGATTTTGAGTGGGCACTTCATAGCCCAGAACTTAGTAACCCAAATTTCTTTCTCTGGGGCTACCTTAAAGACAGAGTGTACGCAGGGAGACCCTGGACTATTACGGAACTCAAGAAAGCCACCAGGGGGGAGATCAGAGCCATTAGTCAATCGGTTTGTAAGGACGTCATGGACAACTTTGTGCTGCGCCTCAAAAATGCACAGAGCTAAATGGAGGTCATCTCGAACACGTACTTTAGAATAAAGAAGATAGGTCAAAGACTCTCATGTTTTGATATAATGTTTTTAAACACAATAAACTAGTTATCACCAAAGTTTCATTCAATCCATGCAGAAAATTAAGAAATGAGGCCTATCTAAATTTGGGGGCCGTTTGGGCGGGGAGGGGGGTCACCCTTTACTTGGATTCCGCCTTTCATTTTCCCTTTTGAATTTTTTGCATATATATATATATATATATATATATATATATATATATATATATATATATATATATAAGTAAGGAGGACAAAACGAAGAAGGCGGTTCCCATCTTTATTCTCTACGTTTCGAGTTATTTCTAAACCCAACTTCTTGAGCTATAAAACAAATTTGAAATTTAAAGTTAAATCTTTACTACGGTATAAATACAATATAATTAAAAATTGACGCAACTGGTATAATGCTAAAATGAACATTATGTTAACGAAAACCAAACTAACAAAAAACTAGTGAGGTATCAATAGTAGAAAATATTTTAAACAAAATTATATTAATCAAACGCAAACAAAATAAACGTAACAGTACAGAACTTGAGAATATAATGTGGCGAGGGGGGAATCAGAGTTGAAAAGAATAAAAGATATAGTAAAACTAAATAAAGAAAGAGAACATTACCTTACATGGTCGAATAACAATGAGATGTGAAAACGGGCAGGAAATTTAAGATTAAATACAGTTTGGTTGGTTGTTAAGTTATAAATAACGGAAAGGATGACGCGTCATTATTTAAATTTGGGTGGTTGTATTTAATACACAGAGATTCTTCAATGCGGAGAATAGATGTATATTTAGAAAATTTTAATACAGAAAAATGATTAAAGGATACATCTGTCTTACAATCTATTGCATGTTTTCTGATGGGGGAATAATCTATATTTCTCAATGTTTTACCGGTTCTATAGCTTACACCCATGTGAGAACAGTATCTTGCCTGAAGAAAATGCACCGTGCTTCCTATATAGCAGGTCATTAAAAGGGGTGATGTATGGCAACATGAAGAACCTAATTTCATTGGGAATATTAAAAGAAGTGAAGGGGTTATATAGCTCGAATAGAAATTTCCTTATACATATTTCGACTAAGGATAATGCATATTTATTTTTAAGAAAATATTATTTTAAAAAGTTAAATTCCAACTGAATATTAAGGTAAGTAGAAGACAGGTTAAAACCCCTAAAGATAAGCGTTTTAATGGCCCTAATTTTATATGCTATAACATAAAAACTAAATCAATTAAATCCCAGCCCTGTGAAAGTTGGCTTTCTAAAGATACTAGTGTGAATTCCAGAAGAGGTACGGGATAGATTAATATCTAGAAATGGCAAACTATTATTAATCTCGTGTTATTTGGTGAAAGTAATATTAGGGTGTAAATTGTTAATAAAACTACCGCCGTTTTACCACCGTTCGCTTCAATTTTTAATTTTATTGTACGTATACCGTAGTATATATTTAACTTTAGATTTCAAAATTGTTTTATCGCTCCTGAAGATTGGTTCAGAAATAACCCAAAACGTAGAGAATAAAGATGGGACCCGCCTTCAAGCTTTGTCGAAGAAATTATGGTCAATATATATATATATATATATATATATATATATATATATATATATATATATATATATATATATATATATATATATATATATATATATATATATATATATATATATATATATATATATATATATATATATATATATATATATATATATATATATATATATATATATATATATATACATATATATATATATATATATATATATATATATATATATATATATATATATATATATATATATATATATATATATATATTTGAAATAAGAGCCAATTCCGTAAATCTAAGTGCATATTTGGATTCAGGGATCCCGATATACCCTAAAAATGATCTAATATTCCATATTATTTTTTAAAAGTTTTGTTGTCCCATGTTATTTATGACTCAAGATTCAAGAAAACCCAACCAAGTCTTAAGTTTAATCTGTAGAAGGTATTTACCTATAAAAGCTGAAAGAGATCTTTCTTTCGAAATAAAACTACATGGTATATGAGGTGTATCTCTAGCGTCTTTCTCGCCGAAATGATGTAGAAATACCTGGTAGAGTGCAATGCTTGCAACTAAGATGGATTGCAACTAACGTCATATAAGGAGTGGCTAAACATGTTCACATTGCTGCCACTAGGAATACCTAGATAGAGGAGTGGACAGATTCAAATTTTTAAGATACTCAATAGTTTTGGCAATGTAAAATCAGATTCATTAATTAAACTTAGCAACTCAAGTGGGAAAAGAAACAATGAAATTAAAGTAAAAATCAGATATTATGAACAATCAGATATTATGAACAATCTGATATTATGAACCTAGCACCTATAAAATATTTGGTATAAAATATGGTTATTTATTGAATGAATGCCTGAAAATATAATATATAAAGTTTAAAAATCTGCCTAGGTAAGATTTATCGAGAGTTTGGTAATTTCTATCTTACTATGCTACTTAGGAGTTAACTACTCGTTTTAGCTGGTCCTTTTAAACTCATAAAAAAACTGATGCCATCATGGTTTGCCTACTATGACAATTGCCTTCGTAAAAATCTTTATTCAAAGATGTTTTTTAAAAAATAAAATGGGCAAATAGTAAGTTTACCTGGGGTTAGGTTTGTATGCCTTTTGAACGCTCGTTGTACTTACTCAGAGGAAAATGTTTGGAGGGAGCTTATAGCTGCATATCTAAAGATTGATCATGTGGGAGAAATGTCTCTGTTAAAACATGAGGGATAATAGAAAAGAACTTGCTTCGAAATATTATATTTATCAATCTTTCCCTGCAAGCTCTACATAAAGAAAAGATATAAGCTTTGCTTAAGCAAATCATTTTGCTTACTATTAAAAATTGATTACCGCATTAAATTTATATTTGTCCAGCAAAGTTTTTGTTTATTATTTCCTAATTTAAGTCATTAAGTCTCTGTGCTAATTCTGATTTGTCAGGATTGTTCTGTTACTAATAGTTCTAAAAATGAGGGGAAATATACTTAACCGGACTTGGGTTATCTGCCTAAAATATCTCTCATAAATTTGATTTCCATTATGGCCACTCTCTTAAATCCCAAATTTTTCTTCAGGAAAGGATATAACAAGGGGGAATATGGACCCTTTGTTTGCCCTTTTCATTTGTAATTTTATACAGATTGAGTTAAACCTAAATCCGAATAATGCAAGAGAGCAAATCTAGGACAGCATACAAATTGTTGCTCTAATTTACTCCAGGGTTCTATAACGCATTTAGTATTAGAATTAAATACATGTGGAATTTGGGAGTTCAATATTTCGTAGTAATAATTGTTGAACAGACTAGGAATGGTCTTAACCACTGTCATCACTTTTTTTATATCAGCCAAATGCTTATCTTAGAATATTATGTAAACTTCATTTTTTATGTTGTAAATATAATGCTTTAGTCGTTTAAGAACTGTCACCTTTTAAAAGGAAGTAATACTGAAGAAACAAACAATGACACTGAAATCTTTTACTTTTATCTATTTTAAAGACAAATAAAGTTAATTCAGGAAGATTTTATACAACAACCTTCATTAATTAGATTCTTCTCCTATCTCTTTAATTTTCTTTGCCAATTTTTGTGCATTTTGCGCGTCTAAACTTTTTAACATTTTTATTGATGGGAATTTTTCATCGGTCATGGTAGAATAAAAATTTTAAGCAATGATTTTTATTGTTTTCAAAAACCTCTTTTATTAGTCGGTGAGTATTTCTAGCGACTAAATTGTAAAAAAAATCAACCAATCAAGAGAAATGAGAGAGGAGTCAAATAGTATAATGGAAAGAACTGTAAAAGCAAAACTTATACGTCGTGATCAGATGGGACTCTTAATTACACTTTTCAAACTTCTGTTATATGTGAGAAAGAAAAGAAACTTTTTTCAACATACATGATAGAAGCACCTGAGCAATATTATAGTAGTTAATGAGGTGATTTTGAAGCCAATTAAATTATCTCACAATTATTATATTTTCAATCTCTAGGGAAAAAGGATACATATTTTGTTGAAATAAAAACTAGTTTCACAGGAACTAAGTCTGTTTGCACTCAATGAAACAAAGAGATCAAATTTAATCCTTCATGCGATAATAAGTGAATTATTAATTCGATGCGCACCGACTATATATATTGAGAAAAATTAAAAGCGCAACTGAGGCAGAGAAGTTTATAGTCACCTTTCTATGCATTCTGAGTCAAACTAGATTCCTTCATCAGAAGGAGTGACGTTGGTTAATATAGGCCAAGATTGAATAAACTTCCAAACAGCCCGACCTTAATTAAATATATGGTGTGCGGTTGGTGAATTAACAGTCAACTTGGATAGTAGTAGTATTCGGCTGTCACTTGCGAGCGAGTATGACGTCCTCTGGATGACCACTGAACCCATGGGTCCTGAGGTGGCTGAGAAGGCCCAGTAGTTCCGGGAAATGTTTCTCGCACGTCCCGCGGATGTTGCTGGGGGCAAGTCGTTGCCGCAGCGCTGACTTGGCAGCTTTCTCATGCCTACGGTCTCTTCGCTGTTGTTTCTTGTCACGTCGGGTTGTTTCAAACCTTTTCACTGCCCGGTGGCTTACACGTCGCCAATTAGGGCGATCCCCCACGTAGGTCTCCCATGAAGTGACGTTAATGTCGTCTTTCTTCATGTAGGACTTCAAGGTATCCTTCCATCACTTTTTCTGTCCTCTTCTCGCGCGGGCGCCAGTTTGAAGTGCGGAGAACAAGATCCGCCGAGGTAGTCTTGTATCTGGCATCCGAGCACAGTGCCTCGCCCATCTAAGTTGATGTTTCATTAGAAGGGCCTCGATGCTGGTGGATTCTGCATCTTCTAGAACGCTGATATTTTTTCTTCTTTCCTCCCAGGAAATGTGTAGGATTTTTCGGAGACATCTTTGTTGGAACTGCTCGAGTGACTTGACATGAGGGTTGTATGTCATCCATGTTTTGCCACTGTATAGTAGTACCCTGAGCACCACATCCTTGTATACCGTGAGCTTGGTCTTTCTTCCCAGGCCTTGATTGTGTAAGACTCTTGACTTTAGTTTCTGGACGGCTGCTCTAGCATTGTGAAGGCGATGTTCCACTTCTTTGTCGATGCTTGCCTTCGCTGAGAGGTGACTGCCAAGGTGCAAGAAGTGTTTCACATATTCAGGTTGCTCTCTTTCCACGGAAATTGGAAGAGGGTTGTACGGCCTTGATGGTCTCAGGTGGAATACGGTTTTGGTCTTCTGCGTCTCCATCTTCAGACCAAGCTTTCTGTAAGCGTTGTTAAATGCATTCACGGCTACTTGCATCTCGTCGACAGTGAGCGATGATCGCGCAGTCGTCGGTATACTGGAGTTCAGATACGCCTAGTTCTCCGACCTTTGTTCCTGCTTTCAGGCGCTGCAGGTTAGATAAGCCAGATGGGATCTTAAAATTAAAAAACTTTGTTCTTGCTTTCAAGCACTGTATGTTAGATAAGCCAGATTGCCTCCTAAAATTAAAAAAAAAAATCCTTGGATAAGGAGGAAAGGAACGACGATGGGCTCACTTATCATAGTAACATGAGTTATCAGTTTATGGGCTTAAAATTTGTTCGCTTTTTTGTATCCCTGCTTCTGGCTTTTCTCAATATGCAAGCTTAGAGCTATTGCACCAACCGCACACTAAATATTTAGGGTCGAGCGGTTCAGAGGTTAAGTGAATCTTGGCCGACAGTACCACACATCAATACTTTAGATAAAGAAATCTAGTTTGGCTCAGAATAGAAACTTCTCTTCCTAGTTGAGTTTAAAAGCTTAGAAAGAAGAATAACCTACGGCTCAGTAGCGCCTGTAATTTTTCTAACTAATATACAAATTATTCAATATATATATATATATATTTATATATATATATATATATATATATATATATATATATATATATATATATATATATATTTATATATATATATATAATCCTATATGGATTCAAAAGCAATTTAATAAAAGATCTTTATTGGAACTTGATAGTGAGTAAAATGAGTGAGTGGACTCAGTCAGTATAAGCCCCTTTTTGGTAGAGAAATTCAATGTGAATGCGGATGGACGAAGACGTCTTTACTGATGTGATGCCCAGTTGTAAACTTGTGACTCCTACCACCGAGAAATGCTTGAAGAGGGGAATGGTTAAATCTAGGTGAGTTGAAAGCCCCTTCTCATTGGATCAGGCCCACTGTTTACACGAATGGAAAAAAAATCTTGTTTTCCCAAAGTGTCTGAGAAGAGAGTATCTATGTGTAAGTTAAGTGTGTGTGGTCAGCATTGATCGCCAATAAGGTTTCTCTGGATAAGGGCTGTGTCTAAAAGTGAATATTTATTTTTGCGTGTTTGAGAAAGAGGGAGAGGGAAAAAAAGCAGAAATTATCTGAATTGTTATCAGATAATGGCTGAGAAAAGGATTTATAATAACTCGTGGGAAAGTTTGGGAAATGTTTTGTGAGATTTTATATTTAGTGGGTTTGCCTTAATTAACAAAATAAACAAATTGCATTCTCGTGTGACATTGCTGTTGTGATTTGGAAGGAGATGTTTGACCAGGAGAAAAGAAGTAAAAATCTTCTTGGTCAGTATGAGGATTTGTGCTTGGGAAAATCTCGTGCATTAAAGTTGTCGTGTATGATCGTTTAAAAGAATCGTAGTCATAATATATAAATTATATATATATATATATATATATATATATATATATATATATATATATATATATATATATATATATATATATATTCGATTAGTCCAAAAAAAAGAAACCTTGGAAAAGTCTTCCCCATGAACGGCTTTTTATTCGTTTCTTAGTTAACAACAAAGCCACAAAATTTCACGTTAATCGTCCTTTATTTAGTGTCCGCGCCCAAGACTTAAAGTTGTCCACTATTGGCCCCGCTTTAAACGTTGACCTAAGGGTGAATAAGAACCGAAAAATTATCTTATTTAGTAATGAAAATTGAAACAAAGGAAATGCACACTTTGTCTGCCTTCAGAAACACAGAAAAAATAACAAGAAATGGTTCGCATTTACTACGCAGACGACATCGAAGCCTTCTTCGGGGTTTCAGTCAGTCGGCACTGGTACTGTGACACCATCTGGAGGCAAAGCTGGTCTGCTCTTCGTCCTTTGTGAGGGTGGAGTACTTTTGCCTCATCAGAGTAATGATCTCTCCGTAGCCTCATTCACGATGCAGCCCGTGACGACAGCGCGATGAAGGTTTTCTTCTCCGTCCTCTCGGAGAGAGCTTGCGTGTACCATCGATTTTTCGAGCTGTGTTGTCAGAGGTTACTTTTATCGTACCCCTCAAGGGCTATTCTTGTCGAATTGCTCGGGAATAAGGGTCCAGACAAAGTGCGTCCATCTTCTACTCTTCTATTCTTTATTCTGTTAGTGTTTTCTTTATCCCTTCGACTGATTAAAAAAAACAAAGAAAACGACCCTAGTACTATCATTTCAGCTTTATCCTTCATCTATTTAAAATTTATGGACCTGACAGCTACCTCATGCGTCAGAAGAGAGGCTTTGGAATCTCTAAAAATAACGCCAATCGGCGCTCACTGGTTGCAAGAGATTAGGACTGGAAGGTCCTAGCCGCTAGGGAGCGATGAATGGGATGAGAGTAAATGCCCCGTTAACCCCTTCCCTGGCGCGTAATTACTGACCATTCCCAGTGACCGTTGACCACTGCCTCTAGTAGCAACTGTCAGAGGTGACAAGTCTTGTTTCCAGGTTGGTTGCCAGGCCAACACAAAGCCTCGGGTCAAGTCTCTTGGTGTGGCAGGATATCCATTGAACGCTACGCCGAGATCCTAGCCGCCCTGAAGGGAACTAGTAGAAGTTTAGTGCTGGGCATGTTCTGCTGTTCACCTGGTGCTAAATCGATAGCCCTTTTCGGAATCTGTCAGTGCTGCTTGGTTGGAAACCACGGAATGCTGGGCTTAAACGACTCCGTCGGACGAACAGCAGTAAAAGGAGCGTCCCTTCTGAAAGATCCGAACCATCTCTGATGGATAGGCGGGAGCGACTCAGGCGGGGTGAACTAACCAACCCTCTTCCTTTTTTATTAAGTGGTCACAAAGTATTCAGAGAATAAAGTGTTCAGCATGACTGGAAAGAAAAGAACCGGCAGCTCTTAAATACACATGTTCAGTGTGCAAAAAGGACAAGTGGTGTGTGGAGTTCCATGAGGGGTGTTACTCCAAATGCCACCCGGCAAGTATCTGCACTGACTGTGTCCTTAAAGGAGAAGTGCAAAAGATCTAAAGAACTGGAGAAGAAGCTGCAGAACCTAAAGCCTAAACACGCGCGTCAGCTTCGCCGTCTCGAAGACAGGATTGTCGAGTTGTCCTCAAGCCTAGAGGTCCAGTCGGTTCATGAAGTATCTCCCACCGACGTGGGAGGATCTGCCGACGAGACCATCGCCCAAGAAGCGAGCACTGCGTCGGCAGTGCAACGCCAGCCTTCAAACATCCCAGAGCTGGAGTCAGCTGCTGCGGGAATGATTCAACGGGTCAAAAATAAGAAGAGAAAGAGGAAGAAAAAAGAAGAGAAAGTAGAAACAGAAGAAGAGGAAGAAGAAAGAGAAGTGAAACCAAAGGAAGATCGTAAAAAAGAAAAAAGAAGAAGAAAAAAAAGAAAAATATAGAGATTAAAGAGGAAACGGACAAGTCGGTTCCGAAAGGTAGAACTCTTTCCTCTGCAACCGAATGTGCGAGAGTCAACCTTATTGGTGACTCTCAAGCACGGGGTCTGCAACCACTGTTAGCTGCCCCCCTTCGCACCAGTGTGAAGGTAAGCTGCCTGCTAGGACGGGGAAACTACCGAACCAGGGTAGAGGCAGAGAAATCTCAGATTTCTGAAAACTCAGTCGTTACGGTCGGGATGCTCCCAAAAATAGGTCCAACCCGGATAGCTCAGCTTGAGGAACATCTCCTTGAACCGACACCTGGCAGATTTGTGTACGGCGGAGGGGGGTCTTTTTTGTGGACCCTTACCGCACCTTTTATGGTAGAAACGATCTCTACCAAAGGGATGGAGTGCATCTTTCCTTTAAAGGAAAGTCTGTACTCTGTAACATGATACAGGGTATCGTGGAGTGGATCCAAAGGAGTGTCCAGCCCAAAGTGAGGGCAGACGTATGTCAGTACGCCTGTGTCACTCCTGGAACGACCTTCTCAGAGATCGCAAAGAGGGGTGTCCCCTCGCCAACAAATAAGCCGGGAAACAAAGAGCGTAGGGAGTCTTACATTCGTGGATTCCCTGAACATTCTTCTGTTTAATGCGAGGTAAATCAGAAACAAGTTTCTTGAACTTCGTGGCCTCGTAGCGACGGAAGAACCTAAAAACGTAGCCATAACGGAGTCATGGGTAAAAATCTCAAACCGATATTTAGAAGGTAAATTCATGATTCCTGGTTACCAACTCTTCCAAAAAGATAGGCCAGAGAGAAAGGGTGGTGGTGTGATGTTGTATGTCAAGGATACACTTAAATCGACGAACTGAAACATTGTATCCACCACGAGTTCCTAGGAGTTGACCTAGATATAGGTCCTGCCAGATACTGGAACATTGGTTCTTTACAGATCCCCTGTGCAACTCAGCTAGTGGGTGGACTTGTTCAAGACATTGTGTGTATCGCCCTGGGGGATTTCAATACCCATGTTGACTGAGAAACAAGAGAACCCTGTGGCGAGAACGCACGACTCCTGGAGTTCGCGAACGAGTTCCTGACTCAATGGGTGAGAGAGCCGACGAGAGGCAATAATGCCCTCGAATTGGTTTTAACCTCTGGGGATGACATCGTTGAGGATCTCTCTGTAGGCAAAAAGCTCGGTGGCAGTGATCATCAACTAGTCAGATTTATAGTCAAGGTCCCCAAGGTAGAGTCTGCGACTAGTAAATCGAGGAAACTTGATTTGAGAAGAGCAGACTTTGAAGGTCTTTGTGCTGGATTGACTGATGTGAGGCTAGACGTGTGCGAGGATGTTGAAGATTCGTGGAACAGATTCAAAACTACGGTCATGAGTCTTCAATCATGATTCATCCATTTGAAAAGTCTTCGCCGGTCTTCCGTTCAACCAAAGTGGTTTAATCAAGAAATCGGTCAACTGCTGAGGGAGAAGAGAACGGTGTATCGGCTGTCAAAGATTTCTGGAGACTTTAAGGAGTAGCGTAGGCTAGCTAGTAGGAATTCCAACATAAGGCCGGCAAAGCGTGCCGATGAGTTCCGAGTGGCGAGAATCTGCAAAGATAATCCCAAAGAGTTCTTTGATTATGTAAACAGCCGTAAACCAATCCATCACACGATTGGCCCTTTGTTGAATGAGGAGGAGCATTAAACCACTTAGATGCAGAAAATTCTAACCTCCTTAACGACTACTTCTCTTCAGTGTTTACTGAAGAATATGGTCCTATCCCCTAGCCCACGGATTCTTATTCGGGGAAAAACTGGAGGAAATGGACTTCACCCAAGGAGAAATAGAAAAAAGATCACTAATCTAAAGATGAATAAGTCCCCTGGCCCGGACGGTTTTCTATCTAAAGTGTTGAAAGAAGTGCGCGATCAAGTGTCACGACATCTATACACAATCTTCAACATGTCAATCCGGACCGGATGCGTTTCTAGAGACTGGCGTGAAGCGGGGGTGACCCCTATCTTCAAGAAAGGGGACCCTAGCCAGCCGTCAAACTACCGACCTATTAGCTTAACCTCAATAGTCGGTAAACTTATGGAAAGCATGATGGTGGACAAAATGAAGTCATATTTAGAGTCAAACTTGCGATTGAGGAGTTCCCAGGACGGGTTTCGAAGGCAATGGTCATGCCTGACGAATCTTGTGGAATTCTTCCACTTTGTTTTCAATGAGCACGCCCGGGACAAGGCGGTGGATGTTATCTACTTAGACTTTCAAAAAGCCTTCGATAAGGTACCATAACGCCGCCCTCTCCGGAAAGTGCGTGCGCTGGACATAGACGGAAATGTAGCAAGTTGGATAGAGAACTGGCTGAGTGGCCGTTACTAGCGGTCCTCCTTAAGGTTCTGTCCTGGGACCACTGCTGTTTATTATCTACGTCAACGACATAGACGGTGACATGGTTGCAAAGATTTCTAAATTCGCCGATGACACCAAGCTTGGTATGAACGTCGCAAACGAAGGAAATACTGCCCGCCTTCAAGATTACTTTCGGAAGATTTGTGAGTGGTCGGACACGTGGAAAATGGCAAATGCCTTTTAACGTGAACAAATGCAAAGTGATGCATATTGGCCACCAAAACCCCAAATCTCATTATCTCCTTAAGGGCACTGCTTTTGAATCCACCGACACTAAGAAGGACTTGGGTGTAACTATAACTAGTGATCTCAAGTTCTCGAGGCAGTGTATTGAAGCAGAGAAGAAAGCCCAAAAGATGCTAGGTTATATAAAGCGCCAGTTCGGATATTCCGAAACAAGAAGATAGTACTGTGTTTGTATAACTCCCTTGTCCGACCGCACCCGGAGTATACCGTACAATTTTGGAATCCTTTGCTTCGAAAGGATATCGCAAGATTAGAACGTGTGCAAGCCAGAGCAACCAAACTTATTCTTTCTATCAGATACAAGAGTTATAAAGATAGATTACAGAAATTAGATTTTTTCTCGCTGGAGACACGGAGACTGCGTGGTCAGCTTATCGAAATGTTCAAAATACTTCGAGGCTTTGACATTGTAGACTACAGGGATATTTTCCAGCTTAGCCAGAGCAGAACAAGAAATCAGGTCTACAAACTTGAACTGAAGCGTTATCAGCGTGATCTGTGTGGGAAATCTTTCACATCTTCCATCTGCGGCCATTGGAACGCACTTTCAGTGGAAGTTGTTAACAGCAACTTTGTTGAACAGTTCAAGTCGAGACAAGACAAAGTCTTGAAAAATAGCCGTTTGGAGGCTTGAAACGTGGCGTGTGTGCTCTTCTAGAGCGTGAATCTGACCCTTTGAATGGATCGTCAGGTCTTCTGGGGTAACTCATTACCTTCTTCCGCCTTGTTACTCCATCAACAGGTCAAAGATGGCGGCAGACCGACGCGTGGTGAACTGATAGACGGTAACGGAGCTACCTTCGAAGGGGGGCATGCGTCAATGGAGCAAACCCAACTTCATTTCTTTGAGCCGAGTCACCATTCTCCGCTTCACTTCCATGGACACGCTCTGGTCGGAGAACGCCAGTCTGGCAAAGTTCTCCGACAGAAACAAAAGTGTCGCTCGAAGGCACCAATGACCGGCTAGGCAATGACCTTGTCCTGGTAGCTATTGAGGTCTTGAAGCAAGCGCAGGTCGTTGAGAGGAGCCTTGGCAGCTTGAGGGGCCTCATTCCAGGCTCGCGCGTAAAGAAGTGACGAGAGGAGCGACGACGATAGACTGGCCTTGGCATACCAGGCTCTAACGTGGACTAGGGATTGGACTTGGGAATGAAAGAGGAAGAGCTTGAGTGAGTACAAGGTGTTAACCCTCCACCTGGCGTGATGAGTGGTGCCGGGAGACCGGAACGTGGCTGGGTTGTTTTTCCCGCCGAGGAAGATGTATCTGATGAGCAAAACCTCCTTGTAGTTGGCTCTCGGCTGCCGATCCTTCAGGGCCCGTTCCAGGTAGTCGACAGTCACCGTCCGCTGCTGCTGGAGCCCTTGCTGCTCGAACACCTCGTCCCTGGGAAGAACAAAGACGGCTTAGTTCCCTTTGCGCCACTCTTTCTGGAAGCTCTTAAATAGTTCAGTCACTAGTCCGGCATTGGGGCAGAAGGCGGACCTGAAGGTGCCGGCAGGAAATCCACACCAGCTCCCACCCCGAAGCTGCCTCGATGAGGGTGCACGCTTCGCTGTGAGGGCCCGTGCTGGAGGCTGTCGTGTCAAACACAAGCCACAGCTCCTGGATCAAAGAGCCCACTGGTCGATGGTGGCAACACAAGCAGCTGCTTGGCCTTCTCCCGCCTCCCTCTTGATTTTGGGATCACCGAGCAGCTTCTTGATGTCCTCGTGGCTCGTGACGAGCACGGCAACTCGATCGCCTTGGTACTGATGTCCCTCGCCGGTGACATCGGGCAACAGCATGCCGTCATAGTGGTGATGAATCGGGACGTTAACCATGAAGTGTTCCTCCTCCTGGGCTGCGGAACCACTCCCCCGAGGCGACGAGACTATCGCACGGAGCTTCGTGACAGCGTCAGGTCCGAAAAGTCATGGCCAAGGGCCGATGCGACTGCTTCAACAACGAAAACACTCTTCTGCTCAGTGAGGTTCACGCGATCCAGAGCACCTGCAACTGACGGATCCGTGAAGATGTTCTTCGTGTTTTTGGGCGTCAGCGCTATAATTGTCGAGGTGCCTGAAGTCGGGTGGTACTCCTCGTCTAGCGATTCCTCGTCTTACGAAATATTTAATCCATTCCCTCGAAATTTTCCAAAAAGATATATATTAGATGTATCTAAAATGTGTATAATATATAGGCTCAACGTTTTGTCAAACTTCAATAATAAATATTTAATACCAGAGCTGGGCGTTGTGACAACGAATTGTGACTTTGCGACTGCCGCAATATAAATTTTGAAGCCGCAGAGTCAAAAGTCGAAAACGTTTTGAAAAAGTCGGACTAAGCAAAGTCGCACTGGCGATGTTCCGCGACTTTGAACAGGAAAAAAGACTACTTTTTTCGAAGAAATTGCCGCAGCTGTTTTTAAGCCCGTTTTAAAACCCGATTTGGCTAAAAATGTCAGATTTGAGTTGGTAAGAGCTAACTTTATTTTTATCTAATTTTTAACTTTCCTTTACTGTAAATCAAATTCTTCATATTATATAAGACTGACATTACATGAAACTACCTAAACGTAGCAAAAAAAGTTTGTCACGTTCGAGAACGTATTATGCCTTGTGGCGTTCATCGTGAGAATTAATCTCATTTTCTCTTATTTTAATAAGTGCTTATACTTTTCTTGTGGCTAAGACAAAAATATTACTGCGAAGTGTGGGAAGTAATTAAAATCTAACAGCATTCTACCTTTAACCTGCCTAAAATTAAACAATATAAGTAAAAATTGGACCATCTTACGTAGACTAGGCCTTGGTTCTAAATTTAAAGATCATATTGATAGAGCCTATTAAACTCACATGGTTTTATCTTTAAATCCATTAGGCCACTCTATGAGCTTAGAAAATCTCGATTGTTTAGTAACTTAAACCGGAAAAGGTTAAGAGTGATGTCCTTGGCCGATCTGAATCTCTTATTTCATCATTTTTTTTCTTTTCCGACCACACCCTGCGGCGAATGGTTGTAGCATGGGTGTTTTTCATTAACTTTCTTCTTGTGGCTTTTATTTTAGCTTAATTTATTATTAGTTACTGAAAATTCTTGTAAAGCTTTTGTTCTTTTACAGATTGGAAAAACTGAGACATAGGCATGGATAAGTTTGTGACAAGGAGCGACAGTGCAGCCTGTAGTAGCTTCAGGAGCAGCGCTCCTATGCTAAGTGGGAGCAGTGACAGGGATAGCCACAGGCCTTTTTTTGTACCTGAGACTCTGGCCGTGGAGGATGAGGAGACAGGGGAGGCAAGGTGGAGTGGATCAGGGACACGATCACCCTGGAGCAGAAGGATGTGAGGGAAGTCCTGAGGAAGTCCCTGGATGAGTGGGTGCCCTCTAAAGGCGAGCTGACCCGGTTCTTCTTTCCCTACCAGCATAAGGAGGTGTGGGTAGACCATATTCATTAATTACCCCCTTTCCCAGCTTCTGCAACTGTGGAGAGGCCGGGGACGTCCTCAGGGCCAAGAGTTCCTCCCAGGATGAGGTCAACTTTGAGAAGCTTGTGTTCCTCAAAGAGAACATGGACCTCCTAGAGGAGAAGATGGGACAGGAGGACATGGAGGAGTTGGAGAATGACCTGTAGATATTAGTTTAGGCTGTGTTGTAACCAAAAAATAAAAAAGTAATAAATATGTGTTTTTCTGCCTTATAAAAGCATCTTTCAGTTATCGCGCTAAAGTTTACTTTGTAATTTAGCGGAGTCGTGCCTGGAAAAAAAGTCGCAGTCGCAAAGTTGCCTCAGACGCGCATAAAAATGTAGTTCTTCATGGGCATTATTCCATAAAGAGATTCAACGAATAAAGCAACAATGGTTTCTCCAACACTATGGTAGACAAAGAGACAATTTTTTTTCAAAATTTACATAAGAATAAACAAGAAGAAAATAAAAAACAACCAATAAATATCTTCTATAAAACCAAATGAGTGATTCATATAAAATGGACGAAAGGACAATCAAAAATATTATACACCAAAATACAAAACGTACGAACCCGGAAGAAAAGTTACAACTGATAACATACTATTGGGTTGAGGAATAAGTTCTTGCGGTTTTATCAAATTTATTCATTACCATTAACAATTTTAGAAAAACTTCATTTTTAATTGATAACAATATGCAATTTAATCAATGATGTTATCTCCGTTGTTATTTACCACTTCTTCCCAACGTTTAACTAGTTTTTCGATGCCTCTGCAAAAAAAATCTCTGGATTTTGACTCGAAGAATTCGTCTAACCAGGTTCTTAATTCCACATCAGTATTCAACGAAACGCCGCGCAAATTGTTGGAGAGCGATCGGAACAGATGGAAATCCGATGGAGCCAAGTCTGGCGAATATGGAGGATGCGGCAGGATTTCCCAATTTAGCGTTTGGATGGCGTCTTTTGTGACAATGCTAATTTTGTCACATTGGCATTGTCGTGTTGCAGAAGGACTCCATAACGTCGATGAGGTCGCTTCTTACGAATAGCTTCGGCGAGTCGATACATTTGTTGAACGTAGAGTTCTGCATTGACAATCTCGTTGTTCGCAAGGAGCTCATAAAGAATGATGCCTTCACAATCCCACCACACACAGAGCATCGTCTTTCGTGGATGAAGTCCTTGCTTTAATCACGGAAGTGTTTTTTTTTTAATTGGGGCTAAGCCATATAAACACACCACTTTTCGTCGCCAGTGATGATGCGGTGAAGAAATATATCCTTATATCCACGAGTAGCCTTGTGACGAGCAGGCAAACCTGTGGCAATCGTGGAGCGTTGAAGTTTGTTGCTTTCGCTCAAAGCGTGCGGAACCCATGCATCGAATTTTTAACTCTCTCCATCAAATAAAGGTGATTCACTACAGTTTTCTGATCACACGCCAATTGTACAGCCAATTCTCTAGTCGATTGACGAGGATTTTCATGAAGAAGGTCGTTCAATCGATCTTCATCCAACTTAATGGGGCGACCAGAACGTTCTTCGTCATTAAGATTGAAATGGCCGTTTTTGAAACGTAAAAACCACCATTGAGCTGTCCTTTCTGATAAAGCATTTTCTCCGTACACAACACGAATATCGCGACGATCTTTGGCTGCGTTTGCATTGTTCCCGTCTCGATTGGAAATGAATAATAACAATTGTCGAAAATGCGCCTTTCTTTTAACTTGACATTCTATTTTGAGGGTACAGTACAAAAATTAAATTAACACAACTTTTAAATAAACCGCAATGACTTATTACTCAACTTCAAGACGTAGCTTAAGCGAAAGCCGAATAGTCTACGCTGTTAAGAGACGTAGCCTAACCTTTGCAAATTTTGTTCTCATTATTTATTATTGTTTCTTAATATATGCACATATCAAGTCAACAAAACTTAAATCAACACAACATTTAAAAAAAACGCAAGAACTTATTCCTCAACCTAATACAATACCAAGAAAATTATCAATCACCTCAATAGGAATAACACAAAAGCAAAACAAATGAAATGAAAGCCTATAATGTAATTTACGAATTCAACTACCCCCATGAAGACTGTAAGCTTCATTCATTGAATACATACATTAGAATGACAACCACATCTTTATCTCGTCGACTCACCATGCATTTGCAAAACAACGCCATCTGAAATCACTACTTAATACGACAGGGAACCCATCTCTTAAGAGAAATTTAGTACAGAACACCGTAATGAAACGAAGAACTGACTGCACCCACCTTCACGTCATGGACCCTATCCTAATCCAAGAAGAGAGACCGAGGCTTACTGGTCAACAGGCGGCTACACAAAGGACTTTAAGACTCTTAACGGATTAAATGGTTAATACTAATAAAATTCTCATTCTCCAGGTGTCCTAGGTGACATAATATGAACCTTTTCCATATTCCTTTTTTGAAATCCACATTCTTTGACCTTTAAACACAGGATTAACGTTAGTATATATGTAAATGTACTGTTTCGACACGTGTAAACAACGTAAAATAATTTTGCTCAGAAAATGGTCAAACGTAACCGAAAGCTCAGATGCAATAACTTATGAATATTGGAACACTTATTCATAACCTTTCGCAATACGAAAGTATAATTAGAGAAGCAAAGAAAAAAGTTATCAAACCTCAGCTAGACCTGGTTCTTTAATATAACATGCATAAAAGAGAAACTCATATATATATATACGAGTATATATATGTAAACACAGATTAGTAACATTCTCTATTACTAACATTACATGCGAAATACAATAATGAAACTTAATCATTTTATGCATACAAAACAAAGTAAATTAGTTTACATTTAATAAAAATAATTATATGATTATTCAAAATTGTTTGCGCAACGATGGAAATTACCAAAAAACAACCAACGAGATGGACTTAAGTTCAACATAATGATTTCACCGCACAACATGGAACGCGAGAACCAAATAAGCATTCAAATATGTCTCAAATGCAACAAAAAGGAAGGCCACCTTCCAAGACAATATGTTCGGAATGCAGCTCCCCAAAAAGCGAATGGAGATGAAGAAAGGAAACAATAAAAAAATTCATAAATGGCAACGGGCCACACAAAACCATGACCATGTCATGCCCTAAAAGAAGGAAAATAATAGAAAGAAAGGATAACATTTAAATAAGGAGGAAATTAAAATAAACGTAGCATATTTTGGAATGCCAAAAGCCACCAGAAAAACAAATGAACGAAGCCCAAACACACTTGATAATACCCGAGGGAACATCCATGAAACTAATGATTGCCATCCTTTATTCGGACGCCATGAATATAAGGAAACCAGGAATCTTTGCAACGACTCTCGATACAAGTCTTGAGTAGAACGGAATGAAGAAAATGTTGTTCCTAGAGAACCCACCTCCCCAGTACATCTAAAATCCTGAAACTTAGCTTAGTACAAACAGCAAAACCCAAGAGGACATAAACGAAGAAGTAACAAGAAGCAACAAATCAATCAGCGAAGAAAAGAAGGAGGAAGAAAGGAAAAATGAAAAGATAATGGAGGTATCAAATATCAATCTGAAAGTATATGTTAACGAGACATACCCTTTCCCAAGGGTGAAAAAGCAAGATGACATAATAGAGGCACTAAAAGATGATAAATGAAAATGGCCATTTAAAAGCAAGACATGAGAAGAAGGCGAGAAATAGATAGAAATGCGTTTATTCCAGGACAGGATACATATCTAGCCTGAGGACTGCGTCACTCTCAGCCAAGTAGCATTTAAACAAAAGAGCTGTGGTAAGTTCATGAATGGATCAAAAGCCAGCAAATGGGATCCACCCGAAACAGCGCTAAGGAAAAAGAACCTCGAAAGGAATTCCAAATATGCTCATTCGCGCTATTTCAGGAATATGGTAGGAATAAATAACGAAAAATGGAATCTTATATCATACACCCCTTAGTGGAATTTAATATCTCTCTCTTACCCACACTTATAGTACATGAAATTTATGTAACATTTATTTATTACTTCATTTATGTCTCATTCGATTTGCATTGTGAAATCAAGTAAACCATTTTTCTTTAACAAAGTGTCATAAAACCTATAATTTTGCAAAGATTTAGACACAGTGCCCAAATGCGGAATCAGAACCTTTTCTTAATAAAAACTAAAATCTGTCTCGAAACAATATCAAATATGCAAATTAAAAAATTTATTAGGAATCTCACAATCTTATACCACCCGAATTTCATTATTTATTCATATGAATAGCCTTCATCGAGTCCATTTTTTATTTTACTCGTCTCTGAATTTCAAATAAGATATGGAATAAAGTCCTTTTGAAACAGATCATTTGTGAAAAGACTGCTAAGGTGAGTAGACTAAATCTTAGACTATTAAAATTGTACAGAAATTAATTTAAGTTTTGATTTACAAGGAATAAACGTCTATAAACTAGTTATCTAAAATATTTTAGTAATCCTTAATTTCCTACTGCTTTAATGCGGCAGTTTATGCCTTTGCTACAAAATGCATTCATGTTGTCGAATAAAATCCTCGAAGGCATTTGCAGATTTTTTATTATGAAAGAGTTTGTTCCTTTAAAAGTTATTAAATTATTTCAATACATAGCAATATGTTGGAGAGAAGAGACCAGGGAAATAAAGGGACTGGGGCAGACCACAAGTCGCAACTGGTATAATTTCTGTATTGTCATTCTTGAGACATGAGGAAGGACATTTTCGAGAAGAAGACCAGGACCTAATCTTTTGATAAGTACTGTCTTATTCTATGGGGATTTTCTCCAATTCTTGACAATATTTATTACTTGTAATCGTTTCACTATGACCTTAAATGTTATAGGGAATGATGATAGCTACTGACCAACATATGGTCATCATGAATTATTTTTCGATTGTCGTAGATCTTCTAATATTAGATACAGGTCAATATTCGTTAAGTAAAAAGATAATTTGGATTGCATAAAAACAGTATTGAGCATCTTTCATAAAGCTGATTTTGTTGTTCGTGGATCAGTTCCTTTGAATCCAAATATCCATTTATTTATTGTTTACAAATGTTATCAAGTGGCTGTAAATTCATGATTTTCATTTTTTATAATTTCGTGCAAGCTTACGTGTTGTCGGGCGCTGACCGCCTCCAACCAGTGTCTCCAATACACCATTACCTAATGAAAGTTTCCTTCCACGATCTTCCTTATTACTTCGGAGCGAAACATTTTGAACCAGACCTCTACTAGTAGCCCATTAAGGTATAGACCAGTAACAAAATGCTTCGTTCAAGTTAAAATCGTACAATAAAATGACGCGGAATTTTTTGGGGGAACTAGAAAATGTTCATATTGATTCACGACAACGCTTAAAATAAAGTAGGCCTAAACCTCAATACATTTTAACCAAAAGTGAACTATAGTGAACTAGCCACCTTACAGCCTGCGACTTTTAGAGTTTTGAAAACTTAAATTAATGTGTGAATAACTTACACTAGAGATATTATATATAAAATGAATTTGCACTCAATTTAACTATAAAAAGTGGAGTAACTAATTAGTTAAAAAGGGAAATGGAAAAGCTAGGTAGCGCCAGTGGCCTGTCACACCATGTACGTGATCCCTTGAACGCATTAGGAAATGCACATAATGATCAGAATGACAATTTGTCGTAAGCTCAAAAGCACCAGGGGTCGTTGCTCATTGACACAAACCAGGGAGAGTGAAAGCCTTCGTGACCCCAAGAGCGTGGATCCCCTTTCCGCTTAAGGGGTATTTGGATATGTGGATGGGGGGGAGGGCAGGGTTCCAAAACAATCAGGAGAGTGGGCATGTTGTGTTGTGAGAGAGGGAAGGGAAATAATTGGGGCGTTCTGACGAGCTATGTGGATGATGCCCCGATCCCACCCGCATGAGAATCAGCGGATAGGTCATGATGTTGGTCAAAGTTTCGGTAGAATTGAGCAACTGCATTTTTGTTATTGCGCTTCTAATTCGATTTCAAAAAATAACATTTTAGTCCTTGGGCGCTTTCTGCGATTATTCCTCCCCACCTGGTAACTCTTCTTCCTCGCCCTGGCTCATTTCCTCCTTTCATTTTTCTTAACTTGTTAGCATCTTTAACATCATCCCCATCTCCTCTGGTGTTGTACTATCCAATTTCAACCACGCTGCTTTGCATTGAATCCTTAACAACCTAGCTTGAATCAAACAACTTGGCAATCAACCGTTCAATCTCACAACTCCAGTTCCTTTCCATCGTCCTTGAAATTCTTATGTCATCCCTAATTCTAAATTACATGTCCTTCCACATTGATGAGATTTTCCATTCAGGCATTAACGCATGTCACATCACTAAATAGGCTCTTATCATTCCATTTTGACACTGATAACACAGAATTCTATCTCTCCTTCTCACTCTTAGAAATTTATATCCCCAGAAAATATCAGTGAGTCTATAAGCAATTCCACTTATTCTAATTACCGCAACCCGTCCTGAAATAAACTAGTAACCAGAGATAGGAACTCAAGTACCTCAACATATAGATCTGAACTAGAAATTCCTTAATTTTACTTTCTTAAATTCCTTTTCTTGGTGATTAGCAGCTGCATTCAAATAACTCTCTCGATCATATTTGTCACGTAAATTGGTTGCATGACATGTAAATTTCTAAATAATAATCCTACCATTGCTTGATAACATTGAGGAGTCCTTTAAATATTAATAACAGTCATAATTAGTTTCTTGTACATTATGTATCCTTGCTTCTTTTCCTTTAAGCATAGTTTCCTTCCTAAAACCAGTCCATATTGGATCTTATCCTTTGAAAAGTCAGTGTGCAATTCTCTTATATCAATATCTCCTTATTCAGAAGTTGTGAGGTGACTTTTCTATCCCAGTTCTAAGAGGCTCAATTCCTCAACTGGGGTTTTGTACTATCAGCACATTTTCAATTCTAGCTTTACTATTTTCTCCCTGAAGCACTATAAAAAATGAAAATAGAGCCCTCATTTATCTTTACTTTAAAAAAATACAAGTTGGCTGTTGGAACTTGTATAATGTTAGCGATCCATCAAAACAGAGTGAGGGTGGTATTTGTATTGAATTGTTTACTTATTTTGCAAATACATTAGTAGTATGATACTTACTCATCATTTGCCTGAGGTGTTTATAATAGACCCCCAAAATTGTATAATTGTTCTTTATGATTAATATTAGTTGAAAATTTATAAAATAAAGATTAATGTTTCATTTCATCACAAAATAGGGGTTACTAGAGTAATTTAAAAAAAAAATCTTTGCATTAAGAAATAATAATAAGTCAGCTGCCAATCAATATTTCTGAATTTTTTATTTAAATATTCTTTTATTTGTGAAAATTTGGGCCTAGAAATACTATTAGTAGGGGTAATATTATCAAAACTAGAGGAGGTTGATGATTAAATTTGAAAATCATATTATACAGTATAGCCCTCATACTGTTACGATGTCAAGTGGCCTACATGGAGATCTTTGGTAAAGAATCCTCGTAGGATGAATAAACGCCATTAAAGGGGAAGATTTGCCTTACAAGAATCATCAACGTTTATTATAAGTTTATTTATGCATTTTAAGCGAAATTTCAAGTCTGCGTAAAATTTATTGAAAGTCCTGCAATGTACACAGACATGGAATTGGCTTATACCTAGTTTAATAAATTCCCCCGTTTTTACAAGAAATTACAAAATTAAACTAGCTACCATAGAAAGTAATATTTTATTATCTTATATCTCTCACCCCAGAGCTTCCCCCCCTAAAAGATAAAAAACATGTTATATGCGTTAAATTATCCTCATATGTGGAGAGTAGATTCTAAGATATCTATGAACGATTTTAAATTAGCAAGGTAATCAATTACTCATATCCCTGAGAATTTCGCAAGGCAAATTCTTAGTAACTACCTTCAATTAAAATATGATTTTTACATACTTTAAAAATACCTTAATTCCAAAGTTAGAGGTATTTAATTTTTACAAAGATAATGATTACACGAAATACGCAATGAATAGTCCGGGGGAAGACTGCGTCGTTTCCCGGAATGTTCGACACAATTCCGTTGAATGGCTCAGTTGGCGGGGTCTCTACCGCTCTTCCCTTGTGGCACTGTTTGTGCCACAGACTTGTGGACTATCTGACATTTTTGAGCAGGTTGACGCAGACAAAAATCCCTGTTTACAAACCGTCTGCGAGAGAGGAACGTGTTGCTTTTGCGCCTTCACTACTGGGGGCGGGGGGTGAATGGTAGTGCCTCAACGATCCAACCGAAACCTGGAGAAATGGTCCGCTTTCACGTCCCCAGTGGCCACAGTTGTGGATCCTCCAGGCAAAAGGAGCTGCAACATTTTTTCTTCTACTAGTTTCACTTCTATCCTTATAGACTTGCTCTTTAATAATTTTCGGCTTCTTTGTTAATGCCTTTTAAATTCAATGGAAAAAGTCACAAATCCTACGCCAACGTTCACTCTGTCTCGGCAACAAAAGCTTCCCTAATGCGATGAGCCAAGAGATGCTTTGCTTCCATTGCGTATCAACCGACTTGGAAAACCAGAGATATTTGCAAGTACCTGTGAATCTTTGGTTTTAAACTACGAATAACTTTAGGGCACCCTGTTTAGAACTATGTTCAGTTCCTCTGGCGATCCTATCCAAAACAAAGGAATAAGTGATTAATGAGTCAACGTCGTTAAAATTAGCTTCGTCCAGGGTAAAGAAGTAAGCTATTTGCTTAAGACCCCGTAATAGCGGAAACCAAGATCAAGCCCATTGACATACCTAAGCAATAATTCCTTATTCTTTAATCTATTAAAGCACACAAACTTCAGTTCGTTATATAAATAAAATTAACAAAAGAAAAGAAAATGTCAGAAAATCATACAATGACAAAGTCCCTTGATGGAAAATCGCTCTCGACTCCAAGATAAGTTAATACATCCTAGTAGATTCACGCATTCTCCAAGAATTCCATGACACGAAAACCTGGCAACGTTGAACCTACTCCGAACACAATGTCGAGGTATGTCTATGAAGACCCGCTCGGAGCAAGGGCGCATACACAAGCACGGGCAGATAGCCGACCCAAGGCACATGTCTTCGAGGAGATACTTCTTTGAGCCCTGACGAGGAGGACTCGTAGATGAGGGTTTTGATTACTTCTTGTTGAAGAACGAGATTTTCTCAGCTCCAGAGAGATGGAATCTCAAACACGAGATGGTGCTGCGGCTTGGCAAGGAGTCTCAGATACGAAGAACGGGAGTCTTGAAGGGGGGTGCCAGATGAGTGGGGCCACACAATTACCGGGAAGAAGGTCTCTCAATAAGCTTTTCTCTGAACAGGGGCCAAAGCTTCACGAAGGGCGATCTGCTGGTGAGATCTTAACCACGAGGTACGACTCTAACAGGGGTTGCGAGACTTCGCGGGGGAAGAGACAAAACTGTGTGAACGGAGGTACTGGCAGATGCTCAATTTCCTCGAGGAATGGCGAACGTCAGGTTAAAGAGCCAGGTGGCTGGTCCGTTAGATAGATCCAGGGCATATTCGTCCCCAAAGGATTCTCGACGTCAGTCTATACAAACTGACTTCGAGATAACGAGTTGGATCGGACAGCTTAGTTTGCCTCAGGATATGGGGTTGGGGTTTGTACGACCGCGCTCGCGGACGAAGGACATGTCGGCGTTATCGCGAGGGGGAAAGGGAAGGAGACGAGGTGCGTCCCGCATAAACAAATACAGATGGGTCGAGTGACTCAGCTCGGGACTGCTTCCTTCTCGATGATTCTAAAATTCCCACGCCAAGGAGGACGTGATTTGGAGCGACTGGGCTGAAAGCGGTATTCCGGCGGGCTTCCTCTCACGCTAGCCCTTCGAGGGAGAACCCTTTGGCACACAAGATCCAATGGTTACTGGTTAGTGACCCTCTAAACTCAAGTTACCAAGACAGACACCACGGACAAAACATCCTCAGACTATGTATGGCATTCAAACAAATCCTGGCTCTCAAACTGCCATCAAAGTAGCAAACTGTCGAAACAAGAATTTAGTGGGTGCTTGATCAGATGACATTGCGGCCCCGAGTATGCTTGATTCAGACGCGACAGAAATAATTACATGGTACTGTTAAAAATTTGTCTTCATGAGTTCACAGGAATAATTGGGGTGCGATGGAACGCAACTTTAAATCATCAGTCCCGCCTCCTATTTTCTTTGACCTATCATGAGCCCGGCCAATTAGGCCGTTGAAGAAAGAACAAAATCCTGATCCGTTAGCTAGGAATGCACAGCTCTTATGGATCACTCTTCCATTTGTTCGTTTACAACAACGTTTACACATCCAGAGACCACTGCGAAGGCAATCTTCACATATTTCTTTTAGGCACTATATATGGCGCTAGAGTAACTAGAAATCAGGGGATGTAGAGATCCCCATTCCTCAAGGTTAGTCAGTGCGGTATGTGGTTCGTAATGTAAAATACGGTATACGAGCAGACCACCATGCGTGATACCCCGTGTCAAGCAACTCGGCCGGGAAGAAAGAATTAGTGCACGGAAGATCCTCGCACGCTTCAAGGATAACTGAAACTTGAGAACATAGGTGTGGTGTGACGAAAATGAATCATTGGTGGTATCATTCAGTGTGGAGTCTTGGACAGAACCAGTGCTACTATCAGCATGAAAGTTACATTAAGTCTCTAAAAGGTTTTAAGCCTCGAAGCTCAAATATTTAAGGAATAGCTCTCGTAACTTTTTGGCATATGCACTATCGACATGGTCCCCGGAGGAAAATTAAGCAGTTGATGATATACATTATGGCTAAAATAAGTTATTGTATTGTCACCAATATATGTATATATATATATATATATAGAGAGAGAGAGAGAGAGAGAAAGGCATGTTCCGCATGCAAAGTAAAGGAAAAAGGCATTCAGAAACATGTAAGCCTCCTTAAAAGTGGCAAAGTCCACAAGTAAGTGTGCACGAACTCTTCCCGAGAAGAAGGGACAAGCGGTAGCGGTCCCGCTCGTCCCGGTACCCGGAAAGGTAACGTGCGCAAAGATCGCCCAGACTGGATCATTCAAAAAGAATGTGTCGAACAGTCTGGGGGACAAAGCAGTCTTCACAGTAGGGCACAGGCGTGCACTCCATCAGATGGCGGTGCGTCCCACGAGTGTGTCCAATTCGGAGACGACTGAAAGCAACTTCAGGCCGTTGGGGCATTTGAGGGTAGGTCCATGGCAACAGTCGCAGCGCAATGGCACTCAACTTTAAGTTGCACTCCACTGTCTCCCATCTTATTTCCAAGGTATCCAGGAGAGCTGCCCGTATTCCTACCATATCATCGGTGCGAGGAAGAGCGAAACACTGGTCTTGTAATCCAGTTCTCGCGGACTCTTTGGCGCCCTCATGGGCGTGCTCATTCCACATAATTCCGAGATGTCGAAGTACCCAGCAGAAGATAATCTCGACACATCGCGATATCTCCCATAACAAACGATGTATTGCAACCAGCTCGGCCGTAAAGACATACGCAACGCCTGGTAGAGCCCCGCTCTCTTTAAACAGAGGGGATGCGGCGTGGAAACTGACATCCTCTTGGGACTTGGAGCCATTCGTATACATTGGTACGGTTCCAGCGTGACATGAAGTGTGCTCCTAAAGGGTCGAACGCAACACTCCAGGTGCTGTATAAGCTTTGGGAGCAGAGGCGTGGTGTTAAATAGTCAAAGGTGGTACCTTTTGTATAGCCACCGGCCCGAGAGCTATACCTAGCTCTTAGAGAAGTTTCCTAGCTCTATACCCAAAGGACTTAGGGTAAGACTGGCGTATCTAGGCGCCATGCAGGGAGAGATGTTGGCGACTAAGGAAGGAGCGGGTCTCGTGCATACAGGCAAATTATCAACTGTGCACGGCCCAGCGCGAGTGTCATCTCCCCATCATCAATAAGTAGGGTGTCAATGGGGGAAGTTTGGAAGGCACCGTTTGCCAAGCGAAGGCCGGTGTGGTGGATCGAGTCTACCTTGCGCGATACATGCTTGGGACGAACAAAAGTTCGATAAACAAGTAAGGCAGTATCCCTATCAGTGCCCTAAGCGCTGAACGTGACGGAACGAAGAATATCCATAGCACGGTTGCAAGAAAACCTAAGCCCGCGAATATGAACTTCTAGGGTGAGGCGTCGATCAAATACAAGACCAAAGAAACGGTGCGAGTCCACCACTTCCAGGCGCACTCCATTGTAAAATAAGTCTGGGTCAGGATGGAGCTATGGATGGCGGCAGAAGTGTACCACCTTAGTATTGGCCAAAGAAAACCGAAACCTGTGCGCTTTTACATAGCAAGAGACGTTGTTCAAGGCCTTTTGGAGCCGAGGCTCCAGAGTTGGCATCTGGGCCACGCCAAAAGAGATTGAAGGTCGTCCACGTAGAGCGTAGTGAGAACATCTTCTGGAGGCACCAAAGACCGATGTAATGCTGTTGATGCTCAGGCCAAAGATTGTGACACTGAGGGCACTTCCCTGTGAGACACCCTCTTTCAGCTACATTGGGCGGGAGAGAGCTCTTACCAACCGTACGCGGAATCGACGACCTCCTAAAAATTCGAATATTAAGATTGGTAGACCTCACCTCGTCTATCATCGTGTGGAGGATCTCCATGATACCGTATCGCCATGCAAGATCATAGGCCTTCTCCAGATCGAAAAACACCGTGGCGTAGTGCTGTCTACGAAGAAAGGCCCCGCAGATGGCATTTTCCAGTCGGAGCAGAGTATCCGACGTGGAGTGGAACTTGCTGTAGCCGCACTGTACAGAATACAGATGGCATCCGCTGCTCAGAAAAAAAGCTAATCTAACATTTATCAAACTCTAACATTTAGAGAGATTGGACTTAAACCGGTGAGGGTAGAGTGATTTATCCACGGTTTGCGAAAAGCGATCAAATTGGGAGCAAGCGAGCCAATAATTTGGGAGGATGCCCTTTATGCAGATACTGTTAAACAAATTAAACAGAAACGCCAAGCCTTGCTCACGCAGGTGTCGAAGCATGGCGTATGGGAGATCGACCAGACCAGGGGTGGTGTCCGCGCACTCAGAGTAAACCTGTCGTTCTAGGGTTCTCCGCCTCTGGAGGTAAAGTCCAGTCGGCGGCCTTTCGCTAAATCACGACGCCCATTGAATGCTGGCCGAGAAGCATTCCGGCTAGATAATGCGGATTGTGGTCTCATTCTCCTGGAGAACGGGAGAGGGGTCCTGCGAAAACCTGTCCGGAACCCTCTTGACTCTCTTCCACACCTTTGCTAAAGGGGTCTTCCTCTCAAAAAGAGCAGTGGGCGTGCTTCGAAATCTACCGAAAACAAGCCGTAACTCGACGACATTCACCGACAGTGAAGTCGTTTGGGCCCCACTTACAGCAGATCTAGGCATAACGCTTCGGTTTGAGAGCCGTCCCACACTCAGCTGGCGACCACGGGCAGGACATTCTAGGTATAGTAGTTAGGCCCAATACCATAATGTTACCGGAGAAGAATTCGTCCTCCTCATCTAACGACCTAAACACTTCGATTGAGACATAGAAATCAGTCATTTCCCAAAATTCGGACCAGCGCGCCGGCGCAGGCTCTCGGGTGCAGCGGCACAGAAAATTATACTTGAATGGGATAGTGATTACTACGATGAAGGTCATCGACCACCTCCCACCCTAAATCAGTTTGTAAATCTAGAGACATTCAGGACACCTATCTCCAGTTCGTCGATCCGGTTGGCAAGGAATTTACTCCTGGGATTAAACGAGTAGTCTCCCCAGAGGTGGTGTCTAACGTTCAGATTTCCTCCTATCCAGATGCAGCTGCACAGCTACACCCTGGCAGGAGGTACCTAAAGCGAAGAGAAGAAAGGAGACATCATGCAGGGTCTAAAATCGCACATCCTCCCTCCAGGCCATGATCCCCATGGTGGTGGGGCGGCAAAACTCTTATACCCCCAGAGGGTGGACGGAGGGTAGGCGCCCAGCATGGTTTGAAAAAAGATAGCTAACGGGTAACGGGAGGAGACAAGCCTCCGCAGCTCTTCCCACTTGGCCCGGAGTCTGCGGCAGGACAACTTCATGAGACTCGCAAAAAGAGAGTGACGATCCTTGACTTGAACGGCCAGGATTTCCTTCTCAAGGAGATAAGAACCACATTTCTTCGAAGAAGGTGGTTGCGGCTCTTTGCAATTGACACACGTGGCCACACAGGATTTGAAATTATGCTGTGCGCCATCAGAGCAACTTACACAGACTTAGAATAACCACGACTTTGCACGTAGACAGGAGCGATTCTTATTGCCGAAGAAGTGGCAGTAGTACACCTCTGCGGCAGTGGCACTAATACTTTCTCGCAGTAGCGATACCAACTGGCATGCACCGACTCAGGGGGGCTTATCACAGTCAAATTTGACGAAAAGTGTAGGGGTGGGTCTCGAGGCCCTTCCCTATTTTCTCATTACACGATCGACCTTGAGCGCTCCATGGTTGGCCAGCTCTAAGGTGATATCATCTATCGAGTAGTCAACGAGTTCCCTCGCATAAACCACTCCTTTCATAAAGTTCATGGTAGAGTGCGGCGTCATACTCATCCGCGTGACATCAAGTCTCCGAAGTGCACTGAGGGATTCGACGCATTCGACAAAAGCCTTCCGTCCGAGAAACGGGTCACCTTCGGCTCTCGACCAATCACCCAAGCTAGAGCTCTCTTCTGTTGGATCATGTTGCCCTTAGCCAATAAGGTGCCATGAGTAGAGCGAATAACAAGGAAATGTTTGAAGCCAGCGGGCTCAAAAACGCCAGGTAGCCATTATATGAGGGGCCCAGACGTAATCGACGCTCCGCTCTGCGCACTTTTGGTCTTGGTCAGTGATTTTTTCGCCCGCAGGGAGAATGGAACCGGACGTGCCAATCTTAGCTTGGTCGCTTGCCGAAACAGCAGCAAACCCGTCTATCCCAGCGGCTCCCTTGGTGGGAGAGGACCCCTTAGTCTTTTTAGTCTTGATCCTCGGTCTTTTTCTTTTAGGAGAGGAGGGCGAGGAGTGAACCCGCTTCTCTCCATCGACAGCAGGAGCCCCCAGGCAAGATCGATGCTCCCCAGCCAGATCATTCTCAGAGGAGATACTTCGTCTCCCTTTAAGGCCTCAAGGGCCCAAGCCGTCTGAGAGGACCTTGCACAAGGGTCGACATGGGTTCAGTGCTTGGTACTGACCCATGTTCAGCCCCATGGAAGGTCCAACCATCTAAGGCTGGGTAACCTTAGGTACCAAATCTATCTCAGGGACCAAGTCTATCTATCCGAAGTTCCTTTTTTGATCTTCTAATGCCAGCGAACCAGCATCCGTTGAGGAAGTGAAGTGGGTGGGGGGGAGTACACTGTCCCTCTGCAAAATAATCGCGCACGCCTGTAAGGCATTAAGTGGTACGGGCCTACGGGCCCTGCAGTTTTTTGCACCCATAATTGGGTTGACCGACTACCTGCTTTCGTGGCAGTCCCGTTGGAAGTAAAGGGGGGACTGTCGCTGGAAAATGTGACCGACAGGAGGGTGAAAGGGGGGGGGGGCCCTGCACCCGAATGCAAAGGAGAGGATTAAGCCTCCTCTCTGGTAGAAAAAATTTGGAGGGGCCCCTTAGAGAGCAAAGGGTAGGGGGACCACTATTTTTTCAGTGGAGCTATCCGAATGCGGCTCCGGTGAGGGTAGAGCGAAGGTAAAGGCAGATGTCTTTTTTTAAAGGACTCATCATTGGGCATGGTGACCTTATGTGATTCACGAGATGCACACGCTCATCACCCACAGGCAGTAGCCCACTCTGCGAGGGATGAATACGGGGCCAGCAGAAACAGCTGGCCCCATTTGAGGAAACTCCTCCCGCCTAGTGAACTAACAGCCCATCAGCATGGCGGCTCCACCTTGGGTACTGCGTAAAACTGATATACAGGGAAAGGAAGAAGAAAGGGTATGTGAGGAAGGTGTGGGTGAGGATGAACTAAGTTGTTAAAAACCCACCACCCAAGGCCGAGCTCAAGGGTGAGGGAACATTCTCCACTCCTCCCTCAGCTCCGATCAGTGATAGTTGGGTGAGAGGAAGCTGCTGTGAAATTAGAGGCCGACCAGAGATAGTTGTGCAAGAGGTTGTAGGGAAAGTGAGATATATTTTTCTGAATTGATTTTGACGTTACTTTATGTTCGATTGGGATTAATTGAGAATTCTGGCTGAAATTATACAATAGAGACCTCTAGTTACTCGCGTCGCGTTGCTCGATTACATAAAATGGTTGGTTTGTTCTTGATTTGAAGGTTAGGTACTGTGACCAGCAAGCAGACGAAGAGGAAGAGAAAGTGACGGATGTAAGGCCTAGTTAGGGTGAGAGAGAAAGTTGTTGCAAAAACACATTACTGTGCCTCTTACGGTGTCAGTAGAAGGAGGCGCCGCAAAAGTGAGAGAAATTAAAAAAGGTAGATATAAGAAAGAAGGCAGGCTGAAAGAGAGTTAGTATAAAAAGAAAGGGAAAAGGTAGGTGTAGCGGAAGATGAAAGATGAGCTAAGCTGGGACTGGAGAGGGCACTGAGTCCCGTCAGTAGGGTAACCGAGATAACACATCGTCGTTCCTCTTACGCTGGAAATCACAACGTGCATTGAATTCTGACAAGGCAGGATTATTCACAGAGAATGTAGAGAAAGCGGTCGCAAAAGAGTCTGCCACGGATGCAGGGCCCAAAATTATGGTTCCCGTCCCCTAAAGAAAATGAGGGGGCTCCTGCGAATACTTGTATGAATTCATTAGACTTTATTTCACACCTCTGCAAAAGGAATCTTCCACTTAACTGAAGACACGTATCTCTGCCAAGAAGAGCAGCGTCGATGCTTCAAAACATATCCTAACTTAGCCCTATCACGACGAACTTCACTTAGGGTGAAATAGTTCTGGTAGTGCTTATAGCGCATTTAGGTATATCGTTTCTTTCTGAGAGCTACCACCAATTAAGCAGATATCGTGTAAACGGCCATGCATTTTAAGAATGTAAGTTAGGCTTACGCCGATCAGGCGTCTGGGAATAACTCAACGGCCTCAGCAACCGACCTAACCTCCTCGACTGGGTCTGAAAAATCATTCATTCCCTGAATTGCATACCATCGACTTCCTCCAAGCACCAGCTAGGTAGTTTTAAGGCAACAGCGGCCAAGGAAATGGTAGTTGAATGGGAAAGAGGTCACCGCCATGAAGGTAATTTATCACTTCCCCAACAAAATCAGGTTGTGCATCCTGAGAATATAGGAGCAGATCGAGACAGAAAAAAAAGGAAAGTCCTTCCAATGACCTGCGGCGTTTTGTGATAAGATGATAAATGGTTATTGCATTAAATGGCTATTTGAGGCTTCTGCCACTAAATGGCGCCACCCAGCGCCATTCTGATGGTAGATTTAAAATCTCCAGGGTGAATAATCATATGTCCCATGGTCATTTGGGTCATTTCATGGTTCTAAATGGGTACAATTGAACTTTACTCCTTTGGAAAAAAAACAACGCCTTGACTCGGCGCTTTGCCGCAGCTAAAAAGTGCGGACCTCGGGAAGCGAAGAATAAACTTATCCACAGCTCGTCGATCATTTGGACAAGGACCAAAAACCTAGATTTGATCGTGTAGTTCTCCTAGTAGGGTTACCTACCGTTCAAAACCCAGAGAAGAAGAAAGTTCGACCAAAACCGTGCCACGACGCGGAAAAAGTCCTTCGTGACGAAGACGGCTGACGGTAGGATGTACGCAGAAATATCAGTGTACCTCATATCCATGTTTAGCTTCTCTGCTACTGCCTGAGAAAGGTATTTATATCGAGTAGAAAAAATGAGGGTAATACTTCAGATTCTCGGCGCACGGTAGGTGGCGCTGTTAGTAGGCTAAAATTTTGGGCTACAATATATCTCTTATTACGTCAGACGGTAGCTTCAGATGTGACCAATCACGGCGTTATATTTTTTGTTGTTTTGGGGATTTATATCTTTTAGTCTGTATTATTTACTAAATATCTTTGCCTCTGATCATTTATAGTTTTTTCTAAGTTAGGTAAGGTTTCTTGATGTCTTTTATTGTTTTTTGTTTTGTTTTCGTATTTTTTGTTTACTGCGAACGATAACAGCTTCTTACTGGCAACGTCGTAGCTTATAAATAGGACCCGTTTTGCAAATGTTTTTCTTTCGTTATTGTGTTTTCTTGCTCTTCATGTGCTTCGTTGTTATTCGAATTGAGCTTTACTTTGTATGATCGCGAAAAACTTTTAGATTATTTAGAGGCGATAAACTAATCAAGAAAGCTATAAAAGTAAGAATTGTTTGTTATTAGGTTAGGTTTTTCTGCCAGTTAAAAGCTGTTGGGGGGAAATCCCCCCAGTAAATTCAAGGGGACTGCTCGTGGGGGAGAATATCACTGCGGGGTGACCACCCTGCGATGATCCTGAGTTTCAATCGATTGAGGGGGGTCTGGGGGGCGCAGGCCCCCAGTATATACTCATATACCAAAAAATATAACGCCGTAATTTTTCAAATTTGACGCTACCGTCTGACGTCATAAGACATATATTGCAGCCAAAAATATTCCCGGGAAATGGGAGGAGACGAGCCTCCGTAGTTCCATCCAGCTGGCCAGGATTCCACGGCAATTCCATTGAAGAAGTAATATGCACTCCACTCCGAGCTCGAAGGATATGCCGGAGGCGTCTCCGAAGAGAACTATTCACTAAAACCGACGTCTGCTTCCTGGAGACAGAACACCGGGGTCTTTTGGCCGCACGAAGCTCTTAGTTAGGACATATTGAGCGAGTTTGGGTTCGCCATGAACCTTCCTCCGCCTCGAAACCTTTGGAGGACATGGGGTTGCAGAAGCTGAGGTCCTCATTTGGAGATTCTCTCGTCTCCTAATCGCCGGATCCAGAGCCTTAGGTGGGGGTCGGGGAGCTGAAGCTGGCAAAGTGATATTTTACTCTTTCAGAATCTCTCCGAAGATGGTGTATCACCCTCCATCAGGATAGGTTGCCAAATAGATTTAAACTTACTCTGAAGGAGGAACACACATTAAAAGTTCTAACAAATATTATAAATGAAGAAAATTGCAAAAGTTGGCGATAAAGAATACCAAAAATGGAGATTGTGAATATAGTAGAAATTAGGTAGCGCAAAAATTTGTTCCAGCAATTAAGGCAACGACAAAATCAACAAGTGTCCGAAAATTAAGGCATGTACAAGAACAACAAGTTTACAGCAATTAAGCAAGAGCAGTACAAACAACTATTTTCAAAATGCCAGGACAGAAAAGCAATAGGCTTTTGTTACCCCAAATGAAAACAATAGGCTTTCGTTATCGAGGTAGAGAGCAAAAATGATCTCAATGGATAAAGCTCGCCAATATTTCTGCTCTCGAAGAAAACCTTAAATATAATTATGTAACTTAAAAAAGCATAAACGGAGATTCAATAAGGGACGATACACTTGAGATCGTACCAGCATTAGGGAACATGCTGCAAAACTATCAATAAATGGAAATCGATAAGGCCTAAAGCAGCAAATTTAAAAGAAATAACATCAAACTCATTAATTTATCTGCCCAAAGAAGGAGAACCCATCGAAGGCACTCATCCCACTACCCAGCCAACTTAATTGTATACCTCAGGAGCACTGCACCGGAAAACTTCCAAATCCAACCAATCGGTATGGATTTAATAATCCAAAGAATGGGAATAATAAAATTTCCTTCAAAGTCCTCCACAAAACCTACTCACGGTTTCAATCTGAAGTTAAAACCCCTAAATCACCTTACCATAATCTATAGTGAAATACAGAAACTCATAATCATTATGTCCGGAGATTAGCAGTATTATAATGTACTCCTGATTAGGAAAAATCCTATTAGGGAACTTCTCACGATAGAACTTGAGGAAGAGTCTAAGGTTGAGTCTTAAGACCACATCCCCCTTATTTTCTTATCCCACGTTCGACCGTGACCGCTCCTAGGACAGCCACCTCTTCGGTCATTTCTTCAAACGTGTATTGCACGAGTTCCCTCGCATAAATCCCCCATTGCACGAAATTCAAGGAAGATTGCAACATCATACGCGCCGGCAAGGCATTGAATGACAGAAGGGTACTAATCATGGCTGCCTAAGAAGGGACCGCCGCATTCGAAAAAAACTGGTCACCATCCGCTCTCTACCAGTCATGTAGCATTTGAACCCGACGTAATCGAGTCTCCGTTCTCCAAACCAGCAAAGTTAGTTTTCTTATTCTTATTCTGGCTCTCAGCGCATAAGTGCCCTCGGTGCCGAACGTGCCAGGCTTGGCTTGGTTGCCTGCCCAAACGACAGCGATGCGTAGAAAAAAGAACTCCGAGTCTTGTTATTCTTCTTCTTGCTATTTTCTTTCTTTCTAGGAGAGGGCGGGGGAAAGTTAACCCGCTTCGCTCTATCCCACAGAAGGTTCCAAGGTTGGACGGACCAGCCTCAGTTATGTCCTTCGATGAAAAGGATAAGATTCTGGCCGATAAGTGGGAATCTGACTGGGGAGGAGGTTCCTCATCCCCTTGTGAGTCTTCAGGGGCCTTTGTGGCCTCAGGAGGACTTGCACAGGGGTCAGGTTCGGTATCTGGCACCGAGTCAAGCTTCTCCCACAAGGACAACCATACCTCCTGAGGCGGGACCACCTCCAGGCTCATCTTCTCCTCAGAATATCCCGGGACTAATAGGGCATATGAAACTCATGAACGTCACTGGACCGGCATGCCTACCTCTATTGGGAAGATTGGGGGACCTGGCATGCCGGCTCCCATCAGAATGACGAGGTTACTCGAGAAGGCACAGGGGACGATGTCGGCTTGTACGCCTCTAAAGGGTTTGAGGTGTTTTACTTGTCCACATTGGGGGAAAGGGCGGTATCCTGTAACCGAAGCGCCGCGTCCTGTGCCTCTCTTAGGTCTTTATGAGCACTAGAGCAATATAAGGGGGACCCGCCATAAGTGGAGAGTAGGTTGGAGACAATTCCCCCAAAAGGTTAACGGGAAAACGCCCTGTTCATTATAAGAAACTTCAGGGACTCCTGAGAAACCACACGATAGGCCACCACCATCACAGAGGTGGAGCTGTCTGACGGTGGCTCCCAAGATGACAAAGGGGAAATCCCTTCTGACACAGGTTTTAGGAAAGCTCCTCCAACGGTAAGAGTAGTGTTGTCACGAAACACCTCATATCCAACCATACCAAGGTCGCGCCAAGATTTTACATGGGGATTTATTCAGAAATGTGTCATAAATGTTGAAATTTGCCAACATTTGATAATACCAAAGCTTGCGACCAATAAGAAAAATGGGGTGCGGGGTTATATCCCGCGTCCAGCCGCTTTTGCTTATCCAACCTCGATTAAAATATTGATATTCGCACCTGTGCAGTGAGGCACACGGAACACCCAATTGAGCAACAGAGAGGTATTGCAACAGTATGGATTTCATTAATAGATCGTACTAATCGTCGACAGAACGGCCAAGATTTGAAAAACTGTTTTGGCAGAGCCAGAGCTGCGATGCAAAATTTTCGTTGGTCTGGCACTCGACAAGGCACTAAAATCTGCTTGCCCTAAGTAGTACTTAGTTATTTATTCGGGAACGGCCCGGATGAGGTGGTCAGCCGATTTTACGCAGAGAAAGGGTTATAGGGGCAAAATTGATCTTTCCATTAACCGCGACCTAACACCTGAGACCCATCAAGTCCTCGTCTCTTGTGAACTGCAGGTGTTAAAGGAATTACTTATAGAGGCCACAGAGCCGCTTCTCTGATGGTGTGAAGAAGCTGCTTACATCTTGAAACCGAGATAAAGGGTTGAGGCGATAGTTGTAGAAAAGAAATACTGCTGAAAGGGATCGAGGAATAAGCACACTAACAACTTTCCGAGAGCACATAGAGAGTTTAATTTAATCCAGTGACGGGGATTCCATAATTTTCACTCGGTCCAAGAGAGAACAGTGTGTAGGTATGTAGGGATACACATGGCCATAAAAAAACATATTCATTTTTTCTCTTCCAATGATGAATTAAATTTTTTAGAAATATTTAAATGCGATATAACAAGAAAAGACAAAGCGAATGAAAACCGATGGGAATGAACCTTTTGATGTAAATTTTGAAAAATCTAAGAAGGAATTTTATTCAACTGCTTAAGAGATAATCAAATATAATCGCTAGAAGTAAAATACTACTACAGAAGCGTATCCAAACCTACTCTGAAGTTATAAAACCTGCATCTATAATAGTAAATGCATTTCCTTCGACTCAAGTCAGTGTTGAAAGATTGTTTTCTGCATGGAAATTTATAAAATTAGATCTTAAAGCTTCATAAACTATATTATTGCTAAAAAAATAATAAATAAAATTTGAGTCTGTTTTTTTTACTTATTCCTAAAAAAATGATATGTAAAATTAATTTATATTTATGTGCACATATATATAATGATATATTTTTTTCCTCAATTTTCGTTTTAACTATGCATATCAGAAATCTTTTCTTTGGAAATGTTCAAAATCTCTGAATTTGTTTTTCAAATACAGAATATATTTCCATATGCCATGCTTTAGTTTTTCAAAAACTTGTTCAACAAGCTAATAATTTATTGAATATGAGTTAGATAAATAGCCACATGTTAAGGGCGAAAGGCGTAAGGGCACATACACAACCACGATATGCTTTGGGAAAATTAAAGGAGTGGGGGACCGCCTCATTGAATTTTATACAGAGTGCGATTTACGGTTCACCGGAATTTATCTAATGGCTTGCCAAGTTGCAGTTTAAAGGATATATAAGAACAAACCCCCAAAATATAATTTTAATATATATAATAAAATGGGGCAATATATATATATATATATATATATATATATATATATATATATATATATATATATATATATATATATATATATATATAAGGGGGAACAAATTACTCGATAAACATAGTTAATTGTGACAATTTATAATATGACAGAGTTAAGCGGGAGGAGCAAAATTAACGTTAACTTGAACAAGAGATATTAATTACGATCGAGCAGGATTCAATTCAAAAGTGAATGCGGGTGACGATTGACGGGGTGTAATCAGGGGATTACAGCACAAGATCGCTTTAACTTGAAGCGTGGTGGTGATCTGAGGAGGGGAAGACCAACGGCACAGGTTATTGAGAATATATTTCAGGGAGTCTTATCCTAACAAGGAGGACTCGTAGATGGTGGGATGGAGTAATTCTTGTTGAAGAACGTGATTTTCTCTGGTCTAGAGAGATGGAATCTCAAACACGAGACTGTTCTGCGGTTCGACAGGGAGTTTCAGATACGAAAGAATGGGAGTCTTAAAGGTCGTCCGAGATGAGGGGGGCCACACAGTTCTCCGGGAAGATAGTGGCTCGATAGTTTTCCTCTGAACAGAGGCCAAAGTTTCATGAAGGGAGATCTGCTAGTGAGTTCTACACGACGAGGTACCACTCGAACAGCAGTTGCGGGACTTTGCGGGGAAACAAACAACAAAACGGTCTGGGCGGAGAAACTGGCGGACTCTCAATCTCCTGGGGGAATTGTGGACTCAGGGTTAAATAGCCAGGTTTCTGGTTTGATAGATACCCCCAAGGCATGGCCGTCCCTAGAGGATTCTCGCCTTCGGTCTATGTAAACTTACTTCAAGATAACGAGTCGGATCGGACAGCGAAGTTTGCCTCATGATATGGGGTAGGATTAGTACGGCTGCGTTCAGGAATGCCGGATTGGAAATGACTAAAAAATAACCCTCTCCCGTAGAACCCGAGGAGTAATAAAAAGAAAAATAAGATAAAGAAGAAAGGGAAGAAAGGGAAGATAAAGATAACTCCTCTTCGGAAAGTAACGAGGTCACATACACTCGTAACAGAACAAAGTGCCCCGAGCTTTCTTGAAAGAGAGTAAAACCTGTAATTCCGCAAGTGTTACATAGGCTAATAATACAAAGAAGAACAAGAAGAAACACCGATATTTCAACATTTCGTCATGCAGGGAAACCCACTGAATATTTTGGGAATAAACATAAGTGGCTTGAATGACTAAAATAACTATTTACAGAAACATATTTAGGGAAATTGTTGCAGATATCATCTCAATTTAGGAGCACGGGATCGACACAGGTAATTCGGAAGTGAAGATCTGGAATTATGAAGTGTTGGTCACAAATTACTCGCAAGAGCACTACGACATAGCCGCTATTGTGACTAAGAAAGGAATAAAATACAAACAAATAAAAAAATCTTGAAGAATCCTATCTCGCGATCGAGGTCGAACTCGACATTGGAAAATTGGTCATCGCCACCGGATACCAACCTCAACAGTCTCGCACTGGTCTATTTGGCAGATAACCCCATAATATTAATGAAGGATCTGAATGTCAGATGCCAGGAGTCCGCCAAACTCGGATGAAGCAATTCTCGAAGAGATCGACGAGGCACTCGACGACCTTAACAACCAGCAAATTAAGGCGGAAGGACCTTGCATACCTAAATTACAATTTAAGTCCATCTCAACGTACAGATGGACTGAATACATAAAGGAATTATACCGTGATGAAATTAATGTATGATATCAACTTCAGAAACGCATCAATTGGCCAAATAAATATATTAAAGAAGAGCTCAATCAGTTCATCCTTGAACAACAATGGAGACGTTTGGACGTGTCGATCGAAAGCCTCGATCACGATACATCATATTTCACCTGTATGTGTTTTCAGTTTTGGTGGTCTATATATGTCTTGCTGTTACTTTAAATGTATATTTTCAGCCAAATGGATGCTAGCTTCTAAAAAAACGGTTAATTATTATTATTATAATTATTAAAGATTTTTGGAACAAAATCAGACGTCTCAAAGGATTAACTGAAAAAATACGAAAATAGAAATAAGGAAAGAAAAAGGAACCATCGAGAAAGAAGAAAGATACTTCAAAGCAATATTCCGAAGTTATTTGGAAAGAATCTTCACCATAACTGAAGAGTAAAACGAGGATTACGACAGAGAGTTCGAAAGTGACATCATAAACAAGCTTAATACATAAATACATACGACGCATCCACAGATCCAGGTGGATAGACAGCGCGATGGAGCCACCGAGATTACCGAAGAGGAACTACTTGGGGATTACAAAGTTAAACTTCGAAAAGGCACCAGCCAACATGATCGATGGAATGAGAAGAATTTACGCCTGTCTATGCACCGAATACTTTCCAGATGCTTATAAAAAGGCAAAAATGATTTTTTTTACCAAAGCAAGGAGACGACCTAACATTGAGAGAAGCTACCGGCCAATTCCACTCATGGAATTTGGTGGAAAACTCTTCAAGAAGATCCTCAACTGAAAACTGGTGTACCCCCCAGGAGGATAATTCCTTGTACAATCCGCACCAGTTTGGGTTCCCCCAAAAAAGCATTTAAGGAAAGGGTGATAAATCTCATCAAGGAAAAGCTTGTCCAATCCAAACGGCAAGGGAGTTACGTGGACATTATTTGTCGAGATGTTTCAAAGGCGTTTGATTAGGTATAAAAAAGGGGATGCATAGCAAGATCCTAAGGCTTAGACTAAGTAAAATCTTAGAAAGAACTCTATGTGACTACGTCATGGAGAGAGCGGCGTATGTCAGTTTGGGGGGCACGGATGGATAGAAGTTTCCGCTCAATGCGGGCTTCCCGCAGAGGGGATGTCTGGCCCCCACCCTATACTCGATATACACCGCAGCTGTCCCGCCACCTGCGAACCCCACTGGCCTCAACATTTAATACGCCGATGATTTCAGTCAGATAATCACTTGTCCTTGGAGGAATACGCCTATACAAGCTCGTAAGACTGTAGCATAAATCAAGAGATTAAACATCTACGAGGCACAATGAAAGATTCGAATGAATAAAAAAAATTCCAAGTAGTCGCATTGGAGGGAGACTAATTTCTGATGTCAGGGTGAGGGATAGACGCTATTCATACACCACGAAGTGCAATGTACTTGGAATGAATATTACTTCATCCGGGTAAAGTAAGCCCGTTGCTGATATAATTTCTAAGGTCTCAGCCGCAGTCAGGACTCTATACATGTTTAGGAATCTCGGTGAGAGCAACAACAAGAAGATCTACAATGCAATGGTAAGATATACGCTGTTCTCTCCCGCTTTCGTCCTCTCTTGTGCCTCGAGGAAACAAAAGAGGAGACCTCAAGTCGTGCAGAAAAAATGCGTGCACCTAATCACGGATACACGCAGGCGAAAAAGAAGCCGCTAAGAAGAACTGCACAGGAAAGTGCGGTTAATTCCCGTTAACAAAGTCATAGAAGAACGGACAAGGAGTATGCAAGAACTGATTAATCAAGAATTGAATCAGGAAATCATTCAAATGATTAACCCGAACAGAAGAGCTAGAAGTCATGCAAGATTTCCAAGCTCCGCTATCATAGTGGCCGGTGGAGACGAAGTGCCGTACTATGCGTGAAGAAATTTTATATTCCTGAGAAATAAGACACCAAAACCAATTAAGGCAAAATATTTCCGAAGTGTGAGCAAATTGCCGATTTCGACTGAAATTTACCGATTAAGACTCATTTCATCTAAATCTAAAAGGACAAGAAGAAAAAAGAAACAATGAACACAAAATTACACACACTACAAAATAAATAAAAAAGAAAACTAAGCACTAAAGTATAAGTTATTTAAAAAAACAACAATAGCAAATGCACATTTAACATACAAAGTATATTCAGATTTTTAAGAGAAATGGCCTGAACCTCAAATGGCTTAACCACAACAATCAAATTACTCACAATACAAGAAAATAAATGAGAGAGATTAGCCTGATCACCAGGCGCCTTGCATCCCTTTGCAAATCTCCCACATTACTTTCTCTTTTCAACACTTTTAATTCTCCTATCAATCCACACGACCCTTTAGTGACTCTATACAAATAAACACTTTGGTAATTGGTAACATGAGAAAGAGAGAGAGAGAGAGAGAGAGAGAGAAAGAGAGCGTTGGAAGAGAGCGTAAAAGGTCGGTTGATTGCGTGAATGAGGTGTTTGAGAGAGAAACGGATGACTGATGCGGAAGTGGATGATATTGTGTATAGTAGGTTTGCAAGGATAAGGTTTTAGGTATGTGGTTGGAGTGTTCTGCTCAGGGATAAACAGTGAATGGGCGATGTGTAACAGAGCATAACCCTAAACACTATGAAGGGCATTCGACGTACTATGGGGGGGGGGAGACTTGTGATATGTACCATATAATGGCGATGGTTTGATTGGGTAGCTTTAGAGCTGTTGATGAGTTCATACCCTTCTTTGGAAATAACTGGTAAACGTTGAAGTTGAAGTTGAGTACCGATTGTGATAGCTGAGTTGAAAGTGATGAGACCTGACGCAATATCAAGTAATGAAAATTTTGTACTTCCACAAAGAGGAAGACAACAAGCAGGAATTTTAAATGGAAAGAATTTGGCAGAACTATAGGTTGATCCGACGCGAAGTTTCACTTTGAGGATGAAAATAAAATGGTCTTTAATTGTAATCTTACTATGAAGAAGATCCGGAGGAAAACAAAGGAAAAAGTTCATGGAGGCCCTAATGGAAAACATGAACAGAAGATGGACTGTGACTGCGGTAGTCAGGAAGGCAGGAGATTGGTGATTGGTTTGGAAATAATTCCCAAAGAAAAATAAAATTATGTGTAGAAAAGCAAACAAATAAATGATACAATTTCTTGCTACTGCGCCTAATCTGCTTGACATCTTGGTAGATTTCTTAGCTCGTAACTATGGAAACGAGGCCATTTCTAAACTTTGAACGCGCTGTCTGAAGTTTGAGTTCAGATAGCTCGAATCCCCATACGATATAAGAAAAAAAGCATTAAAAAATATTATATTTCTTCCTTCATTCACTATTCACACACACAAAACTTTACTCTTCCTTCCCAGAACTTCTACTGTTTTTGTTTTTTTTGGCGTTCCTTCTTCCTTGGCGCGTAAAGGTCGACTCCTCCTTTAGTTCAAGAACAGTCCTCTAATTTCTGGTCGATGGTATAACACAGTACTGCCACTCTTCATATATCTCGCACCTCCAATGAAGACCAGAACTTGGGATTGTCATTCTGATTTTTATGTGAATTTCATTCTCATGTCGTGGATATGGTCAAAGATTGAAAAAGCATGCGGGGCGCAACTAAGTCTCACCATCAAAAGAAATTGACTAACGGTGTATTAAGGAAAAAAAGCCATTACAAAATATACAATAAAGAAGAAAATTATAAAGGAAAAAGTTTTAAAATGTGCAGCGAGAAAACCAGATTACAGAAGACTCAAAACAAATATTTAAAACGTTTACATTTTTCTCCATAAAATTGTGCAGTTTTATTTGCAGAATTTTACCAATAATGTTTTATTTTTATGATTTTAAGCGTTAGCGATATATTAAAACTAGAACAGACTGAATGGGATCAGACTTCCGCCCAATGTCATACAACTCCCGGACTCGTAATGATAAAGAAAGCGACTAAGTGATTCAGAATCCATATCCGCATCTGGATCCGTCTTAAATCTATTCCACACCTCCTTCCTTCCAACCAACTCATAAAATTTCATTAAACACCATCGATATCTTTTTTGATCAATCTTTTTTAGAGCATAAATGAATAATTAATCCCGGATCAGCTTTAAAACGTGGATGCCCCAAACTAATTACCTCGTTGTCTGGGTCCAAAGCCAACCACGTCTCCACAAAAAAATCATTGAAATTTGTCAATACACTCTTGAGTCACTGTATCTTGCATACAATCAGACAGATATGTAACTGTGATCATCTATACCTCTGCCAAACCTTTGATTGAAGGTAAAAAATGTTATATCTGTTAGTGGCGATCCTATTCTGTTTATTTTTTACACTTACTTCAGCATTTGATAATCTTTTCTTCCATTTATTATTTCTGTCAATTTGGAGGAAGTAACACTGTAGATATTTAAGAGAACAAAACAACGTGAGAAATTTTTTTTATTTGGGTACAAGAGCAGTTTCGAGACTTATCTCCTCCTTGATTCATCTCTTTTGATTCATATGTGTTACTTTTATACAAAACCCATTCAAAGAAAAGAGAAAAATAATAAAATCAATAATAAAGATACTAGCGTGTTAGGACATTAATCAGCTTGAAGGTGGTTGAGGAATTCTTCAGATTCGTCTACACTTTCTATCCGTAGGAATCTTCTTCTTTCTCTAACCACATTAATAGCTTCATACGTTGAGATGACCTAGTTAAAAGTGTCTTCGCCCGAGAGTGTTCATTCCATATCTTTTGCAGATGCATAGAAGAATTACATATGAATTTAGAAAGAAGAAAAACAAGAATGTTAAAAAATAAAAATTAAATCTTTCGTAAAATGGAATAATTTAAGTGAGTTATACTACTATTCTTGGAGAGAAAATGTAGCGCACACGAAAGACCAATCCTGGTCCTTTTAAAAAAATGATACAGTACATTAAAGCGAGTGAGAGTTGAAGTAGGAGGTTAACGCAAGCGTGGAAGAAAGCCACGCTGCCCCAAAGAAATCCATATATAGGAAAGATGGGGTTAACGCCTTCTCTTTTCAAATATCAAAATATTTGGTGATTTTCCTTTATCTCTACATTTTGTTGAAGGTTGTAGCCCAATAACATGCATGCCGTGACTCTTGAATGGCCTACACTTAACAAATCGACGACTCGGAGACGAGAGTCCTCGAGTCATAGCGTTGAGTAAAAAGTCGTGGTAACTTTTATATTCATAATGAAAATTACATTAAAGTGCAAAATGAGTCGAAAAATTGTAGTTATTGAAATAGAAGTATTGGAATGTTAGTAACTCTTAGCAAAATTTACTTTTCTTTCAAATTAATTTCAATAGAAAGATTTTTTATTGTTTCAATTAATTTTAAGGGGGACTGAAATCACAATCGAGGAAATCAGTTTCTATAACCATGTAGCAGATTTATTAATAAGGAAGGAATGTCATATTTATAGAGCTCGGATACAAGAAGGATTAATTGCTATCTTAAATGGCAAAAACGCTTCAAATTTCTGTTGACGAGATTTTGAAAAGGTTGGTTGTGAAGGATCTCGTGTTTAGTGCGGAGCGGATCCATAACCGGGAGAGTTGTACATCAACTATATCTGAAATATTCCATTGGTTAGTACGATTATTTACCTACCACACATTTTCATTTACACTAATCTTATGGCGTTTTTTTTCATTCTCTGCTGATTATTTAAAAAAGGTTCTGAGTTTTCTCTTTTGCATTTAAAAATTAAATCATTTATTTTAATTATGGTCCTCTATGATTGAAATTACAGTTCATTACGATACCATTTGTAATTTAGTCCCAAGAAGCGCCTCTTTCGCAGAAAAGCTGTAAGGAGTGATCTGTGAAGGTGCTCAAGATCTATGAGATAAAAATATATGGAAGATATGCATACATTATAGCAGCAAATCCTCCTACAGCCATTGTGGCTGGTAGGGAAAACAACCAAACAAATAGGAGAGCGATGATGAATAGGTAGTCCTACAACTATTACATTTTTTTATTTCATTTCCCTCGCTTAAAATTGCCATTATTTTTCAGACACGATGGAACGAAGACTAAATTCCTCTTGCATCAAAACTCTGGGCCTATATGTAAGAAGTAGCTCGATTTGTTCTCTTCAGTACTCATTGTTACATTGCGTAATGTAGTTTTTCTACTTAATTTTCCATTTCTCCTATTTTGCAAATAAATAGAACTGAAACGTGTGTAATACCATTGTAATCTTGTTTTGCTTTGAATAATTTGTTAGCTGATTAACAGTGGAAGAAAAGACGTTTTATTCTTTATTTGGGCATTTATCCTTCGTGCATTTGGAACCCGTTATCTGGTCCATAATATAATGGTCATCGTAATCAAATAGATCCTGATAGAATTCTTTACTCTTTTAAGATCTTTTTCTCTATGATTTATTAACCTCTTTAACCTATAGTGCTACTACCACTTGATACCTGATAGATTTTAGATGTCATCTCATCTGTTTAAGGTATTTTGACTTATCATATGTTCGTTAAGAATGTTGCACATTGTAAAATATACTTGTCTGGTAGTATAATTAGTAGGAAATTTACATTGTGTTTACTTTCTTTGTCATGAGTTTGGCTCCTCTAGTTTATGATCGATTGTGATGGTATGCCTGAGCAATCCCCCGCAAGAGTCACGGGGATGTTTTTTCCAGGGTGCCGTGTAGAAGGGACTCCGCGCACTGTCTAGTCCTAGCTTAGCATCTCCTTCTTCCACTAACGCCTACCCCGTCTTTCTGTACAACTCTCTTTCACCCAGCCTTTGTCTTTCCATGTACCGTGTCACTCTCTCCACCGTTCGTTGGCCCACTACCTATGGATCTCTCTTGTTACGGCTGCTCTCATTTCAGACAGCAAAAACATTCAGACAGCCCTAGCGGTATCTGCCGGAGAACGCAAAGGGACCCATATGCCCGATGCCTTGTTAGGGTCAAAGTAGTGCTGTGAGTATGTGCCCCTTAATTACTTACCGAATTTGGTAGAGGGGCTACACTCTCAACATACTCAACTGACAAAGGGTTTTCGCCTCTATCCCTTTTGGAGCCGCGCCCGCGTAGCTTAGCTTCTTCTGAGGAAATGCTCATCCCCTGTGTTATCTCAGTCTCCACACCATGTTTCTTCTAGCGGAGAGGGTGTTTCCCCTTCTCCAATAGTTACGGGTTCAGGTGCTGCCCTCTTAATTTCTCATGCAGTTAATTTCAGGTGACTCTCTTCTAGTGGCGAGTTACTCTACTTTCTCAGGCCACTCCATCAAAGATTTATAGAATGGATAGGGTGCTGTTCTGTCATAGATTCGGTGGTTTCCCCCTTACTTCCTTTCGGAGACGGAGAAGTGCTTCCACGCGAGTATCTACTTACGGCGGGTCCACTTTTACTTTATTCGAGGTCCGTCAAGAACACGGTAAACGAAATCACACGCCCCCTCGCCCCACCCTCCTGGATGTGAATCACCTTAATTCCCTTATAAGAGTAAGAGGAGGCATCATACCCTATGCTTTACGGATACACTTTGTCGATCGAACTTTTGTCACATTAATGGGAATTCCAGCCTGAGTGAAGCTCGTGAAGGAACATAGGCCCTATAAGTCCCTGGTCATGATACCCGACACCTAAGAGTGATGGCTACCTGGAGGCCACCCAAAGATGAAGATGGCCCTGGAGGTGATCCAGCCTCAGATTGTTAGCGGGTCTTCCCTGAGGGTGAAACTGTGCTAGGTACAAGTCACTGAACTCTGAGTTCGCCTCTGTGTAAGATCCTCCTTATGCTACAAGTGGCTTCTGAGGACTTACATGGAGATGAGACACCGCATTTTCCGACTAGTGCCCCCTTGACATTCAAGTTCATCCCTATTTCAGGCAAGGATCTTGCTGAGGCCAGTCTTTCCGGCCTCAGTGCCCCTACCGGGCCTGGAGAGAAGCTGGTTTACTCCCCATCCTCTTCTCCAAAGAAAAAAAAAATAATAAAAATAAATCTAAGAGAACTACGGGTTCATCTACCTCCTAGACAGAACCGGGAATGGACGTATCATCTGCCGTTTGGGCAAGCTACCTGGCAAAGATCAGTAATTCCGGCCTTCAAGCGCGAAACGAGCAGGTGTGCTAAGCGGAGCCTAAATTACGTCGCCAGGCTCATTCAGAGAAAACTGGCGTTATTTACTCCACAGATTGGAACATGTTGACCAAAGATCACAAGCTCCTTCAGAGGAGAGAATTGGCTAGTTTGACAGGTAGAGAACGGATGGTAACCCTGTAGTCGGGCGAGAACCTTCTAGGAAATGCAGCAGACCTTTATTTGACAGCGATCATTGCTGCCTTTCGGACACTCAATGGCTCATCGGTGAGTGTGATGCCGCACTCGACCATAAATTTCGCGAAATAAGTAGTTTATGCTAAGGAACTCGTAGACTACTCTATAGAAAAATCTCCCAAAAGATGGCTGAATAAGGAGCAGTCAAGGCCGTTTGTGTGTTGAGAAAAGAGGGAGGGGCCTCGAGACCCACCTCTACATTCTTCGTCACGTTCGATCATGACAGCCTCTCAGAGCCGGTGAGAATTGTTACCGAGTGAAGGCATTCGTGCCACTGACGCAGAGGTGCTACTACTCCCACTGCTTAGGCCATTTGAATCGCGCTCAGCTCCAAGGCTTTAAGCGATAAGTCCTTATCCTGTATAGTCAAGTGTCTCAATTGTGAAGAGCCGCATCCTCCATCCACGAAGCAATGTGGCTCGTTGTGTATTTCCTGCAGAATTAATCCTGGCCCTTCAGGTTGCCTAACCTCTCTTTTAGCGAGGTTCAGGACTTGCTCCTTGCGTATCCAGCCTTACCTTGGACGTCTTATGCCTCAATATTAAAGAAAGTTCCATTTGTGCCTGACCCCTCCAGGCCCACGAGCAGGGTTGCTCCCGTGGCCGTTCGGAAACGTTGTGTATGTTTCAACCCCTTTGCTGGCGCTCTGTTGGTATAGCTGGTGTCACAAGGGGTCCACTTCAAATGTCTCAGGTGGCAAACTATTCCAATAATCCACCACTCTGTTAGTGAAAAAATATTTTCTAACATCCAGTCTGCACCTCTGTTTTTTAATCTTAAGTGGTGACCTCTAGTTCTATTACTACCTTCTAACTCAAATAACTTGCTAAAAACCAATTTATCCAATTTATCCTTCCTGTAGTGTGTTCCCACTAGTGTATATTGCCTGATCATCTGCATAACAGGATATATTGCAGTTTATTAATTGAGGCATGTCATTGTTGAAAATTGTGTATAGAATAGGTGACAATATGGAACCTTGTCGTATTCCTCTAACAAAATTAAAGCTGTCTGATAAAAATTCTCCAATGGAGATTTTAAATGAGCGTTTTTGAAGATAATTGACTAGAATAGTTAATAGTCTTCCTGTTATGCCAGATTTTGTGAGTTTGTACGTTAGGGCCAGATGTGGGACCAGATCAAATGCTTTTTTGATATCGAGGAATAGCGCTATAACATGCTTTTTTTGTTTTACATTTATCCTAATGAAATTTTATAATTTCACTAGTTGATCAATTGAACTGTGTTTCTTACGGAAACCACATTGGAAGGATTTTATTATGTTATTTTTTTGAAGAAACCAATAAAGTCTATTGTAAATCATTTTCTCAAAGCATTTTCCCAAAATTGAGAGTAAGGAAATTAGTCTATATGATCCTGAATTTGCAAGATCTTGATCAGGTTTTTTATGGGTATCAATAATGTTTCTTTCCATGTGGATGGGAATTTACCTAGTGACCAGCAGCTATTAAATATTTTTAAGATTTTCTTTTTATATTCTGGTGGAAGATTTGTTAGGAATGCTTTATGTATTAAGTCAGATCCCAAGGCTTTTCCTTATTTTCCTGAGATGCTGATTAAGCTATCAATGTATTCTTCCCAAGTGAATTCCTTGTTAAAATCTTCTGATAAGTCTTTTGTAGCATCACTGATCCGTTTAATTGTTGTTCATTTAAAATAACTGGATCTCCATCTTTAAGGATATCTTCAAAATTATGTCCAAAAATATATTGCCTTTTCTTTTTCACCTAGCACTGGATTACCATTTTGTAGTTGTTCTTATTGTGGTATTAAAAATCGTGCTTGTTCTTGCAATTGATTCCTTTTAAATTTGTGGTGCAGAAGTAGAAGTCGTTGACTTAATCATTGCCTTCCCTCCACACAATTGGGATACCACTTCCTTTTCTTATTACTCCAATCCTATAAATTGTCCACACATGTTTTACGCGTTTAACTATTCCTCATTTATTCTTTGAATTCACAATTAATTTTCTATTTCTTTCATAGTCTCCGTTCGAGCATGCGAAAGTGTTCCTTAAAATCTATTCTATTCAGAGAATTTTTTGGTTCTCTGCGTAGCGTAGTGTACTAGTGGCATACTTTTAACTGTGATAAAGCGGTGCTCGCTGCCTCAGTGTGTCTGGTTCTAATCGCTTCCCTGCACGGATTTTTTCGAAAAAAGGTAATAAAAATATTACTGCAAGGAAAAATTATTCCGTTTTCTCTTTTAATGTGGTTAAATGGATTCATATATATATATATATATATATATATAAACACAAATTGTCCCTTTAGTTCACTGTCGCTAAAGTTATTTACGTTATTTGCAGACACAATTCGGTGCCTGATATTTATCTTGGTCTCCCAGTTTGACCGAAAAATATGCCATATAGACTCTTTCAACAAAAGCAGTGTTCTTTTTTCGATTTTCAGGTAATATTTATTCCCCACAAAAATAAAAAAACACATTTGGAGAATTAACGCAACACCTTCTTGAATAGGACATTTTGTTCATGTTCTATTGTTTAGTTCACCAGAACAGCTGAAAATTGGAAAAAACGAAAATAAATTAGGATAAAGTAAAGAACCCAGTGAGGTGAACTACACAAATACATAGTAACTAATTTATAACCTATTATACATATGGACTCACATACATACTTATGGCTTATACATATAGACATTAACTCCCACGTATAACTATATACATATGGACATTGACTCACACATAGACCTATTAACATATGGACTTTGACTCAAGTCTGATAATAATCTTCAATAACCTAAAAACTTGACCTGATAGGTAAAAATGAAGGTTATTTTTCGATTTACGAAACCGATATCTTATAGGAATGATGTGAATTTCCTAAACACCAAAAACCTTGTAGATCATGTTTTCAATGACTTTCAGCACCTACCGTTCCATTGCAGAAACCTATTGGAAAAATATGAGGTTCCGTACGGACCCGCACCTGCTCAACCATCCCTGTCATCGCCAAACTCAGTGACGCATACGATCGAAACTGGTAGTGTTCCACAGACATTTGCACGGCCGAGGGCTCTTTCAATAGAGAAACTATAGATTGCCAAAACAACTTTCAAAAGACTACTGAAGGAGAGGGTCTTGAACCGTCCAAAGAACCATGGGCTTTGCCCATTCACATGGTGCCAAAGAGGCCGCCCGGTGAGTACAGGGTAGTCGGCCATTTCCGAGCGCTCAATGGGATCTCAAAGCCCGACAGGTATCCGCTGCCGAGGATTCTAAGTGTTATAAACCACCTCCATGGCAAAAGGATCTTTTTAAGGTTGGACCTGGTTCGTGCCTATCATCAAAATCCCTATGAACCAGGCAGACTTAGAGAAAACTGCATAATGACGAAGAAACCAAGAAATTTCGCTTGCGACTAAAATCTTACTCTTTTCTCGGGAAAGTTCAGCTTTAGTGTGAAGTAACAGCAGGATCCCCACGACCGTTTGTCCTTTTGGTATGCAGGGTAACTATCTTCAATCAATTACATAATCTGTCACACCCTGGAATCAAGGCTTCACTTTATCTCATCAAATCTCGATATTTCTGGTCCAATATGGACAAGGATATTCGCTCTGGGACGAGGAAGTCCCTCCCTTGTCAATCTTTCAAGATTAAATCCTACAGAAAATCCCTAATCCTGTCCATTGATATTCTATCCTCAAGGTTCGAAACTGTGCCTATCGATATAGTTGGACCTCTCTCACCGTGTAAACTGCCTGGGCAATCCTAACCCTCACACAATTGGTATTTACTATCATACATTGTCCGAGCGACGAGATTGATCAAAGCGCTACCGATCCCGGAAATAAGTGCCGCAACGTACCGCTAGCTTTCCTAGAAGGGTGGATTTTCAGATTTGGAGTCCCGCTTTACGTAGTAACCAACAGATGCACCCAATTCGAATCATAACTATTCCTAGAACTGTCTGCACTCGTTGGCTTTCATCGTTTTCGCATCACGGCGTACCGCCCTCCCAGGAACTGGATGGTGGAAAGGGCACTGAGGAGTTTGAAGTGCTCCATAATGGCCTGTCCCTTTAGTCATTCCCTCTTTACCAAATGACTCGGGATTTTCACCTTTTACGTCCCTTTAGTCATTCCCTCTTTACCAAATGACTCGGGATTTTCACCTTTTACGTCCGTCACGGGAACCAATCTCGTATGCCCAAAACCTTTAGTTTCATCATCCTCATCAAAGGCCGCTTCAAAATTTATTAACGAACTGACACAAGTCGACTGCGCGCAGGCATCCATAGGGCACCTGCACTCGGTGCCCAAGCATTTCGTGTCCCAAAATCTTTGCGAGGCAACTTATTTGTGGGTCCGAATAGACTGTGCGCGCAAACCACTAGAAGCGATATATGCTGGCCCTTTTCCGGTAATCGAGCACGGCAATAAGGATTGCACTATGCAATTCCCTGACAGAGGAAGGGACATAGCCTCAGCGGACAGATTAATACCGGCGAGATTACCTCCCTCACATAATGGTAAGCTGCCTGGCGATCAGCAAGGCCAATGGACTCAGGCAGAAAACATTAAGAGGACCGGGTACATTTCACCTCGTACAGTGCATGGCACTGAAGAGAACGATGCCACAAGAAGTCAACAATACACCTTTACAGGCACCGGAGAGAGGAACGAAAAATCGGACGTTTTAACGCGCTCAGGGAGGCAAGTCACGTTTGCAAGGAATCGGTCGTTCATATATTTCTAATCTTTGTGTAGGAAATGTTGTAGAGAGAAATTTAATGCAAGAGGAAAAGGCATAAATATATATACGCCTCGCTGCCTCTATAGCTTTATTAAATGCTTTATTATGTGTTTGTTAAGTGTCGCAATTATAATTTATGTAGAAATCTAAAGAAGGATAGGAAAGTGTTTTATTATTTTTCAATATAACTACCCTCGACTTCAATGCACTCCTGGACGGCAAGCTGGACATCTTCATCGGCCCCAAACCGGCGTCCACGCAGTGCAGCCTTGAGCTGGCGGAATAAAAAGTAGTCGCTAGGGGCCAGATCTGGACTCTAGGTGGGATGGTTGAGCTCCTCGAATCCGCACTCGCGCAGGGCAGCTTGTGCAACTATGGCCTTGTGGACTTTGACGACGTTGAAGTCAATCGTGGAGCGCGAAGTTTCTAGGGACCCAACGGGCAGAGACCTTGGTCATGGCCAAATTGTCGTGGATGATGTTCATAACACTTCGATGTGATATTCCAAGTTCTCGCTCGATTTCTTCGACCTTCACCCGTCGATTTTCGAGGATCATCCTCTCCACACGGGCCACATTTTCCTCGTGGGTCACGTCTGACGGGCGTGCTGGACAGAGGTCATCTTCAAGGGACTCACGACCATGGCGGAACTCCCTATTCCAGCGAGCAATGGTTGCATAGGAAGGGGCAGTGTCGGTGTATACTGCAACCATGCGTTCATGTATCTTTTTTTGCATTCTTTCCTTCCTTGGTCAAAAATTTGATCAGTGCGCAGTGATCAACCTTCTCCATTGCTGAAAAATTAGTGACTGACGATCTGCGATCAGCTACTGCTTCTTAAATAAACGAAGCATGAGCGTGCGGCTGCCGGTCCTGACTTGTCCTGACTTGTCATAACTTGTCCTAAGACCCCCACAAACAGCCACCCCCCTTCCTCTGTTTTGCCCTACCGAGTCGTAAAACATATTGACCGCCCCTCGTATATAAACGTATTTGATATTATTGTATCATATGGCATAACATTGCATAAATAGGTCCGTTTTAGTACATGCATGCACTTATGAAAGTGTAGATGGTCTATGCGTATGTTGTAAATGCTGTCAGATATTAAGTGTGCCCAAAATAAATATTTCATATGTATCTACCTATGTAATGTTATACCTATTTTCTCACTAACTCCATTACTGGTAGGGGATTACTGGATGATTTGATTATGTAATAGGTAGGCTACTGGCAGTGAATTGCAGGATTCAACAGGCCTAGCAAAAATTCCACAAAATGGACACGCGGTGGTCTTATTACATCCCAGCATACATCACACATATAAAATAATATGTCTAAAATTGGAATAAGGAAATGGGAATGTATAGATTAATTTGCATCTATGAATTTGAATACAAAAAATAAGAAATGTAAATATATTTTTTAATATATATATATATATATATATATATATATATATATATATATATATATATATATATATATATATATATATATATATTTCAGACAAGCAGCAGTTGGAAGTGAATACCAGACACACTCGAAAGGTCAGAGAAACATTCGTCGAAAGACAACGCATAAACAAACACTTAGCGTTTCAGAATAGATTTATCAAAAGACGGAAGTCTACCAAGCACCTGGGTAAACACACCAGTTAACCAAAAGGAATTCTATCACAAATCTGCGAAAAGCGTATCCTATTATATAGATAAAACTTGTGATATGTAAGTAATCTTACATACACAGATTTCGCTAGATCCGCCTTTGAGATGGAGAACAATGAAACTCGAAAACTGAAGCACATCGCACGGACAATTCAGGATCACTTCCTCTAGAAAATAAGCGTATATATAGTAGGAGCAGCTCAGTTTGAATTATAATTGTATTATTAAGATTATTAGATTACTGTTGTTAAGAATATTATCTCATTCATGTTTCCCCTTTTAAATTCACCATATCTTTTCACTCCAGAGTTTAATACTTCCCGTTGAATATATATACACTGCTAGTCACCTACAAAGTAACTTTGTGACGTGTCACTTGCTCTGTTAATCGGTCAATATTAGAATAAAGTACACTTTTGAAACGTCCTTCTTTACCTCACTCACCCTGAAACCTTCAGGGTAGGCCCAGCCAAAATAAGAACACAATGAAGAAATCATCTTGGAGATCATGCATTCATTTACCTTACTATAAACCAGCACCATGAAAGCCCGCTATAAATTGGTAATTCTCCTCACCTTCTCACCCCTTACCCCCCTGTATGTCTACCAAGGAGTCAGCACGATAATGTTGTACCTCCTTATCAATTTACTTCAAGAGCAACTTGGTATATATAATCCTTGCCATCCTATTCACCGAGATCAGGATGCCATTGCTGCTTTATGGAATGAAATTGCTGCTCAAATGAAATGCACGGCTGAGTTTTAAGTTTTTATTCACTTCAATATTTTACCTACTGAACAACAAAATAAATGGTCGCGATGAGAGAGATAAGTTATTGCTAGAAATAATACCTTTATTAATATATACTACTAAAATAATTTAACAACCTTGACATCAAGATTGAAATACATGAACCCTTTCCGAGGAAGATCTTCAAGCGCACTAATAGTCAGCCTGGTATCAACTCCCAATACGGTTACTGGACTGGGTAAAACACAACTTACAACATCATCATCACCATCTCCTGCTAGCCACAATAGTTCTGAATACGCTTACTTCTGAGAGCTAGCCAAGTTTAGCTAGCCTAAACTAGGAGTACATAAAGTATTTTGGTTTACATTATTCACAACGAGAAATAAAGGATATATTTTTGCTTACTTTATTCATAACGAGAAATAAAGGATGCATTTTTGTTTGCTTTATTCACAACGAGAAATAAAGGATGTCTGTATTTTTGGTTGGATTTAAACCTGCCCCAAATAGGAGAGCCTTCTACTTGCCCTTTTTTTAATAATTCACTTCTTACCTTAGAAAAATCTTAATGTGAATTTACTCATCCCTCTCCTACTTAGAGGCGGTCCTTTATCTTTTTCTAGCTTATATATACCCTTATTATATTATTTTCTATTGTAGTTTTCCTTGAGAATAAACTGAATAAAGTTCGAAAGTACTTGGAACCACCTTTTCATTTTTCCTGCGTGACATTCCATTCATATATATATATATATATATATATATATATATATATATGAATGGAATGTCCTGCAGACAGACATGAGGTCCACTTGCAACTTAGATCCGATTGACGATTGAGATATTCGAATTCGCTCCTGTGGAACTAGCATAGAACACTCATCTATTAGTATTCTCGTAGGCGTAGAAGATCCTGACCGTTCATGATTTTAAAATTATTTTCTCTTCAATTATTCTTTAATACTTTCATTTAATTATAATTAATTATATTTTAAGTGACCTTTTCATTACTATACTTGGATGTACAAAATTAGTGAAATGGTTAGTGTATTGAAATTAAATGGGCCTAATAGAGATATAGAGAAATAAAGAAAAGCTCCTCTTCATACATGAATAAGGGAGGTCAAAAAGGAGTGTGAAGCATCTCTCTAAATCTTTTTAGGAATCTATGAAATCTCTAGAATAGTAAAGTATTCTTGTCACGACCAATCCTCCCTTTTTTTCTCTATTATATTAAGACCATAATTTTCAGAGTCCACCATACTTCTATGAACGAGGGAAACAGCAGGGACTCATCAACCAGATATTGAATGAATTAACTTTAAAATTCGGAATTTGGTAAGTTTTTAAATTTAAGTAATATGTTATATACTATAATTTCTGGGTTCAAATTACAGTATGAATATTTTGTAATTATAGTAGATTTCAAATAAAAATATTAATAAAGTTTTACCCATTAATTTCCGATTATATTCTAGCTTTACGGTTGAATATCACAATCAGTCGTCTGGGACATTTAACCCCAAAACGAATTCCTTCGATGAAAACATAGAGAAAGTCTTTTCCGGGGTAGGTATTTACTCGTAATGTATACATAATATTCATTGTAGAATAATTCGAATTTAGTGCTCGTAATGCTTAATATTTAGGCTACAATTATTCGATTTCATGGATGGTCTGCAACCAAATAAAATTATCTGTCATTATTTGATTTCCAAGTCCTATCTTTCCCCGCAAGAATGCCAGGTGTAGCATAGGGAAGTAAGTCTGTTTGGGCTAAGATCGGGAGCATTGTTTGCCCTCGCTGCTTAAATGACCCAAATTTCCCTTAACAGCACCAGTGCGTGCAGGGGGATCTGTGACTCTCAATGCTCAACACATATTTACTTTCTATGGCTTCAGCACTTACAGGGTGGGATGGCTAATTTTTAGCCAACTTCACTATAAAATAGCAGACGTCTCATTTATACAGATACACTACCAAGCAAAAAAAAAGAGATTTTCTTTTAGCAAAATATTTTCAAAATTATGATGAGTAGCTAAATCAAATTTCCATGCTACATAAAAAAGTGCATTTAATATATTTAATGAAGATATCATATGATACAATCATAAATACAAGAATTATACTATTGGGTTGAGGAATAAGTTCTTGCGTTTTTATCAAATTCATTCATTACACTTAACAATTTTATAAAAACTTTATTTTTAATTGATAACAATATGCAATTTAATCAATAATGTATTTTCCGTTGTTATTTACGACTTCTTCCCAACGTTTAACTAGTTTTTCGATGCCTCTGCAATAAAAATCTCTGGATTTTGACTCGAAGAATTCGTCTAACCAGGTTCTTAATTCCACATCAGTATTCAACGAAACGCCGCGCAAATTGCTGGAGAGCGATCGGAACAGATGGCAATCCGATGGAGCCAAGTCTGGCGAATATGGATGATGCGGCAGATTTTCCAATTAAGCGTTTGGATGGCGTCTTTTGTGACAATGCCAATTTTGTCACATTGGCATTGTCGTGTTGCAGAAGGACTCCATAACGTCGATGAAGACGCTTTTCACAAATAGCTTCGGCGAGTGGATAAATTTGTTGAACGTAGAGTTCTGCATTGACAATCTCGATGTTCGCAAGGAGCTCATAAAGAATGATGCCTTCACAATCCCACCATACACACAGCATCTTCTTTCCTGGATGAAGTCCTTGCTTTAATTGCGGAAGTGGTTTTGTATTGGGGCTAAGCCATTGTTTTTGATGGTTCATGTTGACATAAACATACCACTTTTCGTCGCCAGTGATGATGCGGTGAAAAAATCTGTCCTTATATCCACGAGTAACCTTGTAACGAGCAAGCAAACCTGTGGCAATCGTGGAGCGTGAAGTTTATTGCTTTCGCTCAGAGCGTGCAGAACCTATGCCCCGAGTTTTTTAACTTTCCCCATCGAATGAAGGTGATTCACTAAAGTTTTCTGATCACACGCCCATTGTACAGCCAATTCTCTAGTCGATAAATGAGGATTTTCATGAAGAAGGTCGTTCAATCGATCTTCATCCAACTTAATGGGGTGACCAGAACGTTCTTCGTTATTAAGATTGAAATGACCGTTTTTGAAACGTGAAAACCACCATTGAGCTGTCCTTTCTGATAAAGCATTTTCTCCGTACACAACACAAATATCGCGACGAGCTTTGGCTGCGTTTGCATTGTTCCCGTCTCGAATGAAAATGAATAACAATAAGTGTCGAAAATGCGCCTTTCTTTCAACTTGACATTCCATTTTGAGGGTACAGAAAACTAAATTAACACAATTTTTAAATAAACCGCAATGACTTATTATTCAACTTCAAGACGTAGCCTAAGCAAAAGCCTAATAGTCTACGCTGTTAAGAGACGTAGCCTAACATTTGCAAATTTTGCTCTTATTATTTATTATTGTTTCTTAATATGTGCACAAATCACGTCAAACAAAACTTAAATCAACACAACATTAAAAAAACCGCCAAAACTTATTCCTCAACCTGATAAATAAAAAAACAAAATAAATTAATGATACTTGCAAAATAATAGAAAACCCCTTTCATGAACACACTAGAACTCTCTTTAAATCATTTGGAAACAATTTGCTCAGTAGGTAAGAACTGTACAGCCGCATTGTTGTCGCACTCACTTTCTCTCCAGAGATGCCATAACCCGTGCAAGTGACTCCTGAGCTCCGCCAGAGAATGGGAAGGAATCTTTATGCGATTTCAAGGTAAGGAGGAAGGTACAGGAGTGTGATTTCGCACGATCTGAAGTTATACAATGAAATAAATATATTGGGAAAGAATTCATTTCAGCAACCAAAGTAAATTTAATTTACTTGATCCTGATGCAAACATTTCATTAGACGAGTTTCAGGTGACAAATATAACCCTAAATGTGTTAAAAAGTCTGCCAAGCAAGGAGGAGGCAGCGTCATGGTATGGGGGATGTTTTCGGTTGAAGAGATTGGCACGCTAGTGCGAATAATTGGAATGGTAAATGTGAATGTGTACCTAAACCTCGTAAAACAACAACTCATATTCCGAGCATCTTTGAACCAGCCGCCATTATGTATGCAAGACAACGCGCTCTGTCATAATGCAAAGCAAGTAAAATACTACTAATTCGAACAAGAAGATATAGAAGTAATGAAGTAGCATGAACCGAGCCGGTACCTGAACCGAATTGAAAACCTCTGGAAGATCATTGAAGACAAAGTTCGAGGAGCAGCCTTCAACTGCGACAGATTTATGGACGAAAATTGAGCAAGAATGGAATAAAATAAGACACCAATTTTCCAAGAAACTGGTGAGAACCTATGGTCGTTGATTTGCCGAACTAATAGAAAACAAAGGCTTCAACTCCTCATATTAAGTGTTTTAAGTGTCATCGTTGTCAAATCTTGTTTTGTTTCTAGTGTATTTGTTTGCTAAGCGATTATGTGAATGATTGTTCTCTTATTTTATCAATATTTCATTTTGTTAATTTATTGAGTATTATTTATTGAATATACGATTGTATCCTATGAATTCTTCATTAAATATATTAAATGCATGCCTCTATGTACCATGGAATTTCATTTACCTATTCATGATACTTTTGAAAATAGTTTAATAAAGGAAAATCGTTCCCTTATTTTGTTCGGTAATGTATATGTACATTTACCAAAAGTTACCTGTTAAAGACTTGAAGGATTGCTGCACTCTTCATTATATCCAATGAAATCAAGTATGTCTCAACCACGGCCTCTGGATGGAGTGGAAATCTGCTGCATACCTTCTCGACGGTTTCCCCGCTTAACTGGTGAAAACTGTGGTGATTTTGTAAGATCCATGGTATGTCTTGCTTCACAACCGATGCCCAACTGAGTCTACTATTGCAGAGTGTTCCCGCCGAATCCGCGCTTATGAGGATAAACAGTTGGCAGTTAGTCTTTAAACGTATACAATGAGGGCGTCACACAAAATGTAAGGTATATAAACAGTAACTTTTATTTTGAGGATAAACAGTTAACATAGTGTTCAATGAGGGGTTACTATACACACATTCATTACAAATGGTAAATTACACACCTATAATATCAGGGAATAACGAGCGATAACTGTATTATTTTTCCAGTGATAGGGGGAATGTTTTATCACATCATTACCTATGTACATTATAAAGTTATGTGATAAAACATTATCTCCATCCCTAGAAATATATTACTATCAATGTTTCTCAAGAAACTCTCACTTTCTACAGAAATGGGATTTGGGGCAAGAGTCCTCTGTACTTTTTCCAAATCATTTTGTTTTTGCTTTTATCTAATAGTAGTTCAATATACAGAATAGTATAAATAATATATAGACCTCCAACTAGATAAATGCTAAATAAGATTAAATCTAAGAATAAACTACCTGGGCCGAGTAGCGCCAAAGACTGAGAGGACGGCCATATTATCGACTCGGTATTACATCATACAACCCTAAATGACGTGACATATTTAACTAACAACTTGGTTGAAACGTCCTATTTAAGCACATCCATTAAAACGACAGACATGTCTATTTTTTAGGCATTTCACGTCACCTGCGACATCGAGTTCAGATTCAGGGTACGTGAAGAATTATTTTCCTAATGACTGAGGATACGGACAATCCATCCTCGTTCGGGTGCCAAATGTCTAAATTTTTCCGCACTATCAGACGAATACCGCAGAAACGGCATCACTGCAATAGCATGAAAAAAATACCCGACTCTCGACAACACGCATGCGTGGAATTCAAAGTAACCAACAGAGACAAATTACCCATCGCAAACTACATGAGTTATCTTGTGGAGAACATGGCCGAGGCACTAGAATCGCACCGGCATAGTGCCTCGCAGAAATAGGGAAAATTGTAACGATTGTCCACGCGTATATACATAAATAGGTGAATATTTGTAAACGGGTAAAAGAATTAAACTGGAAGGCGAAAATTGAGATAGCAGTAAAAATTTGTCGACAATATAATAAAAACGAACATTCAACGTCTGGGAATGGAATTAAGCAGAGACGTAAAAATTTTGAGGCGCCATAATTTCATAAGCTTCCGAGACCATGGAAGAAGATAATCCTGCCCAGTGCGCGGAGCTAATAAAATCATTGTGACCCCAGAGGCGAAAAGAGACCACGCCTCCTGTACTATTTATAGAAGAAAAATGGAGAACGTGACTCTCTCGGGTAGATAGTAAAGTCAGACAGACCAAGAGATACTGTAAGATCGATAGTAAAGAACTAATTACGGTTCGTTTAGCGTGACGAAGCCCCCGTTATATTTGCCTAAGTCTTGTCCCCGTAACACTTGTTTTCCTGACTGGTAGTGAAAATATTCCCTGACCGTATCGTGTAAACGCGAGCCTCACGTTTGCTTTGCTTGTTTTGTTTGTTGGAATTAAACATTTACTTTTGTTATGTGATTCCCCTCAGTCCTTTCTCGATTATAAAGCCTTTGGTCAGCCCAGCCAAGTCGGAATATTACTTGAGTATCTTAGAACTCAGATACGAGATTAACGCCACCATTTCCCTTACCCGCGGTAAATATCCGTGCCATTAATTCCCTTCCATCTTTTAATCTGGGCGACGGTCAATAATAACACGTCAGCAAGCCACACCTTTCTTCTATAAACAGAGCAGTCTTTCTAAATAACCTTCTGTCTAATTCACTATGTCTTTCTCTCTCTTTCTTTCTCTTCTCTTTCATTCTCTGTTATTCACTATTATTTTCTATATTTCTCATCCTTTCTCCTTCTCTCTATCGTTAATTCTCAATCTTTCATTCTCTCACTCATTCACTCTGATTATGTCTCTCATTCTCTATCAATTTCTCATTCTCACTCCCTCATTCTTCTTCTCTATCATCCTCTCATTCTTATTCTATTTCTCATTCAGTTTTTGTCATTCTTTCTCTCAATCTCTTTCTCATTAACTCATTCTCTCTCACATTATTTCTCTCTATCTTTCCAATTCTCTTCTACCTCATTGTATCTCACATTTTGTTCTCCCTCATTCTATCTCTTTCATTCTATCTTCCCTCATTCTGACTCATACATTCGTTCCTCCCTCATTCTATCTCTCTCGTTCTCTCTAATATATTTCTGAATTTTTTCTATCCCTAATCTCACGCTCATTCTTTCTGTATAATTTTCTCTTTCATTGTTTCTGTGATTCTCTCTCCATCATTCTGTCTCTCACACTATATATCTCTCATTCTCTTTCCTTCTCTCATTCATTTTCATTCTCTCATATTTTCTCATTCTCTGATTTTTTCTCATTCTCTTTCATTTACTCTCATTCTCTCTCTTTCATTCATTCCATTTAATTCTTTCTATCCTTATCTGCCTGTCTTTTCTTTTATTATTTCTCTCATTCTCTATTTCACGCTCTCATTCTCTCTTATTGTTCTCTCATATTTCCTCTTTCATATTGTCTCTAACATTATTTCTCTACGATTTTCTCTCTCTTCGGAAGATTGGGGAGTGGTCGGACACGTGGCAAATGCCTTTTAACGTGAGCAAATGCAAAGTGATGCATATCGGCTACCGAAACCCCCAATCTCAGTATATCCTTAAGGGCACTTCTATTGAATCCACCGACACTGAGAAGGACTTGGGTGTAACAATCACTAGTGACCTCGAGTTCTCGAAACAGTGCATTGAGGCGGAGAAAAAGGCCCAAAGGATACTAGGCTACATGAAGCGTAGTTTGGATATCGGAACAAGGAGATTGTACTGTGCCGGTACAACTCACTTGTCCGACCGCACCTGGAGTATGCCGTACAATTTTGGAGTCCTTCGTTTCGAAAGGACATCGTGAGATTGGAACGCGTCCAAGCTAGGGCAACCAAACTGATTCCATCTATCAGACATAAAAGTTATGAAGATAGATTAAGGGAATTTTATATGTTCTCGCTGGAGACCCGGAGACTACGTGGTCAGCTTATCGAAGTATTTAAAATACTTCGAGGCTTCGACAGACTGGACTACGGGGATATTTTCCAGCTCAGCGAGGAAAGAACAAGAAATCACGGCTACAAACTTGAACTGACGCGATACCACCGTGATCTGTGCGGGAAATTCTTCACATACAGTATCTGCGGTATGTGGAACGCACTTTCAACGGAAGTTGTCAACAGTGAATCTGTTAACCAGTTCAAGTCAAGACTAGATAAATTCTTGCGAAATCACCGTTAAGATCCTCGCGAATGATCTTCGAGGTTGCCAACGGACACCTTCGAGGGTTGCTCCAAAAAGTACCCTCCTTGTATGGACCGTAAGGTCTTCTAGGGTACTTATTTTCCTTGTAGCTCCTTGTAGCTCCCTCCCTCTTAAGGTTTGTCTCTCTATCTTTCTTTCTGTCTATTTGTCTGTCTGACTCTCTATTTCTCTTTGTCCCTTTCTCCCTTTTTCTGTCTATTTATTTGTCTGTCTGCCACATATGTTTTTACTTCCATTTTTAGACCCGTTTGCATTTTGATCGTGCGTTTGCATCATCTAGCCAATATTGATATCAAACTGCTGCCTATTTCTCTGCGTTAAGTTACGAATCAACACTGAACGTGATTTAGTATGAAATAATTTTGTTAAAGTAAGGATAAGCTTTAAATTTAATTTATTATATAGGGATTTCAATGCCTTCTCTTACTCGTTGGTTATTCTCATAATAAAGACTTGTTCATATGGGCAAAAACTTTGAAAAACATATAGCGTTTTTGTTCCCGTGCTATTTGAATTCCATTCTAGGTTGTCTTTTATATTTGTGATAGAATTGCCTAAGGCGGCCGCGCCTCGCTTCTATCACATATTGAAACTCATGCTTCCCACGTGCATCTGCGAGAGAGAGTAGAATGCCGTTCTTATCGCCCACCATTCCCGAGTATTATCTTCCTCCGCTTCAAGTTTAATCAAGGAGGTTCAATCCCCCGTTTGCCTCCAGGCGTCGATCTGGCCAGATTGAATTAGGCTTATGGGAAGATAAGATTTCTCCAAGCGCTACCTGGACATTCCATGGAATCCCCCACTGTCCCCTACCCCGAGGGGCTGGCTCCGGCTATTTATGCGATAGAATTTCGCGTTTGAAGCAGATCCCGATTATCTTCGCGAGGCATCACGCTGATACGGTCTCCCTTGTGCAACAAGGAACTCTACCTCGAGAACCCACTTATTGTCCAGAAGAGGACAATATCCTTGAGTGCCAAGGTTCGTACCCCTCGAGACGCCAAGTCAACAGGGCCCCCCTGTTGTTTAGAAAGAGAACAACTTTAGAACAGTCATTGTTCTTTGATCCCGTTCGACAAGAAACGGTTCTCTCTCCCCTGATATCACGTCCGTGATAATTTACAAGTGTTCAGAAGAGAACAACTTTAGAACAGTCATTGTTCTTCGAGCCTGTTCGACAAGAAACGGTTCTCTCTCTTCCCTGATATCACGTCAGTGGTAATTTAATTCCCCCCTTTTAACGTTCTTCAAGAGAACGCTTGGGTTACACCGATAACCTCCATTTTTCATCCAGAACATCTCCGTATCCTATCTCCAGGATCGCTCGTACTTCCAAGCCCCACTTGGCTCTCACTCCTCTAAGTCAAACCTTCCCCCCATCCCTTTGTTAAGGACAACCCCCCTAAAAAACCCTCCTCCTGAGAAAGAAATCGCCAGTCGGACCGAAGCCATTCCTTCAAATCGCCTTCCTCTGCACGACGATCTTATAAATACGTAAGCTACGAATTGCATTTAATTATTTAACTTTGTGTCAACGTAACTCCGTGTTTTAACACGGATTTAGCCGCCCCTTTCCCTTCTTGTTTGTTTTGTCATTTAAATCCCTCCAAATCTTAATCTTCCGCTTAGTCGAATTTATCCCATGACCTTTTTTCATTTCATGTCTATCTCTCATTTTAAACCCCAGTTATGTAAATATTTTCCATGTGTTGTTTTGTTAGATTAATTAATAAAATTCTATTTTATTAATGCTTGCAATATTATTTATCCTTGGTCTTCGTTCCACTTCTTAAGTATATTGAAGATAAATAAGCCCTCTTCAGGCCTATTTATTAACGTAGAGTCTTACTCGGCCATCTGATTAAACCCCGCACTCGAATATAAAATTATCCCGACAAAGAATAGATATATAGTATATCGTCGGGAGCCTTTTCTACGACAATATTGAGTAGCGCAATCTGTTATTTAGTAAAAAATATTTTTCTTATTTCTAAAATTGTTTGATTTATTTATTTAGGCAATATAACGAAAACCAAAGGGATATCCCACCATGAAAATATTTGTTCAAGTTTTTACACAAAGAAAATGTCATAGAACTAAAAATGTATGAAAGGTTATAAACAGGTATGAGGGACATTAGTGATAAGGCAGCAAGCAACCAGCTATTCTATCTTTTAACGGTAATAGGGCTATTTAGGGGAGGAGGTTCACTTATCATTAAATAAAAGAATCGTTGCTCTTAGAATCCGCACTCTTAGCTGCTAATATAGTTGTTTAAGTAATAGCGGTGTTGAAGAAAGACAGATAGACTTTTCTGAAGCCTCCATATTAACTTCCGCTCTAAAACACCTCTTCGTTTCCAGCCTTATGAAATCTATGGAACACCGAAGACTCCTTTTTCGGCTGAAAAATTATTTGATAAAACCAAATTAATTGAAATGGATAATAAGGAAGTCGTCTTAAAGTACCCGGTGAAACAACCCTTTGTCACCGGATTTCTTAATACCTTCACATTTAAGGTTGGTCAAAATTTGATACCACGGAGCAATAAAGTTTCATGGCGAGTGCATATGTAATTGAAGTACATAAGGAGGGGTGGGGGCTTAGTAAACTAATATTGTTTGATGAAAAGCTTATGGCACCACTCATTTAATTCAATGGACTAGCAATAAACATCTGAAAGGCAAAAACGCCCAACGGACACAAAAGTTTTCGTGATTTAGAAGCAATTTAAAAATGTACAAAATCTGATGATTTATGAGTTTGTGTAATATATTAGAGCTTAGGTATATCTAGACCAAATAATTTGAGTATGGTATTACTTTATTCAAAAACTTGTAAACCATATTTATATAGAGAACCCGGCCCCATATAAATGGGATGTAATCTTAGGAAGCAAACAAAAAAATTGGCAAAACCTCCAATTCCATGGGCAAGAGTTCAAACGTACACCTTCCAACGATAATTATAAACCATTAGAGGCGTACATCAGAAATAACCTAGTTGAGCATACAAACGAAGCATTATAAAGAAACAATTTTTCAAGGAAAGTAATAATTCTAATTTAACAGAAAATAAGTCCAAATATGTTTCTTGTTTGATTTGGGCGGTATTATTTCATTGGGTATTTGATATTCCTCTAGATTACTTATCGCTATAGAGACTTGTTTAATAATTTATTGTTTATTATCAAGGTGTGGCTTGCTATATTTCTGATGATTCTCGCGCTCGGCTTTCTGTTTTATTTCCTCCTAAAGCTCTATAAGAAGATGAAGGTAAACAGGTAGGTTTCAGACCAAAATACCCTCGTTTCTATTTTAAATAATAAATTACACAAAGCTCAAACCCATCCACATCTAATAATTTTTTTTTAGAGAAAAGGATGGTGAAAGAAGTGGAAAGGTAAACGGGATGGAGATGAACAGAAGTTCAGAAGTTACATAGTCTGTGTGAACAATAAATAATTTATAGTAGACTGGGCACACGGAGAGAATTTATTAAAAAAAATAGTTCGAGATAATATCCGCCTCTACTCAATGAGTGACAAATGAGATCTAGGCCATCACTACTCTGTTTAGCAATTTCTAAACGTTCGTTCTTGCACAAATTCTCTTAATATATTTGTGGTAATGAAAAAGACGCCCTAGTTATTAACTTAAAAAGGCTAGTGGCCCAGCCAGTGACCACTCGCAACAACATGATGGTGACACCTGATAACTTCACGACGTATAGAGCCTACCTAACCTCGATCCACGGGAAAAGCTCACGATTGTCATTCACACTACTCTCCTCGCTCTACGCCAAGTGCCAGCCTTCACATCAAACTCCAAAAAGCAAGCTGCAAGCCCTTTTATTTGAGGCAATCAATAAAATTTCTACCTAATCCTTCTAAATCTATATTAATTGTAAGCTTGTTTGCATAACCAACCACACCATTAGTCACCATGCATCCACTCCGCTAGTTTAGTCTTCATTACTCACTCCTTATTAAGGGAAAAGTGCGATGCTAGCTAAAATATTTGGCATAGAGATTCTTAGTCTGAAAAAAATTGTTTCTCCTTTTATTCCAAACTAATATATTGAGAAAAGGTTGTAGAATTTAATAGCAATGTTAGAATTTAGTTAAATTTTTTTTACATCTGCACGAATTTTCCGGGTTACGCACACAATTTTAGGACACTCATAATGTAACTTTGTATTAAAGTTTACTATATATGGCATCTCTCTATCAGAGTCGCTGTAGAGTTCATTTTGGCGTAAGAATCTCTTCACGGTAGAGTCATGACCAAAAGTTTTGAGACTAATATATTTTTCAATTTTTTATTCTTTTTTCACATTTATCTGATAGGAATAATTATTATAATATTTAAATTATTTTAAGTTTATTAAATTTTCTGGACTTCAAACAATGAATGTCTCTGGTAAATCAATAACGTGTTCTGGTCCTGTTCCAGTAGGAGGTGAGTTTCAGTCCCTTGAGCTTTGCTATTCTATCCAAAGGGTAAAATGATGACAATTATGGGTTAAATGAATGATGTGTAATTATAAACAATTTCTAAATATTTTATTGGAAAAATAATGTTTGAATGAATCTTTTTCATTTCAAGAAATGGTTCTTTCCAAAGAAAAACGTGAAACCATTTTTGCTCTGCACCAAAGTGGCCTTAAGTACAAGGAGATAGTTGTTAAGGGTATTGCATCAAGGAGCACCACCTTTAGTATAACTAATGACTTTAAAAGACTGGTAACACGTCTCTGAAGTAGTGTTTTAGACGCCCGAAGGCTTCACATGAACGCCATGATCGCTACTTGGTAAGAAGCCAGCTCAAAAATCAGGTTTCCTCCAGTGCCAATGTAGCTCGCGATTAGGAAGAAAATGCATGAACAATTCAGCGCACACAGTTAGGCGTAGATTATCAACAGAAGTCTCAACTCAAGACCTTGTCTGCAGGTTCTGGAAGATCGCTCTTTGTCCCGCGTCCTGTCCGGTGCCCACGGTGAGATATTCGAACTCTCTTCATTTCTGGTGTTGCTTCTTATCTAAGGGAAAAGGAGCACTACCAATTTTGCCCAAGAACTCTCTTCATTTCTGGTGTTGCTTCTTATCTAAGGGAAAAGGAGCACTACCAATTTTGCCCAAGAACCACACTATGAACTCAAAATGATTCAAGGCTAATTTGGGGATGATAATTGTATTGTCTAGCATGATAGCGCAGCATGTTACCAAGCAAAGGCAAAAACAAAGTTCTTGACTGAAAATAACATTGAACTTTTAAGACCTTACCTCGGAAGTTCGCCAGCCTTGTATCCGATAGAGAATTTGTGGGAGATAATTCAATTGGCTGCTGATAAACAGAAGTCATCCAATTGTAAGCAGTTGCGTGCGCTTATTGAACAAAAATGGAGCAATATCAGTCAATATTCGTAACCGATAGGCCTCTCTTCTCGAAAAAATCGGCTCATTAGCTCAATTGTAAGATCACGCTACAATGAAGCCACTCTTAGACATTTTCACTGCTTGGAGAAACTATGGAAAAACTTTAATACTCTGTTGATGATGTAGACAGTCGATGCACGAAAGTTCAGATATCTCCTGTAAATGTGCCACTTCGTCGTGTTGGCTTTATTCTTCGTATTGCGCTTGCGCTTCCCTAGGAATCAGCCTATTAGCTCAATTTTATATAGATGTAGCCAAAATTATCCGGCAGGTATGAAAAGGTAAAGAATATAATTGAAACTCATTATTTCATACTTGACATAATACAAATAAACATTTTTGCGTATATTATATCAATTATAATTAATATATGATGAGTCCTCCGTTTGCTTTTATAACCACTTTTATGCATTTTTGCATCCTTGAGACTAAGTTGTCATAGGTTATTGGCTCAATTTTCTGCTATTCTTCATGGATTTTGGCTGTTAATTCATTATTATGAATATTTCTCCACCCTCACTCTTGTGCCCAAGTGTGATCACAAATCTTCAATGTGGTTGTGGTCTAGAGATTAAGGGGGCGATTCCATAAACGTCACCCATTTTTTTTGTTAGAAGATTACACCATCTGGTATGTCATCATGAAAATTAAACTTAAAGAAGGTCTAACATACTTGTGTAAGTGTTGGAATTCATTCTGCTCTCACAAGTGAATAACAATCCTTGACCTAAGAACGACATGCTACCCCAAACCATTACAGTGCCACCTCCAAATTTGACTGTTGGTACAACACATTTCGGATCATAACCTTCCCCAACTCTTCGATCAACATAAACAGCTCCAGGGGTTCCAAAGATATGAGGAGCAATGCAAATTTTACTGATCATTTTGGTGTCTCCCCAAAATTTGGGAATCCAATAAAAATGTGCCCAAGCCTAATAAATTGGTAGAGACTAATGTGAAGAACCTAACTCAAAGTTGCTTTCATCAGAACAGCCAACTTTAGCCTAATCATCATCAGTGCAATCTTCATGCTCTTTTGCGCAGGGCAATCGCTTCTTCTTATTGAACTGAGACAGTCACGGTTTCTTTCTAGCCTTACATCCTCTGAGCTCAACTTCTAATAACCTGCGGTGATCGGATTATGGAATAAGTAGGCTACTGGCACCAAATTATAGGATTCAATAGGCCCAGCGAAAACCTCCACATAATAGACGCGCGGTAGTCTTATTAAATCCCAGCATACTCCACACATATATAATAATATGTCTAAAATTGATATAAGGAAATAAAAATGCATAGATTAATTTGCATCTATGAATTCGATTACAAAAAATAAGGAATGTAAATAATATTTTTTAGTGCATATATATATATATATATATATATATATATATATATATATATATATATATATATATATATATATAAGGCAGGCTGCCGTTGGAAATGCGTGCAGGACACACGAATGTACGAACGCGCAAAAGGTAAGAAACACCTGTGTCAATTAGACAACGTATAAACAAACAATTCGCGTCTCAGAATAGATTTACCCAAAGACGGAAGTCTATGAAGCACCTGGGTAAATATACGGGTTAATCAAAAGCAATTGTATCACAAAGCTACCACAAGCGTATCGGGTTATACATATAGACAAAACTTGAGATATGGAAGCTTATCCCATGGACCATTCTAGGCCACACTCTTTAGAAAATAAGCATATATTTATAGTCAGAGCAGCTCAGTTAGAATGATTATTGCATTAATAAGATTACTGTCGTTAAGAAGATTATCTCGTTCACGTTCCCACTTCTAAATTCACCAAGGTTTGTCGCTCTAGAATTTAATACTTCACGTTGAATATATGTAGGGGTGCGAAATGTATGAGAGGAATTCCTTCCAACTCGATAATATAAATGGCCGAAACAGTTCCCAAACAAAAGAACGGACTGCCAGTCGTGTGGCATGACCATCGGCAATCGAATCAAGAGGTATCTCGTTCGAATCTCAAGAGTCCAAAAAAATTTTATGAAATAATTTCAAGAAAGAAAACGAAGATGAAGGACCAACACAACAAGAATACAGAAGCCAAGGAAAAACGGAAGAAAACCCTTAAAGGACCAACTAAAGAAGAAGAAGAAAATTTGAGGAAGCGACCTGCAGAAAAAAAAACCCAAGAAGAAGATACGATAACAAGAAGAGGAAGCAAAGAAAAATCAAAAAAGGATAAGCAATACAAGCACAAAATCAATAAAGATATAAGAAGGGCCAACTCAAAGAAAAAGGAAACTTAATCAAAAAGATATGATACCAAGACAACAACTACAATAAAGAACATAAAGCATGGCCTGCCCCCATATATATATATATATATATATATATATATATATATATATATATAGACTGTTAGTCACCCGCTAAGTAACTTCGTGATGTGCCGCTTGCCCGTTGAATGGTCGATTTTAGAAAAAAGTATATATATGTTTGCAACGTCTTTCTTTGCCTCGATTTAACCTGAAACCTTCCGTAAGCCGGAGCTTATTAACCGAAAGACTAGTAGTCTATATATCATTTGACACGAGTAAAAGTTAAGGGAGAGAGAGACCAGAATAAGCGGATTTAAACAGGAGCGTGAACGTGCACGTATTCGTTATTATTCACTCAAATTCTTTCTGTTTAACTACTCTCTTAACTGACTGTTTCTTTCGAGTTATATTTGCGCTCTAAATCCAGAAGGCTGGCTTGTATATGGGACAGACGCCGTCAGACAGCCTACCTCCGTTTCTTATCCTTTCTCCAAGCTCTGGCCGGGGCTTGGAATTATGTGTACAATGCGTGTACGCTTACATGATAAACCTTTATTTGACTTTTGATACAACTTTTGCTGGGCCATCTCTTATAGTCAGCAGCTGTGTTTACTCGGGCTCTTCCTAAATAAATATCCGCCTTTGATTACTTTATTTCGAGACACAACTTGGGTAGCTTTAGCAAACGCAGGTGTTCAAACATTTCTTTGCTCGTCTTTTGTCTCTCACGCTTCTTGCTACATATTTACATTTATAAAACCCATTCTATTTCTAATACATAGTTGGATTTATACATTTAATACGTCATGCTTGCATTTAATAGTACCAATTTAGATCCATTTGCGCAGGTATCTTTCGGGTCTATTGAGTTCAGTAATTTGGGGGTGCCAGAAGCCTACCTATACGTAATCCGACCACAACATGTATATATATATATATATATATATATATATATATATATATATATATATGTGTGTGTGTGTGTGTGTGTTTGTGTGTGTGTTCAGAAAAATGTTTTTTCTTGGACAAATTTTTAAAAAAGTGCTTCGGAGGGATTATGTTAGGCTTTTGCATCATATTCTATTATATATAATTTTTAATCAACTTCAGGGGCCTGGGGGCTGCCCCCCCCACAATTATAAAAAAACTCGTAATATTTTTAATTTGAATGCCTAACATTAGATTCGAATTCAAAAGACGATTGCTAAATGTGGTTAGGCCTCTAATTTTTCTACCGCGCTCCTCGATTTCAAACATATAAGCCTCACCCCCGAATGCTATTTAAATCAATCAAATTTTCTTTCAAATTGATTAAGATATAATGTCCATATCATATTTTAATTCTGAAAAATCCCTTCACAATGATATATAATATATGTATGATGCGATCCCAATTGACAATGTTGCTCTCAAGATTGTGGCCAATCTATTCTTTGTCAGAACTTAATAAAAGTAACAAAGTATCGATAAACTTAATTTCATCAGAATTAAACAAATACGGGTATTTAATCAGCTGAATAAGATTTCTTCCATAACTTTTATTTATTAGAACGCTCTAAAACCCTAGGAATGACGGCGCTATCGTCGTCTCATATAACAAGATAACTTTGGTGTCTCCTTACCTATTTTGTCTTTAATGTCTTTATTTTTCGTGTTAATTTGTTTAAGCTAGATTAGGTTAGGTGACTATGTTTCAATACCTAAATAAATCCAACCTAAACCAATTAACATGTAAAATATAAAAACTTAAAAATCACAAAAATCACCCATAAAAGTCACCTAAACCGAGTATACCAATGTGAAAAGGTGGCTTTTCTTTTTTTAAGGTAGAAATTAACTTGTGAAGCCCATTTGTTTTTATCAGGGGTGACACCGATATTAAGGACACGTTCTCCTATTCGTTTATGCTGATTTGGAAAGTACTGATGGGACAAGGTGAGTCTTATTTTTAGATCAACTATAGTAATAGTTCCACTAATGTTAGTATACAGGCAATGTTCTTAAGTTAACACATTTAATCGAATTCTATTCTTCTTTTATAATATTTTTTTTCGTGATGTGGCACCAGGATGGCCGTCACGGCGTTGAATTGTCGCAACGCCCTATGGTGGGAGATAGATGAAAGCAGAGAGAATTGGAAGAAAAGATACGGAGTAGCACTTGCTCTCTTAAGCCGAGTCGGGGCTGGCAGCCCCCTGACCAGATGTCTAAGGTTACTTTACGCATTATTGGGAGTGAATATCCTTGTTTAGTGAAAGTCAAAGCATAAAGGCAAATGCACTAAGGATCATTTATAATTCAAAGCGTCGGCGTTTCCACTTTATTGACACCTAAAGGTCATAGCAATATTCTCATAGAAATTGCTAAAAAAATTAACTGACACAAATGTAATTATCATTCACGTACTTTAATTTAGATTTCATTTACCATTTATTGAAGTCGCCTAAAAACCAAGAATTTCTAAAGAAATTCTGTTACTTGAAATGATGGAGTTATGTCCATTAAGCAAAAGAGAAGCTAGAAAAGACTGCCCCATGTGAAAAAACAGCTTAATATATTAGCATCGTTTCTCGAGTCATCCTAATGCAGGGAGATTTCAGGTGTAGCACGTCCCTTCAGTGGAATTTAGGGGGAATCATGCGTAGCCCACTTTTCGAGTTCTAGCATCAACACTACTGTGTTCGCAGGTTTCGTTTTTCTTTGGCAAACATTTTTGTAGTTGATGCACTTATGTTGTCACCCTCTAGGAGTTCACCTTGACCCCCGCCTTTCCATATAATTTGGTTTCTTGATTTACTTAAACCGAACTATTTTCTTAATCTTGTTTTCGACCGCTACTTAACCTGGATACCGCACATTCGCACCTCGGCTTCACTTTTACTCGAGCCATAGAAGTTCTTTGTTTTTTGTTCATCAAGTGAGGTGCTGATTTGAATAATGCAAAGTTGTTTTAAACTATTATTTTAAGGTGTATTCCAAGAGTTAGTGCGGGTGGTGGAGTCTCCAGTCCTTTATTATGCCTTCTTCCTGTCCCTTTTTGAGTCTACTAGTTTACGAAGGAAGGTTAAAACTTCCTTTAAGCCCTGTGAACACCGCATAGTTTCCTTTGAAGCCCACGTCTAGCAGTTGTCCCATTCAATGACTCTTGTCATTTTATCTGCAGCGTATATTACCCACAAGAGATGTCAAATAACCTCCATAAACATGCCTTATTCAAGTAATGAAGAACAAAATAGACATCTTATTTAATAGAGAAAATGGGGCGAATACAGACTCCCTTATACGAAGATTTCAGTGTTTTGATAATGTAAATAATAAACGATCGAGAGAAAACAAACCTGGATTAATATAGAAATTTGAAGTGATACTATACAGACATATTGAAGAATTTTTATAGTTAGATGGTTGCTGAAACGTAAGATTACTTTGGCAATGTTCCAATTATTAATTTGATTAGAGATGGACATATGCATAAATAAATCACTTTTTCCATTGCAGCTTTGAACATTAGATTGACAATATAGTATGTTATACTTACATTGCGTTATTTGCCTATCTGTCCAATGTATCTCTAATGGCAATCTCTACATCAGATTGATAAATATTGATAAGAAGGAATAATAATTAAATAAATCAGTAATGATAATTGTTTAAGAATTAGAGGGAGCGCTATAAAAGACATTAAACGGATAGATTACGAAGTTTTGGCTTATAAATATTGGTTTAATATTATTAAATCATAAAATCACTTTTCGGCTCAATTTTACAATTATTCAAAAATGATAGATGTAACATAATTGCATGCAAATATTCTATCTGTATCTATAAGACGCTCGATCTGTTCCTGCGGCCAGAACGTTGTTCACTCATAACTAACGGCCATTCACGCGTGCGCGTAAACTGTCGAGCGCTCGAGGTGACATGCTTACTCATTGTAAGTATATTATTTGATATTATACGATAGGGATAGTGTGCAACTCTCCTGAATCTGCCTTTACCCGACAAATAATAATAATAATCAGCAAATAAGTATATTTTGGTGTCACAATGGAGGAATTTCCAACAATATGTATCAGTATTTATTTGCGACAGGTATTTTATGCCAGGCAACGTCGGGGACCTCTGCTAGTATAAAATAAATCTATTTGTCAAAATATTACTGGAAAAGAATCCATAGAGAACGAAGGGACAGCAGTGAGGTAAACCGTCCTTTTATAATTTGATAGTGATTAAAATAATAGTGCGTGAAAGAATCCGAACACGTTGGATTATATGATAAAATGCCTATTAGGAAACATTAAGGAGCGATTTTACAATTATACCACAAAAGGTGAAAGAGTTCATAATTTTCACTTTAAAAGATAAATTTAATTGAAGGAACCACTTATTTAATTTTGCCTAAATAACTAATATCAAGATTATTAAGCCAAAGACAAAGAATGCCATCTAAGGATCTAAACCGAGTTAAAGGTATATGGTAAGTTTTCTAAGAATCTTTTATAAGGACTTCATATGGATGTTACGAAAAGATGAAACAAACATTTTTCCATGGTGATGTTTAGCATCTGCTAATAAATTTTCCATTAAAAGTTAATTGGAAATCAGCGACACAAACAAATGAGATCAATGAAAATAGTGATGAAAGATCAGGAAATCCGCTTCGGGCACATTAATGAAAATTGAAAATACATCATAACTAACTAGACTAAATAAAATTATTAGAGTACCAGTGGTGATGTTTTGTAGAAGTGTGGGGTGAAAGAATTGAGTCTTTTATGATGTGGAAGCTGTTAATGATATATGAATGCCAAATTATCCGAATATATTATTTCAAGGAAGCAGATTGCGTTGGAACTGGCTATTAAGAAACGGAAAGGAAATATTCAAAGATTTAAATTCATTGATAATGTCAGGATATTTAATAAAGGTGCGTTCATGGCAAGGAAATAATTTGCTTACTTGCTCAATAGGGCTTTACCTTAAGCTGTTAAACAAAAAAAGCATCATATAATAGTCCACATAAAGACCATAGAAGGGCAGATAACCCCTGGGTATTGGGCAATATGTACGGACGCGGCTCGAAGTATGCCGAGGAAATATTTGCTTACGTCTCGATTATTTGAATGTCGTAGAATGACCCCAATATATAGGTCACTTCTACCCAATTGCCTGGACGCTCAAGGTCAACGCATGGCCTTGATTTTACTCTGGTCTCGACAGAGATGGGGAATAGAAGGGAGGGGGGAGAGGGACGAGTGCAGAGGATTTTAAATCCCAAAGATTTAGTGCAGTTGGAGATATTAAATTAATGATGGCTCCGGCTATGAGGCTTATGAAAAAGCAGCTACAAAAATAAACTTTAATATATACACAGTTATACACAATAAATAGATTAAATGAAATAATGGCAATAGATACTCTATGTAGACAAGAACCAAACGTATTAAAGTTACTTAGAGTGGGCTTTATGGAGGGTGGGAGGTCGAAAAGCGATACGAGCCTCTGTACAAACACACACCGGGATGACTGGCAGAAACAGCCACAGATGATTTGTCTCAGCCTGGCTTGGTTTCGAGGCTTTCAGAGACGAAACGGGTGATCGGATGGTTATTCAAGGTGCTTTAACCACGGGGAGTTTAACCTTTAGTAGTAACACTAACTAGAGGCAGTATTCATGCCAAACGAAATGTACCGAAATCAAGGATGGGCCAATTAACTAGGGGTCAGATCCTTCGGTATAATTCTAGCCTTCGGCTCGTCGAGAAAAAGAGCGTGATCGAGAATGACGTGTTTCGTGGTAAGAGGCAGGCTTATACTGTTGATGCCCTATTGGGATCAACAATATATTGGGACCAGCCAGATCCGTTACTGCCTCCACCAAGGGGGGAGGGAAATCTCTCCACGAACTAACACTGCGCTTAAGGGGTGGGAAGTACTCCCGCAGGGGTTTCTTGATAGCAACCAAGAAGACGAGAGAAGCGCGCGTTTGAAATTCCAATCCCTCGCTTATCGCGGAAAGCAGTTCGATATTCTGACTCTTCTCACGGTCCTCGTTCACGTGGACTGACTTCGAGCCTGACTTCGTGGTTTCGACTGGCCACATAGCCGCAAGGAGCGTCTATTCTCGATACTCCTCCATTCCCAAGATGTTATTTTAAAAAAAGTGACATCTGACAACCGCTGGATAGGTATTAATAGTCTGAAAATTTCCCGACCTCACTGCTTTTCTCTTTTGTGTATCTCCATTTGTGAACTTATTTAGTATTTTTTGGTAGTTGAGGTAAGTAGATAGTGTTATTTGTATGTTGCATCGTGTTTGAGATCCGTTGCTATGCTAATTGTTTTTTTTTGCACCAATCAGCGACGTAAGAATTATTCGTGTGATCCAGCAAGTTCGGTACCCTTTCTGGGTCTTGGGTATGCAGATATGAAAGCCCCATATAGGACATTAGGTTTGTTTCTCAAAGAGAGGACACGATGATGCGTGTGGAGCTACTTACCCCGTCAATGAAGAGCTTCAGTAAATCTGCCAAATGGGCGGCAAGCTCATGACACTTCTGTTACACTATGGGGCAATTTTTTCCTGCATCGATGTCAGAGATCCAACGCCATAGCGAATAGTCTTTCAAGAGCTCAAGGTCTTTAGTGTTGTACTTTGAGTATATTTATTATTTTGATATATTTTTGCGTATGGATAGTGGGAAGACAATGTCATTTATTATGGTAACAAATCATTAATATAATATTGAGTTAAAATTCCAAGACCCCATTTGAATCATGATCAAATTGGATTGGTTGGGAACTTCAAAAGCAGCATTCTGTTGGTCTAGCAGAAGTCTATGAAGTGAGCTCCGATTTGCGGAGGCAAATGTAGTAAGTTCCCAAGATATATGCATATTCTGCCTTCTTTAAGTTTCTAAGTAGTTTCTTTACATATCTTTGGTATTTGAACATATCCAAATACAAAATAAAAAAAAAACAAATACAAAAATTGAAGGTCTGTCGAAGACATGCATACAAATTTAATTCATGTTATAACATTGAAAATTATCCAAACGATTAACTAATTTTGTCCTCTATTAGGTGTCAACTATCCAAGCAAACTTTCTTTGAAGATGTTTGTGGGCATTTGGCTTATCACGAGCCTTCTTTTAAGTTTTAGCTACAAGTGCAATTTGAAAGCTACACTGGTCATACCGAACATAAATATACCCTTCCACACCTTCGAAAAGATGGTCAGACAGACTGAAGTGAAATGGTTTATGATATACGGAGGTTCCTTCTATAATGAGGCAAAGGTATGATAAAGTTTCACTCTCAGTAATGTCAGATCAGAATTTGTAGCATTTAATTCTCAAGACCAACAATATTTATAATAAATTCCTGCAGACCCCTCATAATTTTCAGTAGAGTTTTTTTATAGTTTACCTTATCATTGTTTTTTGCATCAATCTTTCATTTATCTTTTTATATCATAGTTTGTGCCACCAATAATTTTTTTAGTAGAAGAATTGATCAGAATCAAACTTTGTGTGCCAGTTTTTTTCACTTTTAATCCGATTTATCACTAGTTTCCAACAACGATAGATCTGTATCGTCAATCGTTTTTTCTAGCATTCTTAGCAATCATCAATCTATTTGAGCCCTAATACATCATTCTCGATCTTTATTACTTGTTTTTTGGTTTTCTGAAATTACTTCCCAGCCGAATATTTGGGAGACAGACGACCTATTCAATCGCTCCGTGCCATGGAATAGCTTACTAGTCTCGGGTACAGACTTTGTTGAACTCGGATATTGCGCAAACTGTACGCTTAAAAAGGACCGTTCTCTGTTCTAAAGGTTTTAGCAATCCTTGGCCTAATTAACTATCGTGACAGCTTAGCTCGCAAGGGGGTTTTGACAGATTCTGTGTCCATCGCAAAGCCAGACAAACTTCACAGACAACGTGTCTCTGGCCATAGGCTGGCAAGACTAAAAAGGGCCAAGACAGAAGAGAGCATGCACAGAGGAGGGAATCGCTCATGCTTGGCTTGAAGAATCTTCCACGAATCTAATAAGTTTGAATCCAATTGCCTATTTGTATCCATGCGAGTAAGTGTCAGGACGATGTTTATTTTTGGGAAACGTATAGATCTAAGAGAATCGGCCTCCATTGCTATGATAAAATTCAGAGTACGCCTCCTTTTTTACAACTAGCCTACTCAAACGACTTTATGTTCGCATCGAGACTGGCGTAGAGGACAATGTGATCGACCTTAGATGAAAGACACAAACACACGTACAACGTAGGAAGCGCCTAAAAAAACAGAGGACTCAAAGACGCCAGTTTATTTTCAATCTGTAGAAAACCTTGTGATGGGGTTTCCGCGTTTCAGGTGTCGAATATCTCATTCCAAATTCGAACCTTAATATATTCATGCTTAGACTTTCAATATTTAACACGACAATAAATTTTATTACTCGATATTTCGCGATCAGAATTGAGCTGAATCTACTCTATTAATATCCCTTTTAAAAATAATTTCTGCACTTTATCTACTGTGTTCGGCCCATTATAACGCATTAAATATTTTATCCGTTATAATTCCTTTATAATTCAAACTCATTAAACTAGGAGTCGTCGACCATCTTCAAAGTCCTCGTGACTGCAGATTCATTTGGTCACTAAGAAACCCCAAGGAAATTGACGACCTATCCGGGACTACATCCGTTGAATATTCAATGGGACGAGACAGATATCCTTTACCTTCCATTCCATGAACAAGCTTCATTCAAAATCTCTATTGCCGTAGAAGGACATTTAATATACGCAACATCAGCTGATATACCTAGACAATAGGTCATTTTCCGGGAAAGACTATAAGTCCATTATTTTGCCGCTCAAATCCGATTTAATGATCTTCTCAACGAGCAAGAGCATAAATTTGGAATATGTACGAGTATATATCCAAATTTACTACATACTTGAATGAATGCATCAGGGGAATATCGGTAAGAGAAAAATTACATTGAAACGGCGGACGCTCAAAACTCACGCGAGATACTAAGTCAAGTATAAAACTCGGCAGCCTATTCTTTGTAGGTTCAACCGATGATTCTCCCATTTCGAAAAACAATGCCAACAAATGAGAAGTGACAATACTTGTCTTATGTTCCCCAACTTCGAAGAGGAGGAGTTTATGACGCTTTCATCCTAATCTTAAATTCGAGCCACCTCGCAGCTAATTATTTTTCGTTTCGTTTATCCATCTATTAAAGACGATTTGCGTTTGTGGCCAAGACATGTGTCAAATGGCAAAGAGCGAAAATACACAGACACAACAAGTAGTCCCCCCCCTCCAAATCATCTTTCGTGACAGAACGTTTCGCACATATCAATTAGATCTAATTGGATCTTTTCCCATGTAGAAAGGACACGCATACATACATACATACAACCTTTTGTTTCACAGGATGGGCTGAAGTATTTAATATAAATTATAATACATCCCAATCGGTTGCATCAGCGTTCTTTGCACCTTAGCTGGCTCAATTTGGTTTATAACCAACTGTGACCACCGACCGAAGTCAGGCAAATTGTTCGAAAGGCAAGCAGTAATTTCCACTTCTATTCTGAGCGGGAGCTAAAGATGAGAACAAGACTTCTCAGAACAGTATTAAAATAGAATTTCCTTTGCGTTTATTTCTGTGTTTTCCTACATTATTTAAAATCTCCTTCGGGTGAACATTCCCTCAAATCATTCATACTTGTGAAATATACACAAAATAAAGATATATTTATTAAGGGGGGCAGATTCCAAAACCGTTACTTGTGTTAAATAAAAATAATTAGAACGGACAATTGTACTAGAAATATAAATATAAAGGAGATTTAAAATAACATTGCTTTAATCGGCTCAAAGATTCTCGCTACGCTGAAGCATCAAGGCGTATTCACGTGTTTTCTTAAATTCCAGCTGTGATTGGAGGATAGGAATCTCGAAACTCGAGTCGAGCCAATCAGTAGTGGATTTGTGACAAATGCGAAGACTGCAACCACAGACATATGTAAATTCTAAATTACATGTATATATTGCCAAAAATGCCTAAAACAAGCAAACATGCTAATTCTCGAAGTGGCTCAAGTAATGTCATCGGACCGTCTAAGCTAGTTGTTCTCAACCTTTTTTACTCTATTCCTACCTTCATGAATTTTCAACATCCTTGTAGCTCTACTTCATTTTTCGCTCATAACCAACTGGCCAAAAGGTAAAAAAAGTATATGAAGAAAGCACCTTTGCTTTTTTGTTTATCACAAAGTTCAAAATCATAATTATCTTATATTTTGATATAATTTTGTGATATAATTCTTTGAAGTTCAATTAATGTATTTTTCATATCAAGATAGAATGTATTTGTATCTGTGATTGGCTTTTTGCATATCAATCAATAAATGTATTTTTCATATCAAAATCGAAAGTATTTTTCTGTAATTGTATTTTTTGCAATTAAAAATAAAAATTATTTGTATGTCACCTCACAAAAATTGTATAACATCTCAATGAGAAAGGTGATTGTATATTTCCAGGCAGTTGACGAATACGAGGTTGTGTCACTGAAAATGCACATTTCATGTCGGGGTCCACATCCAGTCGGTTCCGACTCTTACTTTTGATTTGTGGAAGGGTGGAGAAAACAGACTCACATAAATAGTTAGTTGAAAAGGGAAAGAATAGTTAAAGTGTAATTTCACTAACCTTTGGATATGACTGAAACATTGAACACCAGAATACATTCAGAGATTTTTCTTCATATGGATCTTTGGCAGTAGAATCATTTTTGTGATCAAGGAATCCGTGCTTTGCCAAATCTAGATCTTAGCACGTAATGTACAAGCACAATCCATCAGGTGAAACACATTTCTTTCCTTGCCTTGTAATTTGGGATTCAACTTATTTAACTATTCAAATATATCTGCTAAGTATACAAGACTTGGCTTAACACAAAACCTCCTAGAATTGACTCAAGAGATCATATTTCCCTTGAATTTCCAGAAACAATTTAACCTCCATCCGAAGTTCAAACATTCGATTTACAACGTTGCCCTCTGAAACTCAGCGCACTTTGAATCAAAAGAAATAGTTCATGCTCCAAATCCATGTCTCTAGAAAGGTTCTGGAAAAGGCGAGAATTCAGATCTCCAGCTTTAACAAAATTCTCACATTTGACCACTACCTCTAGGATCTTGCATAGTTCATAAGGAATGCATCTCGACGACCATTCAAAACTAGATCAACCCATCTATGATGATTGAATATTGCAAGTAAACATTAAGTAATGTGGTTCTTTAATTGTACCATAAATTATGTAACTGTTGAAATTTTATTGTAAGCAATGAAAAAATAAAAGAATTTCTCCCAAGACAGAATGAGTGATGCAAGTTTTTTAAAATTCATATTCCTGACATTATTTAGAAATGTATAATTTCTAAAAGCTCGCCGTGACTCCCTGAAATCCTTGCCATAGCTCCCTTGGGGCCTATGGCTATGGGCCAAAGGTTGAGAGCCGTTGGTCAAAGCCACTGCCACTCTCAGATCTCCCAACACTACAAGATAATTTACCCTATACTTCTATTCTTGAGGTGAGTGACAGTAAATTACATGTAATTTGTCTGAGATACAGAGTGAAAAAGACTGAAGATCGAGGAGGTCAAAAAGTTCTTTGGTCAATTTGTGAGCTCCATACAAATGAACTCGGCCTTTGTCATCAATTCCAAACCGTCGATGGGACCTGCCACATGTAATAATTCTTTCAAAGGACCAATACGGAATTTTTTGTCAGAAGTGGAAGAGATAGAATGGAATGAAGAGTTCGTTCCGATTATAGGTCGACCAGAAATTCCAAAGACAGATGAAGTGTTGTCGGATTTTTGCTCGGATCAGAAGTAACTTTTCCTCGTCGCAAAATCCATTCAAAGCGCCAACTAAAAAATATGAAGGCAGCACCCATTTCCCACTCGAGTCGGTTCACTTTAGCCTGTCGCCTTGGCGCAACTTGCCTCTCTAAGCATCCCTTTAAAGGTAAAGTTAAGAAGCACGTGCACTCTCCCATCTACTACATCGTAACCAACTACATTCCTTGCTGGTTTGCGATCAAAACTCGACCATACATTCGTGACAACTCTAATCACATTCTTTTGCAAATCAAATGTCTCCGCGTTCTTCCTCAATCAACGCAATAAATAGTGTTCTTGTACATCAAATCATGGAACGCGCTCCCAGAAAATCTGTTCGATTCTCTCCTCTGCGACGATGATCCAAATCTCCATGCCTTCGCCGTTCGCAAGATTATGGACATTCGCAAAGTGAGCGATTTACGAGTCTACCCTCACTTGTAATCTCATCATCCCCAAACTTTAGGATTTAATTCTCAACAAATTTGAATTGCCATCTTTCCCAACCCACACCAAATCGGCGTGAATTAATAAGTGAATTAATAAGTGCATGTGGTAAAATTGCTGGTGATGATGAAAGAGAAGGGTATAATCGCGCTAGAATGGTGGCATCCAGTGTAATTTTTTCGAAATATGACACGAAAAAAGATCTTATGAAAATTATTTATACCTTACAATCCCTCTATTTCTCATAGTAACGGCGATGATATTTATTTCTCGTGCGTTTCGTCTTTCTTGCCTTCATTTGATATGATGTATCAATAGAAAAAGATTTTTTTCTTGCTTGGAATTTAGTTATGTTATCAAACCTAATTTAGTAATAAGATTAAGTTGGAAAAATATAGGGTTTCTCGGTTTGTAAGTTGAAATCCAATGAGCGGCCTTGAATATAGCCACGTGACCAACGATAACCAATCAGAATGCAGGATATTGATTGAAATCCTATATATGGTAATCTATTACTATTGGCTGGGCGTTGGTTAATTTTGTTTTTAATTACAATAAAGAAATATTTGTTCAACCGAATTTTTTTCGCACTACTTCTTTTATCAGCATTCTCTTTTTACTGCTTAACAAATTGATCCCTTAAGATCGATTCCTGTTATTTCCTTTCCTTTTTATTAGCCCATGTTACTTTGGGTAATTTTGTGCAGTTCTTTTTAATCAAGGTTATTGGGGCTGTAGCTTTTCCAGTCACCATTAATCCTTTAATCGACCCTTATCTCATAAATGTTTTACTTCTCATTCAATGTGAGCATTGATATTTCTGCACATATAATTTTTCTTCATTTGAACATTGTCGATCATCTCTTAGCTGTGTACGTGGCAGATTCCTTTGCAAACGCATTCTCTACATTCTTTAGCAAGAATTTGTTCCAACAGCAATACAAGCATGTCGCACGTTAATTAAAGGTCACCAACTAAACTTCATCTGAGCGGTGGAACTTTGTTGGGACCTGTTTTTGATAAGCAACTTGCATTTTGCTCTCAACTGTTGCTCGGATCTCAACCATATTCCGGACAAAAGCCTTATGCTGCCTTCCTTCTATTCTATATGAATGGGGACTCCTGATTATTCTGTTCGCTTTGTTTATTAGGATCTGGTGGGAGGGTATGTTCCAAGATTCCTTGCGAATGGCTACTGAGATTTCTATTTACAAGCGTGGAAAGATGATCTATCAATAATGGTTTCCATGCAATTTTTCTTAGCTCTTATTTACAAAATTTGAGGTCCAAATCTGCCGCCGTCGCTTGCATCACCGAGATCCGGAACTGTATCTAAATGGATCATTTCTGGACGCTTTAGACTCGCACCGATTCCTACTTCGTGCATTCGGCCAAAATCTTGTCTTGAACTAGCATATTCTCCACCTTGCGTTCTCTTCTGACACAATCATTGAGATTCTCTTCTATCTACTTTCTAGTGTTAAGTATCTTAGGTCTTTATGTAGCGAAATAGCTTCTATTTACCGCTCCTTCTTCATCCAAAGCATGACTATGAGTGAGAGTTTTACTCCGCTGCATCGTAGGGTTTCTTAAGGATTGGATAAACTAATCTGATCTGCGATTGGAGACTAGCCCCCTTCCCTCCCTATAGACATGATTCTTTTTATGGCTATTGGGATATCACTTACATTTTTTCATGCACAGATCAAGCTCCCTGTTTTTCGCGCGTGTTCACCTTCTTCTCTATACACCATCGGCTTTTATATCTCTCCCCGAAAATCTTGACGACCCTATTCCATACAGCTTTCGGAGAGAAGACTTGAACACCTCTTCAAGATGTCTGTTTAACACTCGCGTGTATGATACTATCTTTGAACGTTTGTCACCATAACCTCTGCTATTAAAGCTTTTACAGCACCGTGAGTATTTACTTTATACTTTTTGTTGCATTCACTGACTTATATTGTAATCGATTATGTGAATAAAAGAAGTCTTTTCAAATTATAAAGAATGTTTTCTCGCGCGCTATCTCCCATGAATGATGCTTGTAGGGCGCATCCGGGCGCTGCAACTCTATGTCTGAGCTGGTGGCAGTTACCTCCTGATCGGCACTGAGGATTATAAGCCACGCTCTGCTCGCCATTTAAGTACTCACTGGCAACATACAGAGCGCATTAAGTACCATTCGATATTGGAATATCTACCAAAACTCTTTCTCTATCCAACACACCATGGCTACTGCGAGTCAGAGGAGCTAGCAATTGTTTTCTGCTGGATTTCTGGAAATGTAGATGCTGCTGGAATGATGTACGACGGAGACGAGTTAAGGCTGTCTTTCGAGATTAAGAAATCGGATTCACATTTAACTTTTTTACATTCTAAACTACATAACACGCATAAGTTCAGCACTTCAGTCTGTATTTTAAAACATATTGAATATGACACCCGTGGCTCAAGCCATTTAATATCGCTTCAGAATTCGACAGCATTCGCCACCTGATTGTCTTAGACTGAACGAAATTCCTGCGCTTCTTTCCTAGTAATAAGATAAATAAAGTCACACCAATTATCAATGCATCTGGGGCTGGCTTCGTGCGTGCCAGGTTACCGAGGGATGATTCTGTAGACGAAGTAGTTCTTTTTTCTTCTCTTTAATTTCTAAATTGTTGGAGGCGAGCCTCTCCTGGGCATCTTAGCTTGCTTTATATTTTTTGGTCTTACCTTCTCTTGTTTCTTCTCTTAGATTTTTTATATTTGTCTCTGTTATTTGTTTTTAAATGACAGTGTTATTTTTTCTTTTTTATTTCGTAGCCGTGCTTGGTAGGTAGAGGGTAGTTGAGCTCGCTAAAATCTTTTAAAATTCTATAATTGAACTTTGAAAGGAGTCATTATCATTTTTAAGCATTTTTTAGATTTACCTCATTTTCATACTTTGAGCATGTTTGTCATCTTTTATCATCTTTTAAGATTTTATCTCATCTTATCATCCGTGTGCTCTTGCCATTCGCACGAGTACACTCAAAACCCAAGCTAAATGCAGAGATCATCATTGGAATCATAACTTCATGGGCTATTTCAGAGTGCACCTAAAGGATCCCTTCTTAATCGGATCTTCATCGGGGTGGGAGACTTCTTCCTGAAGACACCGCATGACGTTGATGTAATGGTGAATAAACATGGTAAAGCCTTCGTTGGACTGCTCAACTTTGCCAAAATTGGAGTACTTATTCATTACGCTGAAGTAAGTGTGATCATCTCATCTACTGGGGTAAAAAGCATAAACACCTAGCAGGAATTAAACTAGGTGTAGGAGGGAATTAAATGGTAAATAATAAATACATATAATAGCTTGATATAGAGTAAAATATCACAGTAGTTAGATGCGCCAGTGAAAGGAATAAAGTTACAGTAATAATGGAGTTGTAATATGAAAAATAATCGTGTAGTTGATGAGAGAAGAGAGAGGTTTAAGATTCGAAATAATGTGATAAATAGAGATCTAAAGATATGGTTGATTAAGAGACAAATTAATAGGTTATTTAGAAAACTAAATAATAAGAGACTTAAAGAAGGAAATAATGCAATAGATGCGTAGAAAAATATTATAATAAAGATGAAAAATTGAGCATGTAAGTATGGTAAATAATAAGAATGTGGTGGAAGTTTTGCTATTGATGGCATTTATTTCCCAGTGGAAACTTCCTTTTTAACGCATTCCCCAAATTTTGTCAGTTACCAGTAGATGGACTCCTAAATTTCAAAATTTATCGATAATTAGTATTGTTAAGAATAAATGAAAGCGAATATTATTTACAACAATTTTTTTCTTACCATTATTTAAAAATGGCAATAATAACATATTGATAACGACGTAATAACAACAGATTTAAAGGGATCATTTTGCCAACTTTAGCAGCTTCTAGGTACTTTTTATGTTTACATCTTGCTTAGTTAGAATGTTCTGATATTTATGTACTAGTTTCATTCGTCTCTTAGTTTCCTCGTTAACCATCACAATGCTTTTACATATCTGTAACTCACGTTCGAATTTTGCATCATCTTTCCATGTTCCTGGTTCAATAGGTAATTTGACGTTCAAGAAAATGTTCTTTTATAAAGATGTATTGAGTCCAGGGGACGTTTGAACACGCTGAGGACTTCACGACGGTCACACTGATTAACTTGGCGAAAACTCTAGTGATTCTATAACTAAGCTTCACCTTGGTGGTGCACGGGTCTTTTTGGTCTCTCTCTCTTTGTCTCCCAACTACACCCCCGTAGATAATATCCCAGGAAGTTGCATTCTGTGGAGTTGGGAAGCCAGATTTTCAGAATGATATGGTCAAAGAATTTCTCTGACACCAAAACCTGGCTCCTCTTACTGGTCTACATCGTGTAGAACCGTGCCTCTATACGTCCAGCCTTCCAGGAACCTCCTTCTGGATCCAAGCAAAATCATCTCCCTTAGGCACTTAATGTAGCCCTTGGTATTGAGCTTGCGATCCAAAGGGAAAAGAAACGGGTGCAAAACGCAGTACCTTCGTAATCACAGCCTGAAGCATCTAACTCTTTCCTGATCATCTCCACCATTCTCAAATTGACATCCAAGCATTTGGAGATCTTCAATTGGAGCTTGGAGAGTGAATATTAAGTAGCACAACTTGTCTATAACAATTTTTTTGAATGATTTATTTTTATCATACGATGCACAACTGAGTCTACTATGATAAGTAGAATAAAAAAAAGAAACCGGACAACACCTATAGGCTTACACTCAATTTCCAAACGGTGAGAAATTACCAATTGCACCATATGGATAAATAGTTTTTAATAAAATTTGTATGTATTGAAAATCATGAGAAACGTCCTTGATTCAATTGAAATGAATAGCGGTGATTCTCTTCCATTTAAACGGTTGAGATCTTCAGTGTCACTCTATGGTTTTATTCGGATTTCTATATCAATAAAGATTGCAACACTGGAAAAGAAAACAAGTTCTATATCAACGAAGCAATCTATTCTTATCATAATTCAAACACAAATTTGAACGATATAATAGTTCTGCTGAATGTCTTGTGTGACCCTTATTATCAAAGAATGCGAATGTCGTAAATATAATCGCCTAAGAAAAAATTATATTCCTCAGGTGAATCGTTTTCTATTTTTGTCAATTTATATTGATCTAGGAATAAATAGGTATATTTTGAAGGCACACATATCCTTTGTCATTCACCGAACATGTTTAGAAGCTTCAGGAAGACGATATGAGTCTCATCGTCAGGGAACCGCTGAGGAAAATCATGATCAATTTTAATAATTCGTTATAATCATCTCTATGCTGTTTCTCGCCTAACTTTTGTGGTATAAATTCCAGAATATGGATTCGGACATTTTCAGTCAGATCTTTTATCCCACTACAGTATGTTTTATTGTTATGATTGGATAGGTTTTCTTAAACCTTCTAAATAAAATCATATCAGGTCTACAGCTTGATTTTTTCTTTTAACTGTGAGAATTTCAGATAAATCTAATAATTAGAGCTTGCACAAAATCGAGAAATTTGAAAACCGGTTTTAATTGAAGTTTACTTTCAAAACCGGTTTTAAAACCGATTTTCTCAGAATTATGGAAAAATAATTTAAACCTTATTACACAACTATTTATTTCTTTCATCATGGGTAAATTATACAAATTATAAAAATCCTTTAGAAAAAATGGCTCTTTTGTTTATAAACCATAAATACTAACTACTCGCATAGCTAACAGGAAAAGATAATACAAATATTCCTATAATTACTGTAATTTTTTAATTGTGTAGGTCTTTATTCTTTAGCCTTCTTCTGAAAATGTTATTTTAGGAAGCACAGTATATTCAGCATTTTTCCTGATAGACTTGGTCTTACTTTTGTCGGCAATGGCCGATAAATTTTCTCAAGCTTTTCACTTCTATGGTTAGTTGCCTCCCAAATTTTAAATTCTTTGCTGATTTTTAGTTCGCTTGAAGATTCTAATAGCTCTTCAGTCAATGCCTTCATTACATTAGCATATTCCATCATGAATGTATCTTCACCACCGAAAGTAGACGAGTTCTTGCTTTCTTCTAATGAGGCAATCTTTTTAGTTGTGGTTTCTTCAGACAATGTCAAGTCTCCCTCTTCTGAATGTTCTGTATATAATCTTTGATATGCTTCTTCAGCATACCTCTTGTAAATCTGCTTACTTCGAAAGTCAAAGGTTCTTGTTCTAGAATCTTCTTTCTTGAATTTTTTGGGGGTTGTGGAGATAGGTCAGCAAAGTCACAATTTGCAAAATTTGTCTTGCATTATAGCGCTGCAAAAGGCTTTAATGAAGCAGTAAAGCAAAGGGATTTTCTGCTTTAAGAAGCGTAGCAAGCAGAAATTCTATTGAAGTTTCTGCTTTAAGCAGATTTGAATCTTCTGAGCTTATAGCCTTCAGAATCATTTAAACTGGTCGCAAAGTTTCTCTTAGCAATTCTAGTGTATTCTAATCATCATCAGATACTGCTTCCGTTGATAAGTACTGCACATAGAGCATTTGGAATGCATTTTTTTACTTTATTAATCTCTCTATCATAAAGAATGTGCTATTCCATCTAGTTTTGCAATAAAATATGAGCTTATATTCCTTTCCATTGAAGTTTGCTTTAACAAAGTTTTGCAATATCTCATTTTTGGTGGGCAATTTCCGAAAAAGCTTTCAAATTTTCTTGACTTTTTCTAATAGTTTGTGCAATATTAGGCTTTAGCTCGGGGAAATGGACGACGAGCTCATCAAATACGTTGATTTAATAAAGTGTGCTTTGCTGGTTTTCTTCAACTGTATCATTATCACTTTCATCATCATTCTCATAATTTTGATAGATTCAGTGACTAGGGCATCGTGAATGATTATTTTATCATAAAGTACATCTATAACAGCCAGATGCATATAATGGGCTATAATATTGTTGATGATCAGGCTTAATTTGCTTACCAAACTTAACCATCATTGTTGCACCATCTGCTGTGCAAGCAACAATATCCTCATCCAAGTTCAAACCAAATTCTTTCAAATGCTCATTTACAATTTTCTGTTTTACTGCTATCAAGTGAGTAATTAAGCTCAATAAGACCTAAAGACCAATGACTGTCTTTTGAATGCACATATATATTTATATACCTTTTTTTGTATAGACGGGCACCCAAAGCTGATAATTCTTTGAAATATAGAATGAGTTCTTCTTTCTTAACTTTATAATAATCCATAACCATATTTCTAACCCCATCCACAGAAGTTGACAGAGGTTTATAATTTTTTTTTCTGAAGCTGAAGGCTAGATTGTATAAACTCACTTAAAAGATAATCCATCTAAAGCAGCTCATTTTGAAATCTCTTTTGCAATAGACTTTTAATCATAAAGTTTTCTAATGTTCTTATCATTTTTACCGGAGGTTCGCTATTATCTTGATTTATGTTAATATGGTGAATTTTTTTAAATGCCACATCAAGCTCGATGTAGTTATTCCAGATGACTTCATTATTCTTTGACATTTCAAACACCTTGCTTTTTCTAGCAAAATAATTCCATACATTTGATTTCACCTTTGACATATTAAGGGTAGTGACTATAATTAATAAGTAGTAAGGGGAATTGATATTACCAAAAAAGCCCTAAAAATATGAAACGCGACTATATAAATTAATGCGTCTTCACTCACTGAAATTTTGAATATCAAATGAGCAAGACATTTTAAATTGCCAAATCTTACCATACCACGTACCGATAGGTATTATCAGATTATCCTGAATAGTAGGTATTTCTTTTTCAATCCTTTGTACAAAATGCCGATATGAATTTTAAAAGATAAAAAAAATTGCTTTTTGCAATTGTTTAGGAAAAACGCATAAAATCATTTCCTCTTCAAGTATATGTTAAAAACGCTTAGAACAGAAAATAGCTGAAGTTTCGGGCAGATGAGCAAGATAAAGAAAAGGGCCACAATAGAAAACGATATTTGAAGGGTAAGTAAAAATAGTGAAAACCGGTTTTCGACACACGGTTTCGGCTTTAACAACTGAATGTAAAAGCCCGGTTTAACCGGTTTGCAAACCCTGCTAATAATTGTTCTCTTACGTGAAAAGTAACAATTATTGCTACTCTATCAACCTTCCGCATGCCAAATGAAGCTGGAAGTCGCTTCTCACCCCATTGTGATACAAAAGAGCGTTGCAATCCGCTAGATTAAAATTTACTTTAATTTCTGCTTGCCTCTGTCTGCTTACTTTTTCCTCTACTTTGGAAAGAACTGTGATTAATAATTAAGATTTTAGTACTACAGTTGAAAACTTCTGCCGCAACCAACAAAAAATGACAAACGATATTTCTGTAGCTGATTTTACATCTCTCTAATGATTCAGCCACGTGAATTGAAAAATTCTTGTGTATCACTCATACCCTAAGTACTTGGTTCACTCATTGCCATTGTGTTCCTTGAGGTGTTTTTTGTATCATAATGTTTCAGTATCACTACTTGACACTGCTGGTAAATGAATCAGGATGTTTCGTTACAATTTCTCCTCTCTGTTTCCTTTTTTATCACTCCATTTGAATTTTTGATTATTGCCAGCCATGGAATCTGACCGTCCACCTTACCCAGCAATAGGAATTCATGATTATCCTCTTAGTTTTTAGGTATGTTTAACTCATTCTGTTGGTTACTTCAAATAAATCATCTAATTTATCGAGGAATTTTGCTCAACCTCGTATTGGACATCAGCGCTTTTTCATGTTGTGATTTAACTTTTTCAATGCAATGATCAGTTTTCTTTGTGGGGATTCGTGCCTTTGCCGAGAAAATAGAAATTCTTTAGCAACATAGGTAGCACTTTATTCAATAGCTAATATAAATGGATGACAATGGAGAAAATGATCCAGAGTTCTTGTTGATTTGAATAGAATTTCTCTAATACATTTTATTTTGTTATTTTTCTGATGAGTTTGCCTTCGTAATCTTTCCGTAAAGAGCGGGGAGGTTTTGTAGTAGACTTTAATGATACTGCCGTTTTATCATAATCTGAAATTACATTAATAGATATTCACTAAATAAAAGACCGTGCAGCAAAATAACAACGAGCACAATAATAAAACTTCTATAATGGTTAGAAGTCTTGAAAATAAATGACAAAGTATTTAATAAGAAAGCCGCTTATATGTATACGCTACAGGGGCAAAATGTTATAGAACCTCCCAAAAGTGTTTTCGGGTACTTTTGATACTTTTCAATATCCACGAAAATCTAGTTATTTTTTTTAAATAAAGGAGGGAGAGAGACGGTCATAAAGTGTGAAATAGGGGGAAGAGAGGGGGATGGATGGATTGAGAGGAGCCATCATCTTTGATGGTTAAAGCTCGAGGGCAAGCATCTCCTTGTCCAACGCGTGCACCGAGGACTTAAACGGAGAAGAGGGACTTTTTTCCCTATCAAGTGCACCCACAAATAGCCAAGCCCTTACCAATTTTGAAAAAGTATCTTGTTAAGTCCGGTCCATCCTGCTTAGGAGTCCCCTAACCAGAGTGGAGAGGAGCAAGTTTATTCACTGACCTCCTCTCTTAAAATGAAAAAGACCAATAGGAACCAAAGAGGGCCAACCGCTCCTCTCCTTGCGATGGAGTTCCAGGGACGGACAGATCTACTGCCGTTTTGGCAGGCAACTGGGCCAAAACCGCCACGTTCGGCTTCAATAAGCCTTCGCGTTTGGGAGCAAAAACAAAAACGTACTTCGAAAGTGACCTGAGGGAGTCTAAATTAAGTCGGAGCCCATCATTCAGATACTTCCAGTGGTTTTTGAGCCCGCTCAGTTCAAACGCCTTTTTAGTTATTCGCTGCACATATAGCAGCCTGTCGACCAAACAAAACAGGATCAATATGAAGAGAGCATTAGCTAGTTTGACTGGTATAGAGCCGAAAGTGAGCTATTTATCAGACGGAAGCCCTCCAATGAATGCGTCAGATCCTTTCGAAGCGAATATGATTAGTACCCTTCGGACACTCAATGGCTTTCCAGTGAGTTTGACGCCGCACAAAAGAATGAACTTAGTTTATGCGAGGGAAATCGTTGAATATTGTTTAAAAGACATTAACGAAAAGATGGCCGACCATGGTTCGTTTAAATTCGAACGAGTGATGAGAAAACACGGGAAGGGGATCGTGACTCAGCCATACATGATCGTTACTTGAACCCCTGACAGGTATTCTGAGTTGGTTTGTGCCGGTTGGTATCGTGTTACTGCCATGGTAGTTCTAGTATTACCATAGTTTTGGCCATAAGTATCGCTCATGTAGAAGTGCGAATTCGGGTTTACCCTGAGATCTGCCAAAGTTACTTCAAGGCCATACATGATAAATTCTCATCGTGTATTGCCAAGTATGTCATTTGTGGAGAGCTGCATCCTGGTTCATCAACGAGATATAGTGGGTCAATCCTGGACAAGGAAGTCCTGGTCGTCCGGGCCTCGGATGGTCTCTTAATCGTCAGGCTATGGACATGATCTTGGCACACCATGGGCTGCCTGAGACGTCTTATGCATTAATTCTAAAATGGGATCTACTCTTCGTTGTCCCTCCAGATGTACAATCGTTTTCGCACCCATCTGAGTTTTTCTGAGGGTTTTACCACACCCGAGGCTTGCCTGGTAAAGCTGCTGGCACAAAAGATTCACACCTAGCCATTGCTAAACCTAAGGCTCCAACTCTCATAATGCGAAACAGCTGCGCGCTTCGAAAGACTCATTAAATCACAGGAGGCAACCCCCATGAAGCTGGTCTTGAGGCCGCCTTCCGGGGTTCCTAATGTCTCCATAAAGGAATAAAGCACCAGAGGAGCTTCGGCTCCTACGCCTTATACAAAGCTGGATTGGGAACTTCGAAGATGGGGATCCTCCAAAAGAGAAACAACCGCTTGGAAATTCGCGTGCCCACCTAAGGTTTCGATGTGAAAGAAGGCCACAACGCCCCCAACGCCGTGGTTTGCAAACAGCGCCCAGAGTTCTGCCTCTGGAAAACGTACGGCCATTCCCAAGAGGGTGCTTTATTCGAAGAGGGCTCCCCCCAAATATCCTTCAAATAGGCTGGATGGCATATTCCTTTAATGGACTTGCCGCAGACTCCGGGCCAAGTGGGGTGATATGTGGATGCTCGTGTCCTCCGTCTCTCGTTAGCTATCTTTCTGTAGGAGATCATACTGGACATGTGCCTTTGTGCGGGTCGAACCTAGTAAACATTTGTTTGAAAATTTTAAAAGGATCACTCATTGAACCTTATAAATAGGAAGATAAACTTCCCGATTTTAGTATCTCTCTTTCGTAAATAGGAAGATAAATTTCCCGCTTGTTAGCATTTCTCTTTCGTAAATAGGAAGAAAACTTGCCGCTTTTTAGTATTTCTCTTCCGTAAATAGGAAGATAAACTTTCCGCTTTGTAGTATTTCTCTTTCGTAAATAGGAAGTTAAACTCCCCAGTATGGAGTACTATATCATGGGTCGGCTATACGTGGCTCCGTAGAAAATAGATCTTGTTCTTGAAGTCCCCGTGGTGAAGAGGTAAAAATCGATGGCGTTTTCTTAAGCTGACCCTCCCTCCACTTTTCCTCCTGTACCGGCTGTGAACCTTTCGGTGAGCTTAATTTTCTTGTAGATTTCTTCCAACTCTAAAAATTCGGAAAATTACAATTACAATTACAATTAAGTTAAAGTGTGGGTGCGTGTAGGGAAGGACGATAGGGTGTGTGGATAGATAGAGAAAATAAACAAGCAGGGAAAAGAGAAAGAAGTGTGGTAGGGGGCAAAGAGATGCTAGAGCCTGGTGATCAGCCTATCACTTTCATTATTTCTTTGTAGCATGTATTCTGTGTTGTTTCTGTTGATTTTTTATGGCGTTCAAGCCTTAATTACTTTAGTTTAGCTTTGTGTGTGTTATGCATTACTTATTTGTTTATGTTTTTTCGTACTTTTAAGTGCGTGCTTAATGTTTTGGTATTCTTTGTATGTGTGTGTGTTTTAGTTTTTTTGTTTTTTCTTAGTCGGTAAAGTTCTCGTCGTATTCAGGGTTTTCTTCTTTCTTGGTTTATCGTTGTCTTCATTGGTGGTTATTTGTCATAGTTGTGAGTTTGGTCTTGATTCGTTTGGTTCCTTTGGTTAGGTTAGATACTACATCTCATTTTGTGTAGAACGGCACTTCGTCCCCGCCAGCCACTCGGTTGGCGGAGCTTGGGAATCTGGCGCGACATTCTGCTCTTCTGTTCTGGTTAATCAACTGGGTAATTTCTTCACTCAGTTCTTGATTAACCAGATCATGCATCTTCCGGGTCCGTTCTTAGATGACTTTGTTAATGGGAATTATCCCTGCCTCTCTGTGCAGGTCTTCTTGCCGTCTTCTTTCTTGCCTGCGTGTACCTGTGATTAGGTACATGCATTTATTTTGCACTACTTAAAGTGGCCTTTTTTGTGTTTTTGAGACACAAGAGAGGGTGGAGGCGGGGTAAAGCAACGTAGATCTAACAAGGGCATTGTAGATCTTCTTCTTGTTGCTTTCACGTAGATTTCTGAACGTATATAGAGTTCTGACAGCGGCCGAGACTCGATAAATTTTTTCTTCGGCGTGCTTCGAGTACCCGGTAGAGGTGATTTTCATACCGAGTACATTGCATTCATTGTTGTAGGGATATCGAGTATCCCCCACTCGCACGTCTGCTTTTCAGGTGCGTTCAATGGGGACCACTTTGAACTTCTCTTGGTTTGTTTTAATTTTCCATTGAACCTCGTAGTTATTCAAATTTTCGATTTCTATTGGTGTCATGCGAGCTTGCCACGGTGCTTTCCTCCATGGAAATATGATTATCTGGCTGAAATCATCGGCGTATTAAATATTGAGGAAAGAGGGGTACACAGGGGCTGGGACATCCGCAGTGTATATCGAATAAAGGGTGGGGCCTCACTGCGGGAGACCGCAGTGAGCGGAAACTTTGGTCCGTCCGTGCACCCTAGACTGACATACGCCGCTCTTTCCATTTCGTAGTCACAAAGAGTTCTTTCCAAGTTTTCACTTAGACCCAGCCGTAAGACCTTATACTGCATGCCTCGCTGCCACACCTTATCAAACGCCTTTGATACATCCCGACAAACAATATCCACGTAGCTCCTGTCCCGTTTGGCTTGGGCAAGCTTTTCCGTAATGACATTGATTGCCATTTCCGTACTTCGCTTCTTTCTAAACCCGTATTGGCAAGGGTTGTCAAGGGAGTTCTCTTCCAGGTAAGACACCAACCTCCCATTGAGGATCTTTTCAAAGAGTTTCCCGCCAAATTCCAGAAGTGAAATTGGGCGGTAGCTCTCTCAATGTTGGGTCCTTTCCATGCTTGGGCAAGAAGATCATCTTTGCCGTCTTGTAAGCATCTGGAAAGTACCCCGTATTCAGACATGCGTTGAATATACGTCTCATTCCTTCGATGATGTTGGCTGGTGCCTTTTTGAAGTTTAGCTTCGTAGGCTGTCCACCTGATGATGAGGATGCGTTCTATGTATTTCCTTGTTAAGCTCGTCTACGATGTTATTTTCAAACTCTGTGTCAAAATCTTCGCTTTCTTATTCTGGTATACTGAAGATTCTTTTCCAGTAATGCCGGAATATTATCTCGATGTTTCTGTCATCTCTTTCAATAGATCCATCTTCTTTTTTGATTTCCATTTTCTTCTTTTTTCCAGATGATCCTCTGAGACTTCTGACTTTCTGCCAAAAGTCTTTGGGAGATGTATCTCGATCGAGGCTCTCGATCGCATCGTCCCATCGTCTCTGTTAGAACGGTATAGAGGGCCTGAATTCGAACTGAAGGCTGGCGTTCCTCGGGGAAGCTGCCTGAGTCCTCTGCTTTACTTGGTCTTCACAATCGACTTCTCAACTCCGGTGCACAGAAACACGATGTATGTTTAATTCGCAGATGACATCTTCAAATTGTCCCATGCCCGGGGAGGAAAGAAAGGGCGCAGGCAGTTCGCACAATAACGGAAATCAACAACATCAGCCAGTACGAGAGACGATGGAAGATTAGGACCAACAGGGACAAATTCTAGATCGTCCCACTGAACGTGAGTTGACATGGCCCATCATCATAAATGAGAAGAGATATGGCTACTCCGCTGAAGGCGCCGTTCTGTGCCTTAAAATTACCGACCATGGATACTCGAGACACCACACGGAAAGGTAGAACCTGGCAAGGAGATAAATCTCCAAGCTATACAGGTTTAAAGATCCTAGCTCGGCCAATATCAGGAAAATATATCTGATGTATGTCCGGGCTAAGCTCATCAATCCCTCAGTGGTTTCGCAAGCGGCTAGTAAAACCTCGATGAATAGGCTACAACGTGTCCAGAACACTGCTTCTCTGCTTATCAACAAAGCCAGGAGGCGTGATCAACCTTTGCAAAGAGATTTGCACAGGAGAAAACCTTTGGATTCTATCAATGTCTTCACCCCAAAACTTGGAAAAAAGGTCTTGTCCACTCTAACCAATGGTGACATTCCTGAGATACAGGGAACAGGTGGCAGGCTTAATATACCTGCAAGGTTAGGGGCGAAAGTCTCACGCCAACGTTAGTTCCCGAGCACAAAATTATGCACACAAGCAGTTATTACACCAATTTATACATAGACAAAACACAATACAACAAATAAGAACATTTCATCAATACATACATATATGAAAACAGCGAACAATACAATTATTACAGCACAAGAAACACGATGTAAATTTCTTGCCAATTAGAGCTAACAAAAGCCTCAAGGCTGAAGATTTGTAAGAAAAATAAGTACAATAATCATTTGAGAACAAACAATAAGAGAACACTAAAGCTCATGAAATTATACAAACAGGATAAAAAGTTCAAACAAACAACAAAAACAAAGATAAAAATAAATAAAAAATAAAGCGATGTCCTCTCTACTAAGGCAAAATAACCCCCCCACTCCCCTCTTTAATTTTCACCTACTATATCTTCCACTGTCCCAACTTATACTAAAAAACTGAGTATATCATGGAAAGATAGTCAGAAATAGTTAGAAAAATTATTATTATTCAAGAAGAAAGTTATATTTCCTGTTCGCTATTTCGAAGCTTATTCCAGCTATATACCTAGGAATGAAGAATCCATATATATATATATATTTTTTTTTCCTTCATCCCATAAGGAACCGGTTGATGACTTAACCCAGCCTATGAAACTACAAGAGAAAGAATATCTTACACTGGCCCTATACCCTCTTCCTACCCACCACCACGGGATGGGAGGTTTAGCTGGATTACACCTAGAGATAGGTGTCTTAAATGTGGATGAGTTTATACCACCTGTCTGCTGCACTGTTTGGCTTCCGCAAATTCCACTCCCCATCCGATTCTCAGCTCCGACTAGAAAATGCCGTCTGCAAGACTTTCCTTAGTAGACAGCAATTCACCAATGTTTTTTCGATTTGGAGGACTATGTTCCAGCATGGTGATACGATATCATGAAAGTTTTCCACAAGATATTGGCGATAGAACGCATCTCAATATTTATTTTTGAATTTGTGCCATATCTTGGATTTCGTGTAAGGCTAAAAGCCATCGGCAGCACAATGGATAATGACGATGGCCTCCCGCAGAGAATTCTCTTCATTGTCACACCCTTTGCCCTAAAATCACCGATATCACTTTGGTGCTGCCGGAAGATGTTCGCTTTACGCTCTACGCGGATTAACTTGAAAATATATATAAACCCTTAAATAGGACAATCAGGAACCTTGGGCAATAATCTATTGTCAAATAATTCGATGCAATGCTTTGAAATTTCCAAGAGTTACATTTCCTCATTCGTCTAATGAACAACCTGCTTTATCACGATATAATTTGTCAACCTTAAGTCGTCTCGCCATCCTGATAAATAAATATTACCATTAATAGTAGTAAAAATTACACATAGGATGATGTTACCATTAAAACGTTACGAATTATTCCTTCTAACTTGTTATAAGTTATAATTCTGTATAGTTAGTTGCATCCTTTGAATAAAAAGGCATTACTTTCCTGATAACTATTTCCATTCGCTCTTCTAAAAAAATGATACTTGCATATTCTCAGAGCCAAATTTGAAAGAATATAGGCTGAGCGAATTCTAAGGAAACTAAAAGACAATTTTGAAGAAAAGGTAGATTTTTATACGCATTCTTTCTTGAGACAAGGCAATACGTTTACATTGAATAAAGATTGATGCAAAGAAAAATATTATTTATGAAAAAAGTGCGATTTAATCAAAAATTTACTTAGGGTAAATTTACATGGGGTTAGTCCTAGTTAACAAAATATTAATTTCATATCCACTTAAATTCTACTTTAAATTCCCTTAAATTATACTGATAACTTGTCTCTACTTATTAATCTTTAGTGTATACACTAACATGAGAATTCAACTGTAAATATAGAAATATAGAACATTTAGGAGGACTAGAATAATCAATAGAGGACAGAGGGTAATATCATTAAATTGAGATCATGTTCCTTATATGAGTATGTATAAAGTTCATAAAAATTCAATTTTAAAGCGATTTTTATTTTTTGCAGTCAGGCTACTGCACCATGACAATGATGGAAGAAATAGCCTGGCCACGCCCACTCAGGTTAATTGTCAAGAAAGGCTCTCCAATTCGACTTCAACTGAATTACATGTAAGATAAATGCATTTATATATGCATGTCCAGACACATTATCTTGTAGTGGCTTATAGAAAAGTTCGCCCAAAGTACCTCAGCGGCGATGCAGTACGAGTGGTCAACGCGGCATATCACCGAGCGTCACCAACCCAAGTAACCAAAAGAAAGGTCGCAGATTTGTATTTTGAATTATTTGTAGCGTATCACAGGGACCCACAACACGTGGGTTAAGAGTGGAAAATTGAATGAAACTATGCAAAAGAGCTTCTCCAATAATACGAACAAACGTGGCAGCCACATTACAATCTTGAGAAGTGAAGAAAGACACCAAGCGTACAACGTGCCTCTCTCGGCTTACACTCATTAATGAAACAACTGAAATCCTAAGACAAACAAACAACTAAACTCGATGTAACAGTCATCTCTCAATTGCGCAACCTTCTACGCAATTCCATGCCATGTTCACATTAATTCATGCCCCATCTTTGCATTAATGTTTAAGACGTAAAGCGGCTGTTGCCTAATTAATTGATTGCGTGAATTCAAATTTATTTCAAATCTCAATCATTTCTTTAACTCCATGCCAATTTTTTCTTAATTAAAATTTTTTATTTAAAAATAAATATTTATTTTCCGTCAATAGTGTAGCTATCGTTAATACATAATATCAATCCCCGTTGCAAGATATATACTTGTTACCTTTGACATTTTGATTCTAGAACTATCTAATTTTCGCGGTGATTCCAACAAATCAGAATTAATAAAGGCTGCTCGCAAAAAACATTTCATTTATTATTATATTTTTTGTACGCATTCTAATTCGTTATTCAATAGTTTACATAAAATCTAAGCTAAACGGGTCTGCGGGGTACACCAATTTCACTGGCTGCTTAGATAGCTCACTTACAGGTTAGGAAGTTCATTGGTATCTTCTCAAACTGTGAATTCAGTTAAATTTGCAAATACTAAGTTAGGCACAAAACGGTACTGTAGCGAGTCGTGGTTTATATCCTACGTTGAGCTGTAGATCGCCAGGGAGATATGCATATAGCAGTTAAAATCTGTGTTAAATACACCATATTTATCAAAGCAAAATCTTTCGTCAAAGACTCTAATCGAGCTGGTCGTCAATAGCTTACTTTCTTAGGCAGAGGTTCGATCTGCTGCCGGAACAAATCTCTTCAACCTGTGATTCCCATGTAAAGTCAACAATGGGCGCTTGCTTCCTTAGGGGGGCATTTGTTTCAGAGTAAATGGGCAGATATATGAATTAAGGTTTCTGAATGTAGATTTTTGCCTCCACAGGATTACACGTCTGCGAGAGTCTGGCATTTATGACTATTGGAAGACCAGGTCTTACACTAGAGGAACTGGTTGCTTGAAGGTTTCGAAGCATTCGAATTCTGATGACCTGAAACCATTTAACATAGCTGACTTGATCGGAATTTTCGCTATCCTTTTTGCAGGTAAAGTCTCTAGTTTTTTTTTAATTCCAATAAGCGATTAGTCAGATCGATGTGTTTGTTAGTTTATTGGTCTGCATTGCTTGTAGAATTGGTAGATTTTATAACTATCATTTTGTTCATTCGCAGTTGTGTTCATTATTCAAATGATCTTTGCTGCAGGTAGGCATTAGAAAATCCTGTGAATAGAATAGCTTTTAAGGAAAACTTTCGCAAGTTCGAACGGGGACTATGAAAGAAATAGAAAGTGTTCCTTAAAAGCTATTCTATTCAGAGGATTATTTGGTTCACTGCGTAGCATAGTGTACTAACAGCATACATTTAACTGTGATCAAAGCGGTGCTCACTGCGTCAGTGTGCATGGTTTGAATCTCTTTCCTGCACAGATTTTTTTGAAAAAAGGTAATAAATATTACTGTAGGAAAAGTTATTTCGTTTTCTCTTTCAATGTGGTTTATTGCATTAATTTTCATCATTCTCTCGAGCTACTTTGAGAGATATATACATTTGTTTATTTACCACGCGTTTAACTATTCCTCATTTATTCTTTGAATTCCCAATTGATTTTCTATTTCTCTCATAATCCCCGTTCAAACTTGCGAAAGTGTTCCTTAAAAGCTATTTTATTCAGAGGAATTTTTGGTTCTCTGCGTAGCATAGTGTATTAGCGGCATACTTTTAACTGTAATCAAAGCGGTGCTCGCTGCCTTAGTGTGCATGGTTCGAATCTCTTGTGTGCTCGGATTTTTTCGAAAAAGGTAATAAATATTACTGCAGGAAAAATGATTCCCTTTTCTCTTTCAATGTGGTTTATTGCACTAATTTTCATCATTCTCTCGCGCTAATTTGAGAGGTATATATATATACATATATATGTATATATATATATATATATATATATATATATATATATACATACTGGTAATTGATTTGTTCCTTGGGAATCTGATATGTAGCAGGAATATGAAGACCCAGGTGATTATACTAATCATTTATTGGCCGGACGTTTCGGACCTTTACTAGGACCATCTTCAGTGACTATATCGTCTAATGAGAAGGGAAAGGAACATTAATTGTTTCCCGGTTAAAGAATGCATTAAAAAAAAGCGAAAGAAGGCAAGTTAAAATAATAAAATTGACAATAATTAAAATTAAAGTAAAAACACTAATAATATATAGAATTAAATAATATTACCCAGTGGTATTTAAAAAAAATAATAGAAAGTGAAACTATAACAAACTGACTTGATTATCTCATATTAAAAGTTAGTGAAGTAAACAAAAAATAACCTATTATATTAAATTGTAAAAACACACACAAAAAAGACAAAAATCAATTAACTAAACATATAAAACTAATGACGAAATTTATTCGGTTGGTCGGTTGGCTATTTAATCTATTGAAGTGTTGGTTGGTTATATTGTGAATAATTTAATTGAGGAGGAGGAGTAATTATTTAGGTTTGTATTTATTTTATTGATGTACAGTGACTCTAAGATTTTCAAATCTAGAGAAGTTAAGGCTGAAGATAATATAGTAAATGAATTAGAATTAAGAGGATGATGGTGATACTCTGAATGTTGCCTGATGGAAGAGGCTTCAGGTTTAGAAATGGGAATACCAGTCCTATGAGACAAACCCGAGTGCTTCGCGATCCTGCAGTTGAATTGTAAGCCAGTTTGGCATACATAACGACTGTGGCAGGTCGTACATGTATAATTGTAAATTATACAGGATCGCAAGCCCAAAGGGATTGGCTCCTTATGGAGGAAAAAGGAAATTAACGATAAAGGGTTGGAGTTTATACAAATAAATTGGCAACAACCATTTCCCTCAATGCCAATTCATTTGTATAAACATTTTTTAGCTATTTTATTCCACTTTTCACGTTCAACTTCTTAGAGATAGCTGGAGAGCCACATAATCTCTGTTAGCTCTTTCAGTTCCTGTTTCGTTCGTGTGTTTATTGTGTCATTCATGCCCTTATGTGTATTTGAGTTGTATGAGAGTATGTATATTGATATTTGTTTATTTTATGTTGTGTATGTTGCAGTGTTTTATTTGCTAATATTAAATTTATGAACTAATTCTCCCCTTTCCCCTTAATTTATTTTATGTTTAACTTGATTACTTTACTTTATGCACTTTACACTTAACTTCGCTTAACTGTGATTATATAACCTTACACTCCAATTTGTATCTTTTTACATTTCAATTTGGTATTCATTCACTTATCACTGATCTCACATATTAGTTATTCCATTTGGGGTAATTTGATTTACTTCAGGTTTACTTTTTGGTGTATTTCACTGCTATTCCTGTTTAGTGATTTGTGTCGGTTATTATGGTATCGGTCGGGTTATATGTCCTTATCTGGTTTAGTTCTTATTTTTTCTAATATCCCGTTTGGAGCTGCTTAATTTGATATCATTTCATCATTGACGACTTCACTTTAATAAAACAAAAGTGGTTCCTTCCAATGTAGAATCGAGTGTTGAAGGGATTTTCGCCTCTGATGGTGTTCCGCTCTGGAAATATTGGAGGAACCGATTCTATTTCACCTCCATATTTTCTCCGCCTTTTTTTGATGTTGGGATTGAGTGTGTCTCATCCTGCCTCTTGATATACACTTCTCTGAACCCTTTTGCTCTTTTCTCTGCATGCTCGTAATTAATTAAAGAGCTTTGTTTCATATTATCTGGAAGTCCAGTATTTTGGTCTCTGTTTCGTTGTTGATTAGGATTGGAGGGTATGAGAGCCTTCCCTCCCCATCCATAGTGAGATATAATTTTCATTTTGTTTTTCATGCCTAAGCACCTTAAGCCCTATAGAAGCTTTAACATTACTGTTTTTTAGCTATGTGATTTTTATTGCCTCTTGTTATTTTTAATCTCCGAATGATATGTGTAGTTCTAGTCTTATACTTCTATAACTGCTACCTTTTTCCGGGAGATTGGGACTATCGTAAATTTTCTCCTGTAATTTTTTATCTTCCTAGGCTGAAAGCTTTCGTTTCGATACGGTGGCTGGCTTATGTGGCCACGAACTATATGTTTAAGAAATCGGACATTAATGGTAGTGACATGTCCGCCGTATTGATTTAATACAGCGTGGTGGCATAGAAAGCCACTCTGTGGCAGTCCAGCTTTCAGTTCGTATTCTGTCCCTATATAATCATTAATCATTATGTAGGTATATTTGTCTGTGATTTAATGGCAAGGAATTCTCTACATATTTTTGTTCTTCTCTGCATTTAAGATTTTATATTGCATTCTTCTGACCAAGACAAGCAAAAGCTATCTCTATATTTTTTGCTTGGCTATTTTTTCTGTTATCATGCCAAGTGCCATCGTGGTGTCTCTTCATTCCTCGATCGGAACTTGGAATCGTTATATTAATATTTTTCATCGAGATATTCTTTCATTCTTTGATTGAGGATATTTTTGAATACTCTGTAGATGGAATTCAATACCGATATAGACATGTAACCTTTATCGTAATTAGGAAGTTTACCTTGTTTCGGAATGAATTTCATTTGGCTAGCTTGTAGCCATCTGAGAAATAACTGGCGTTTAGGGCGCCTTCTAGATGATCTTTAATGTTTGTATAATATTTTTGTTGCCTTAGTGATATTTATTCTAGTTATTCCTGTTGGGTCTGGAGAGTCTTGCTTTAATGAATAGATTGTCCCTTTTATTTTTTATATTTGTGGCTGTAGCCAAAGTTTTTTCCCTCTCTTGTGTTGGTGTTGGCGCTGAGGCTACCTTTTTGATGTTGTTTCACAAATAATTGTAGTCTATTTTAATTATATTATTGATTTGGAGGATACAGATTTCCAGTGGGCGCGAAATTGTTCATGTGTGGTCATATTTACTTGAATCCCCCGCCCCCAAGTAGTTTGTTGTTTAATGTTAGTTTCTTTCTCTGGAGTCCGCCCTTAATTTTTTTTATTAGACTTCAGTTTTCTTTAGGTATTTTCCCTAAGTTGTTTTTTCTCTTAGGCTATCCAATCTACGCCATTTTTTCTCTTAAATGAGATAAATTAGTTTTTCTTTCTTCCTACTGAAGGCAGTAAATCTTTTTTCGGTCCAAGGTACTTTATTGGGCTGTACAGGATATTACACTTAGCTATCTGTTTTTCCTTTTTATTTCTTCCACCCACTAAGAGTGGTAAAGAGTATGGAATTTCTTCCAAGGGGTGTTTCTCTTGTCTGCCGAGTTGATCGTCTTGCAAATATTGAGGGTTCTTTATCGATTTCTTCCAGGTTTGGGTCTTAGACAATCTTTAGGATGAAGTTCCGGAGTTCTTCTCTGTAACGTCTCCGGCTTTGTCACTTGAATTATGTAAATATTTATTCATCAACAGTAAGTTTCGAACATGATCACTACATACAATGGTGAGCAGCTGCATATAGATGTTAAATAGCATGTTGTAGCTGTCTAATTTGAGGTCTGGCGTCGTCACAGCATTGTTTTTGGCATACGAGTATGTTAGAAAGTCTGGTCCTATTCTCTGAAAAAATTAATTTGCAATATCAATCCTAAATGAGCTCCTCTGTTATTCCTTGTGGGTTAACTGTTGGCCCATAAATATTCTATGGTTTTCTGTTCCAAAGATTATTAGTTTTTAGATGGGGAAATAGTTTTTTCGAGGAGCTTGGTAGCATGTGACAACTATTATTCGTATTATTTCTGTATCCATTTTAACGACTAAAAATGCCACATCCAGGTTATTGATCTTGCGGAACTTTAGGTCTCCTTCGATCAATCTTTTTTTCCTCCTTTTCTCTTGAATTGTCTTTAATTAGCCACGTAAATTTGTAGTTAACTCTGTCTTCTTGTTTTTTAATCCTGGGAGGGAAGGTATAGTTTCAGGTTGATATATATATATATATATTGAGTTCTCTGGGAACCACATTTTCTTCATTGGATCTTTTCTCTCAAAGTATTGCGTGTTGTTGAGAATGTGACTGGTTTCCATATGTTCATAACGTGCGAGTATAGGATGCACGTCAGTAGTTTGGTTGATGTTCTTTATGGCACTATCAGGTTAGTTTGTGCTTCATTCCATTGTCTGCTCGGGGCACTTGCTGTCCCCTCTTAAGGTTCACTTCCCTTCCTTCCTTCTTTTTTTCTTTTCTCCTTCTTTCCATAATTGCCCTCCTTTGTGGACAAGACATGACCATTTTTATGTGGCTCCCTTGCGGTTGATACGTTTTGTTGTTTTCTGCAATCTCTCCTTTCAGATTTTTTGATCCACATTCCGGTAAATTGTTTTGTAAGGAGATCCTTTATTTTGTAATATCCGAAAACATATCTGCATATTAATATGCGTTACCTGTGTTCGCTGGGAATTCTCATGTTGAACTTGAGTAGTTTTCTTTGGTTGATCTTGGTTGCCATTTCTGTGGTGGCACATACTATCTTGATTACCCATGTGTGTTTGATAAATTATTTTTTTAATTTACTATAATTCTCTCCTGGTTCTATTGTATCTCTTTTTTTTCGCCTTTATTTTACGATCCTACTCAGATATCTACCTTCTGCTGATCAGCATTCTATTTGCTGTGATTTGGGAGGAAGGGTGTTTCGCTACATACTATGCTTTTTCAGAGCTTTGAACATTTTGTTCGATACTAACTTCTGGTGTTTATCTCTGCGTTGCATATCACAAAATAGACACATTGAATGTCAATGATCTTTATTAGATCCAGTCAAATATCCATAATGTCTCGTAGATCTTTTCTTTGCTGGGATTATTATCCTGTTCAATGGTGCGTGCATATTGGTACTCAGAGGCACTAGTTGGTTATGGTCCCCATCATCGTGATTGCCATCACCTAGGCGTTCTTCTTAGTGATCCTTCTTCTGGATTTGATGTTGTTTCCTGGCTCCACGTATATAACTGCAATGAGAGTACAAGTTTTCCTTAATTGCTTATTTGCCTATGGATTCCTTTTTGCCTACCTATGGTAAGCCCTTTGCGACCACCCTGTCTATATGGACCCAAGCTATTAGAAGACTCCCTTTTTTCTTACCCCATATTAGAGATTCCTTTCGTGGTTCATTGTACCTTACTTTATATGGAGTCTGGCGGCTGTGATGGTTGTGTTGTGTTGCTTCTAGTCAGTAAAGTGACTGAAAGCTATAGCAAGTAATTAAGAGAAAATGAACGGTGTGGCCCCCTTTAGGTTACCTACCTCATCATTAAGCACACAAGGAAACCTTAATAAGTAGAGCCGATGCATACATATATTTCTTTCAATCGCCTAATGATGTTCTGATCAACTAGGATTTAAGAGAGGAAGTTATGTATGAGATAGATGAAGAGGGAAAGATAGGAAAAAAAGTGTCTATAGGAAGAGAAGTTATTTACAAGGACGTCTGATAACCTCAGTCATCAGGCCTCTTTTTTCCTCTCGTTTCTTTCATGGTTACCTCAGAAAAGTGATTCAAGCTTTCGAGCCTTTGTTTTCGTTGACAAGAGCTCTTCTGTGAATTAAGAGAACTTGTCACTGCTTTCGTCCTCTCATTGTTCTTTTCAATTTTCATTATAATTTAATTTTTGTCTACATTGTATTATTAAAGTTTTATAGTTAATTATATTATCATTATTTCGTCCACTACGGACTTTTGGGGGGGATTTCTCCACTTTGCATTTTTTAATATTCTCGTTCAATTTGTATTATTTTTTCTTTTATATTTATTTCTATTATCATTATTTTGTTTTTAATTTGATTACTAAGAAACTCTTTTTGGATCATTATTATTTATATTTATTATTTATTTATTTATTTTATTTATTTATTATTATAATTATTAATAAATAGGGTGAATCACCTTCCGCGTCTGCAGCTGTCTCTGAAGTGTAGGATCGGTAAATCTTCGTCTCCAAGTTGTATCTGTTGGGTCGCGTCTATTAAAATTTGGCTTATTATTTGACATATTTCTTTTACATGTTTATTTAGTGTGAAATTTATAGGGTAAATGTCGGTGGTTTCATTAGTAACGTCGATGGAATCTGGTCCCAAAGAGTAACATTAGTTATGAACTGTCGCTTTGTTTTGGACCACGTGTGCTTTTTTCATTAATGGCATGCTTAAGATATGAAGGAAAATTGCGGGATATATGTGAAAGTGACGGTCTTACCAGTAACATGTATAATTTCTTTTTATTCAGAGTTTAGGGCAGTCTAGAACGAAACAGTGACTGTAACGTACTGTTGGCGGCATAAATTTTTATTTTTAATATGCAGCATATACGTCAGATGTTAATTTGAGGCCAAGTACTCGGTCATCTCTCTAGAGTATGCATAATATTCGTGCTGCACCAATACATCCACTGTCTTAGGTCGTCCCATTGGTGTCATTCTAAACTTGATGTTTGTTTTGATCTTTACTTTCTTATAGTTATTGAGATTCTCAATCTCTTCTCCTTTCCTGTTGGAAGTATCTCTAGGGTTATAGTAGTTACTAGTGACAACCTGCGGGATGTCGTCCGACAGCTGAAAATATTATGCAAAATCGTGATTAGGGTGAGGTAGACCACTGGTGGATATCGCATATAAGGTAGGACTAAGGCATCCTCCTTGCGACACCCCTGTCTCTAGTTAAAATGACTCCCCTTCAATATCGTTTATCTTACGACTGCTTGTCAATCTTCTAAATAGTCGCAGACAATTCTCACTATATTTTGTTCACTACCGAGATCACTTATTTCATTTTTAAATGCTCGTAACTATACCTTATGAAAGGCTGAGGAGACGTCACGAAGCACCACGTCTACATTGCAGTTTTTTCCATGTCGATGGCAATTCTTTCAGTGATTAATGCTAATGTCGTCTTGGTACCGAGTTTCCTCAAAAAGTCATGTTGCTGATTGTTATGCAAATCTTAGGTGCCTAAATAGTTATTCGGCTTATTGTTTAAAGGTTTCTCTAGAAGCTTGCCCATAAAGTCCAAAAGTGAGATAATACTGTAACTGCTTATATCCTTTTTCGGTTTACTTGGCTTCAGCAGGAATATCATTCTGGCACTTTTGAACTGGTCTGTAAAATATCTGACGTTAAAGCAAGCGTTGAACAGCTCCAAAAAGGCATCGTTGATATTTTGGGGAGCATTTATTAGGTGTATCTTCTTGATGCCAGTTATCCCTGGCGCCTTCAGTTTGAAGCTCTTTAGAGCAGCTTCATATTACTCATGCGTAAATGGTCTTTCTTCCTTTTGTGCGAGATGTGTCCCATCTACAAGTATAGGGCGGCGTTTTTTCGCCACCTAGCTCTCTTAGCCTAGAGAGTATTTCTTTCTCATAACTTACATCAAACTTCTCATTTTCCTCATCTTCTATGCATTAAAAATTGGTTTCGCCAGTATTCCCTGAAATTTCGTTCCATCTCTCGGTATTCTGTAATTTCAATCCCGTTGACTTTGATATTGATTTTATTTCCTTAGGTGGAGTGCCTCTCAATCTTTAACTTGCTCAAAAATTTCTTGGGGTCTCTTTCAATATCGTTTTTTGCTATGAGGTTGTCCCATTTCTTACTCGATTTCTCGCTGATAAGATGCTTGATTTCTTTCTTCAGTTCTCTCAATTCCCAGTAGTGGTGCGTTGTATTCCCATAAATATTTATTTCGTTCATAAGGAATTCTAGTTGATTAATTTTTCAGGATATTTAGGTCCACACTTTGAGCTGGAAGTACTTTATATTCTGCCCAGGCAATAGCTATGTGGTCAGCTTCCACGATTTTTGTTATCAGGGGATTAAGTTGTTCATCGATGTCATCAAGCAAAATGCCTTCTATCTGGCCTATCCCTATGTTCCTCAGATATTATTTGAATGGAGCCCATTTGTCTTTGGCCAGGCATCTGCGCCTGGACTGGCAAATTTAATCTGGATTGGATAGGTAGAGATATACGTAATCATGCTGATGTGACCTGACGGAACATAGGGGCCTGGAGTCGTATCTTGGTATAGGGAGACATTAGGATTCGTTTATGCTATGCTAGAGGTAGATGATAACTTTCATGCGAGAAAGAAAGCGAAATCCGAGCCTTATCTTTGTATTGTGCTCCTGTTGATTAAGAGGCTTAGCGTATTCCTAACACCGTTGAATGACGTTTTGTAATCGGCCTCTCTACAAATGGCATTTAGATCGCCTATTAAGATGATTCAAGAGTTTCTAATAAACAGTCTGAGGAAGTTGGGAATTGATAAATATGGACGCCTTGGTAGCTGGTATCCAACTGCCACCAAAATATAATCGTAGGTTATACTGACCATACTAGCTAGGTATGACTCCTCCAGGCCTTGTATTTCTTTGAATTTAATTCCTTCTCTGATGGCAATGGCCACTTCATCATATCCGCCCTTCGAGTGGTTAATCATCAGTACCACATAGTTATAAATTTATTTATACTCTTTATCTTCGTCTAGGCCATGTTCAGATATAAGTATGATATCTAGGGCTTATGATCTCATTGTATATTCTACTTTTAATGTTCCATTTGTTAACGTTGAGGAAGAGCATTTAGTTTTTTTCATATCTAAAGCTGGTATCCATATTTAGTTCTTACTCGAATGCTTGATTTTCCTTCCTTTTTCTCTTTTTTTATTTGATCTTGATCTAAGTTGAAAAATGATTCGGGGCAAATCTGAACTAAGCCTCGTTTGGTTGCCTGGAGTAACTCTTCTTCCCCAATATTGGCGTAAAGTTTCCACTTGTACTTTCGGTAGAGGTTTTCCCTAGAATAATATTATTTCCCCACCTCCTAAGATATTGCTTGGGGAGAGAAAGCGAGCCGTTACTCCCCCCTCTCCCACTTCCGACCTCACCCTTTTTGGACTTGCCGCCAGGTCTCCGCAAAATTCACACCGAGGCATGACGTTGAAATTGAGGCTACCTCTCGGTCATCTCAATCTTCCCTCCCCCCCGCAGGCCAGGAGATTTCACATCTATTTTTGTAGGTTCACCGTGAATAGTTTTAATGGCTCCAGCCGCTGGTCGTCCGTCTGGCCCGCTGATCTCTGCCGTTGACACTTTCCCGTAAGGAGACGCTCGGTTTGTCACGCCCAATAACTAGGGTTCGATAAGGCATCTCTCTCTCCCTATTTTTGAGAACTCCGGGTATATATGTACCGTCTCCAGGATTAAAGACAGATTTGGTTAGACAAGACTTCAGCGAAAGGAGTGCAATTCAACGAGCTCTATGCCAAGAAGTGTGAGTGACGGTCGTAAGCCACGGAAGAGCTGGACATCACACCCGTATCTTCGGGTCAGGGAGAGGAGTCTCGTGAGGCAGCGTCAGCCTTTCTCAACCGACTTCGAATCAAGGATTGGAAAAGGCGTCCTCCAAAGTTCTTCTGGTGACCTCTTGAGGACGAGAGGCCCGTTAGCTCGCTTAAGTCGAGTGTGGAGAAGTCGTCTCCCCCCTCCTCCTCTTTGGAGTTCGTCCGGTGACCTCTTGAGGACAGGAGCCTTTAGCTCCCTCGATACGAGTTAGGAGAAGTCATTCCCCCCCCCACCCTTCGACGTTCTTCCGGTGACATCTCGAGGACAAGAGGCCTGCATCTCGCAAATCACAAGTTCGAGAAATTAGTCCCACCCGCTGCGGGTTTTTGGTTACCCCTGTGCGTAATCAAGGTCACCAAGACCTCCCCGAATTTTCCCTATTTCACTCTCGAGTTTCAAAGGAAAAAAAATCACTCTTTGCCCTAAATCTCCCATTATAACTATTTAATAACCCAGGTTATCTAATTAGTATTCGGAACCTAATTCCGTCTAAATCCTGTACCGATATATACGAGTATATCCATATTTATTGTTGTGCCTTTTATTTAGTGTGCATTAAAATCTATTTTTGTCGTTGTGTTTGGTATATTCCTTGATCATGCAACTGCCGCTACCTATTCAAATGGCACTCTTAGAACAATAACAGTTGTCGCCTTGCTTAGCCTACCTTAGAGCCTGTGTGTGCATATTCCCGTACACTTGGCCATACTTCGATACTTTCCTTGTTTTGGATAGTTTCGATATTGGTGCTGACGGTGAACTATAAATCTTCACGCATGGTGTAATGGACTTTGCACATTCCGTATTTTCTGACTCAATGTTTGCGGGTGAGTAGCTTATATCCATTTGAGAGTCTGCACTTTCTGGGGTTTTAAGTTTGTTTAGGTTTCATGAAGCGAACCGAGACACATGACTTCCGTCATACTCATAATTTGGGCGTGAAACAGTTTGCATGACGGTTGGTTGTCTGGAAACCACATCGGCTTAAGGCCGTTGTGGACCAACATTTTGTTTAGTTCAGTCGCGTAGTGCCAGGTTTCATAATATTAGTGAAGTGGGCATGAAAATTACACATTATCAGTTCAGATGTCATATTCTGATCAATTTTTTACCGCCTGTGCGCATGTGGTACACCTTTTATTTCTTTCCCTGATCACTAGCTTATATTTGTTGCTGATTGAACAAATCATTGATATGCTGCGATGAGAGTTGCCGCAGTTAAGACACTTTTTGTTCGGGTTTGTGCATTCCTTCCACACTCTCTAAACATACCTACCTTCGAGTTTTCACTCCTTGGTATCATGTTTGTCCATGGCATAGGAGGAAAAACATCTGAAGCGAGAAAAAGACCTCGCGTTCTATACAGCTGGCAGAGACTTTCGAGTTGAACATCATTCGCTCGTTTTCTAATACATTCGCGGCCTTTTCTGTTGTCTGAAAGGCCCCTTTAAGAACGTGCATGTGTTCCTCACCGTCACTGTTCTTAAATTTGAAAGCTTCGACGATATTTGCCTAGGGGTCTATGCACCTACAGATGATGAATCTTTGTGCGCTTATATGCGGGGAAATTATGGTATGAGGCCAATCTCTTCCAGCTTTTCTTTCGATTTCGCACTCAGTAAGTTGTCCAGGTCCTGATTTGTCTTGCGACCATGTACCCGTATGCCTGATCTTTTAGTCTGCAGAGCGCAATTTCCAGTTTGGTTTAGACGACTTCGAAGACCTTTTTGCGCGTGGGTTTCCCGCATCACTCCTTGACCCGGGGCGGGAAACGCTTCTCGCCGTTGCGGTCTTCCATGAAGGCTTCAACCGCGGAGATTGCTATTTTGGAACTAGCAGGCCTTTATAACGGCGTGTAACTATATCTTCTCTGGTTCACCCTTATCTACCCTACCTAATTAGGATGTCTAGTGGAATCCTTCTACCTATCCGATCCCTCCAACCCAGAATGGGGGCTCCCGTCTTTGTCCCCTGCACGGCTTCCTTCCAGTTTGCGGACAAGTCAGAGACATAGAAAGGTTATCAGAACGAGAGATGAGCGAGCAGCTGTGTGAGCAGGAGAAGTTCTCAGAACGAGCTCTGCGCCTTCGATGCTCTCCGTGGCCTCAAGTGCGCACGCGCAATGGTCCGTGTAGATACTGCACTCGATCATAGCTGGACCCAAACGGCGATCTAAAATTCCGGGCCTTTTCTTCGCCTACGATTCGCGATGATGATATCATAAGATGGTACTAGTAGTAGGACTTTCTCTGCGTTTTCCTTCCTTTACCAATGCAGGTCAACTCTTTCCAGAAGATTCGAGTTTCTTCTGAAGATGGTCGTATTTTCAACTAGCATTATTCTTTTAATTTGTTCCTTGTGCTGTTCGTTACAATATACCTTGATTCTTCTTTCTACATTTGTAAAAACCATAAGGATTACCTGTAAGTTTGTAGCCTCTCACCCTTTTCCCCTTTTACCAACCATTCATAAATATCTCTATATATTATTACTCTCCACACAGGACTTGCCCTTTCCACTATATCTTTCATCATTGAAGTAGCATTGGGAAAGAGAAAGAAGTCTTCAGGAAAATAAAAAAGAAGAAGAAATATTTCGTACACACATTCCTACAACAGCATAAAAGACAAATCTACAGCCCATTGCTTCATCTTAATTACTTAAAGAAATAATTGATAGTAAATAAATAAAAATAGCAAGACCCATCAATTTCTATTTTAAAGATACGTAGCGCTAGGGAAAGATATTCAAGTAATTTCAGCATCATTATTACATTAACCTCACCAATCTCCTTCAAAAATAGGATTAACTTGCATCAATCCTTTAAAAATGATTAGCAACACAGGTGCCACGTAATTAACCACTTTCATCTAAACGTTGATATGGTACCCAAGAATATATAATATGTTTCGTGGTGGTTAGGTTCAGCCCAGCGAAATTTATCCGAGTTTAGTCACCAGAGGTATGCCATGATTCCATGTCATTTAAATTAAAAAGGATGACCTGAAATGCACCTACACATATTTTTTAACCGTAATTCTTTACTTGTGTAAGATCAGGTAAAAGAGCTTTAAGTTCCGGCGTCAATTTTTCCGTTTTTGTTATGCAAATTGTATTTTTTTAATCAGAATGGACTCTCCTGAATGTTATTTTAATAAATGTAAAGCATTGTAAATATCTTTCATTTAATTTAATAATTAAAGTCCTGGAGGAATGCATGCGGATAATGCTGGTAACAATCCACAGGCGATTATAATTAACTACCTATGTAATTTAGAAGAATTGGGAGATCCAAATAAGCCAGTGGTTCTCAAACATTTTGATATCAAAACCCCCGGTAGTGCTGTGATAAATTGCCATTACCCCTACCCTATTCCTCTTCAGTTATTTGAAGTTAAAAGAAATAAAAATATTTAAATGCTTAATCTTTAATGCATCATACATAAATGTAAGGAATTAATTTGACACAATAAATAAAGAATTCCGATTTTAGAAATAATTCCTTCGACACTAAATAAATTCAAGTATTGTTCTCATTTTAAAGTGTGAAATTATAGCATCGTATCTTTGCTAATTAATAGAAAATAAAAACATTATTGCTGCCTTATTTTGCGAAAACATGGGATTGTATTTCCCTTACGAAAATAGCAAAGCGAGTTCTGTAGAGGACAGTACACATCGCAGCATCTGTGTCCGTCATCTAGCTATCTCCTCGTTTGGTTTCAAAATTTCGGACTGCGATCTATTCCTTAAATTATCGCCCGACCTTGGTTAGGTTGGAAGAGAGGTCTAACGCCAGCAGTACTCTGCCCGGTGAAGAGGCTCACATTGAACCTCCTGAAAGCGGTAAAGAGGATTCTCCTTTGACATCTTCGGAGCTGCCCCCGGGAAGCTCCACCTATATGACGGAGATAGCTATCTATGCTTTCTCAGAGGCCCCTAAAACACTATTCTAACGGAGTGGATGCTTCTCCCAATTCATTCTTTTAATGTTCTGGGGATTTTATTCTTACTGCATTTTGCAGACCTTCCTCCCGCCGTCTTTCTACTTGCAGCGGGTCTCCCTTTTCTTTCTCGGGACTCGCTTAGTACACGACGAGACAATGGACGCGTTTCATGGGTTTCCCACCCATCCTGTTTGGTTCAGACGACCCACCACGCACACCTTAGATGGGTAAGGTGTAGCATCATCCCCTGGACCTTGCCAAAATACCTCGTATAGCCGAGGATTTCACGTTGATTGGAGCCGGTATGCCCTCTCCACCTTTCGTAATAATTCCCGTCAGAATGCCGGCTCCTGTGATGTTTGTGACGGACCATAGGCCCTAGAGACACCAATTGGGGTAACTTAAAGGGCGGAGGATGACCAGTTGCAAGTCTCTCTTGAGGTAAAAATGACACAGAGGAAGTCCACGTCCAATATGATAGGGTATTCTAAGAGACGAACCTGGGCTTGAGTCCAGACAGCGACATGAGACCGTCAATGTACAAGGCCATCCTCAGAATGCAAAGTTTTCCAAGACTCACAAGGAGAGGAGATACCCTCTTCCCTGCATGGTGCTCCCTTGACGGCAGAGATCTTGTTCTCGGAGAAATATCTGGACGAGTTTTATCCGTCCCGTCTTGGATTCCTCTTCGGGAAGGAGACAGTGGTTTGTTTACTCACGCTCTCCTCTCCGAAGAAGAAAAAAACCCATAAGAATAAGAAATTAATCAAGACAAGAGGTTTCTATCCTTCTGCGGTGCCTCCAGTAACACACAGGTCTTCTGCCGTTTCGGCAAGAGACCGGACCGACATTGTCACGTCCAGAAAAAAGGCGCCCTCTCGATCTTTTTGCTGGGCCTGGGTCCAGACAGCAACATTAGTCCGTCCATGTACAAGGCCATCATCAGAAAGCAATGTTTCAGAAGACTCACAAGGAGTTGAAAGACCCCCTCCCCTGCATGGTGCCCCCTTGACGGCCGAGATCTAGATCTTGAAGAAATATCTGAACGAGTTTGATCTGTCCAGGCGAAGACAAGACCAAAGTCTCAATTGCAGAGGGTGGAGCCTCGATTAAATGGGGCCCCCCTAATTCAGAGATTACCTGGCATTTTTGAGTCTGTCGACTTCAAGAACTTTTAGTTATTCGCTCAACTCATGCCATCAAGTTGGCCAATGGCCACACGCTCCATCAAAGGAGAGTTTTCCCTAGACTGACTAGTAGAGTGTTGAAAATTACCCCTTCTTCGGACGGAGGCCTTTTTTGCGAATGTGTAGGACCCTTCTGATGTGGCCCTTTGGTCATTGTGACAAGACCGCACTCTACCATGAATTTTCACAAAGGAGTGGTCTAAGAGATGGAACTCGAGGACTATTCCTTAGAAGACATTCCTCAAGAGATGGCTGACCATGAAGCAGTTAAGGTACAATGAATAACGGTGGGGCCCCTCGAGACCCCAAATACAATATTCTTCTCATTCGATTGTGACAGGTTCTCTGAGTCGGTGCGTGCCGGTTGGTATCGCTAGCGCATGAAGGCATTAGTGTCACTGCCGCAGAGGTAGACATCCAGAATCGTATTTACGGGAGGTCTGTGTAAATTAATGAAAAACCATACATGATAGGTCCTTATCGTCTACGGCCAAGAGTCTTAATTGTGGAGAGTCGCACCTAGCCCTCTTGAATAAATGTGGCGCATACATCCTAGAAAAGGGAACCTATGCCTTTCTGGATGCAAATCGTATCTCATTTCGCGAGGTTAATTAAGGACTTGATCCTAAAGAGCCCAAACACAATTGGGATGTCTTTGTCTCAATTGTCAAATGTCAACCTCTGCCCCTTGCACCTCTAGCCCTACGAGCTCGTTCGCTTCCGCCACTATTCGAAGCATTTCTGCAAGCTCTATCTACCCGTGACTCCCCCAGGGTAGAGGTTTGCAGCACAAAGGTGTACAACTCAAGTTTCGAGTAAAACTAGAGCCCATAAAACGAAAGGGCCGCTTACATCCATCGAGTCTTTTTACTTGTAGGGGGGAAATCCCCCACTAAGGTAATCGTCAGGCAGTCTTTGGAGGCTCCTAATGCTGTCCCCCGTAAAGAGGATATCACCAAAGGAACTTCGGCTCGTACGCCCTCATCGAAGGCTGTATCGGGTGACTCGCAGACACGAGACACTCAAAAAGAGGGACCGCGTCTGAAAATACCCCGTGACCTTCAATGGTTTCGAGGAAGAAGGGGGAAAAGACTCGCATAGTAACCACAACCTTCCTCGAAGGCGACAGCAACTTGAGTACTTCGTATGGTTTACAGCGCCCTAAGTCTTCACGAGGGAAGTGTACAGTAATTTCCATTAGGGGCTTTTCTTCGAAGAGGGCCCCGAAATCTTCTCCAAGCTAGGCATGGAGGGCATATCCTTGAATGGAATTGCCACAGATCCGGGCCAAGTGGGACGGGCTACGGAGGCTCGTCTTCTCCTGTTTTTCCATAGCTATCTTTTTGCAGGAGACTATGCTGGGGGCGTGTCCCCTGTCCGCTCCCATGGGATGGGAGCCGGGCAGGACGATGCGCCATTTACACTGGGCATGATGTCTCCGTCCTTCTCTTTGCTTAGAATACCTCCTTAGAGTAGGTATCTGCGCAGCTGCACCTGTATACGAGGTTTACTGTTATTCCTGCGTACATTACACCTTCAGCCGACTTCGAAGCGGAAGACTTCCGTCACATCGTGGCACTGTTTCCGAGGCCCTTTCTCTTGCTCAAGGATCTGAACGGTAGACACCCCCTGTGGGAAGACTACTCGATCAATCCCAAGGGTCAGGTCCTTGCCGAGCTTGTGCATCACTGACAGAGAACCTCTTCATTTTTCTGCCTCAATCTATCAGTTTGCAATTTCCATGATCACCATGGTAGTGATCACTTTGCCATTCAAATATCATTTTCTGGGCCGCTGCCCGAAAGCTCGCCCCAGTGGTGCTTGGCCTGGTGCGGTGGTCCGCATTTCAGAAAATGACTGATTTCTCTGTTCCAGTTGAAGAGTTTAGGTCGGCGGATGAGTTTGTCGAGTTCTTCTCCGGGAACCTTATCGCCATGGTCCTAACTACAATTCTTAGAATATCTGCCCGTTTTGCACGCCGACCGCTTCTTTGGTGGTCAGCCGAGCGTGAGAAAGCCATCAAACAGAAGCGTTATGCCTACATGCGCTATAAGAGCCGCACGAACGATTTCACTGTCGGTGAATTTCTTTGAGATAGGACTAGGTTCAGGTATGTTTTGAAGCAAACCCGCTGCTATTACTTAACGGAAAAACCCCTCTAGCAGAGGTGTGAAAGCGAGTCAAAAGGATTCGGACAAGGTGTCGCAGGAACCTTCTCCCGTTCTCCAGGACAATGGGACTGCAATCTCGGACCCCGCGTTGGTTGGAGAGTCCTTCGTGACCACTTTATCTACATTCTCTACCCGAGATGCTGCTCCGCCAGCATTCAATGCGCGTCATGATGTCGCAGAAGACCGCCAACTGGAGTTTAATTGCAGCGGTAGAGAACACTTCAACGGCAGGTTGACATTGAGTAAGTTGCGTTCCGCTCTCGCTTCGTGGTTTGACACTTGGGTGAGCGAGGCATGGTCTTTGAGAGTTAGATTTGTTTTCCAGGATCTGGATAGAGGGTAGAGTAAAGGGCTCCGCTAAAATAGTAGTATTTCACCACCTCTTAAGATATTACTTCGGGAGAGAAAGTGAGTCGTTACTCCCCCCCCCCTCCCCGCCCTCCGACTTCACCCTTTTTGGACTTGCCACCAGGTCACTGAGAAATTCAGACCCAAGCATGACGCTGAAATTGAAGGCTACCTCCCTGCCATCTTAAGCCCCCCTTCCCCCGTGGTCTGAGATTACTCATCTATTGTGTAGACTTGCCTGGAACAACTTTTATGGCTTGGTTGTCCCGGCCGATAATAAGGGTTCGAGAAGGCCTCTCTCTCTCCCTGTTTTGGAGAACCCTGGTATACATGCACCCTTCCAAGGATTACTCACAGATTCGGTCAGACGAAGCTTCCCCAAAAGAAGTTCGATTCAACGACGCTCTCTCTCGAGAAGTGTTTAATGACGGTTGCAGGCCACGGAAGGGCTGGTCATCACACTCTTATCGTCGGCTCAGGAAAAAGTGTCTCTTGAGGCAACGTCAGCCTTTCTTAACCGCCTTCGGATAAAGAATATGAGAAGGTGTCCTCCGAAGTTCTTCTGGTGACCTCTTGAGGGCAAGAGGCCCAATAGCTCGCTCAATCCGAGTTTGTAGAAGTCCTCCCGCCATTCAAAGTTCGACCTGTAAACTCTTGAGGAAAAGAGGCCCGATAGCTCGCTTGATCCGAGTTTGAAGAAGTTACCTCCTCCCTTCGAAGTTCGTATGGTGACATCTTGAGGACAAGAAACCCGCATCTCGCTCGATCCGCGTTTGGAGAAAGTAGTACCACCCTCTCCGGGTTCTTAGCTACACCTGTGAGTAATCAAGGTCACCGAGACCTCTCCCCAAGTTCGCTCCGCTTTCCTCTCCATGATCAAAGGAACTAAATCGCTCACTATCCGTAAATCTCCCATTATTCCCATTTAATAACCCTGGTTATCCAATTAGTATTTGGAAACTAATTCCGTCTTATTCATGTCCCTATATATATCCATATTTATTTTGTGCCTTTTATTTATTGTGTATTAAAATCTATTTTTGTCGTTGTGTTTGGAATATTCCTTGGTCACGCAGCTGCAGCTAACTATTCAAATCGCAATCTTAGAACAATAACATTTGTTTCCCTGCCTATTAACCTACCTTGGGGGGCCGTGTTCGTATATTCACGTACGCTGGGCCATACTTTGACATATCTTCCCAGACTCTTTGTGAATTTCTGCTATGCTTGCTTTTCACAAAGCGGGGAGATATCTCTCTACGCCGACCGGTTTCCTCCTAATCTCTCTAACCTTGTGCCAGTCGATGGAGAAATTGATAAATATTATATTAGCCTTTTTCTGGACAGCGAAGGCCACCTGTCTTCTGCACAGTGTGGCTTCTGCAATTTCCAATCCATGTCGGACGCTCTGCTTAGACTGGAAAATGCCGTCTCTGAGGCCTTCCTTCGTAGACAGCACTACGTCGCCCTGTTTTCGATCTGTTTTCGATGAGGACGAGAGCACGCCTTCCAATCTTTTTATTTTATTTTTTGCGAGATCTTTGATCCAGCAGAGGGCTGGGGGGAGCCCTCTCTACACCAAGGAGGCAAGAAGAGGGTGTCCCCATGGGGTGCCCTTATTTCTCTGAGATTAAACCGAAAAATATTCTCGCTCCACTCTACGTAGATGATTCCGGCGTGTCGAATCCAACAGGCTTTGACCCGCGTTTCTTGCTATACGGAAGAGCACAGGCTTTTGTTTTCCTCGGCATAGACTAAGGTGATGCACTTCTTCCGCAATCCAGACTTGATTCTAAATTGGGTTCATCAGGAAGTGGTGGATTTTCACCCTTTCCTCGGTCTTGTATTTGACCGACATTTTACCTGGGAGACTCATTCTTCGTTATGTAAAGTGCTGCGCCTGGAGCGCTGATAGGACTAATGCCTATATTTTTTCCCTATCCTTTGTTTAATTGAAGCTCGACTACAGATTTATGTTTTATGCAGCCGGCACCGAGTGTGCATTGCAGAAGGTAGACTCAATCCACCACACCGGCCTTCGCTTGGTGGCCGGTGCCGTCGCAGGTCCCCCATTGAGGTCCTTCTTGTTCAGACCTGGGAGATGCCACTTGCTCTGCGTCCTGCATAGTGCTCACCTGTAGGCACGATTACAGCTCCTCCCTCAGTCGCCAACAGCTCTCACTGCATCGGCAGTGGATCTCGACAGTACCTATGACGCCGAGAGACGCCAGTCGTACCCTAAGCCCTTTCGGTTTAAAAGGCTTAGGGCTAGGAAACTCCTTCGAGAGATCAGTATAGCTATCGGGCCAGTAATGCCCCTGGTTCTTCCTAGGACGCAACCCTAAGCTTCTACATCACTGGGAATATTGCGTTCGGCTTTTTAGAACATACTTTGTGTCACCCTGAAACCGTGGTAGTTTATACAAATGGCTCCAAGTGCCAAGAGGGCATTGGCTTCTAAGCCGTATCCACTTTGTATAAAGTCAGCGGAGCTCTGGCAACTGCTGAGTCTATGGTCAAGTCACCATTTTTATAGGTTTATCGGAGAGTTGGTAGAGTCAGCAGTTTTTGTAAAGGTTTCATTTGTGAGGCAAGGTCAAGGGATTTCGGACGAAGCCGTTTGAGGCCTCACCGTCAAGTTTGCTCTCACTCCCAAAGTTCTTACGGGGAATCTTTTTATAGACCGAGTTCGAATGGTAACCTGGTTATCACTGGGTTAGAAGGAAAGACTTACCTAGTAGTCTTGTCACACTACCTTAGTGTGTATGGAAGAATAAGGAGCGAAAGAAGGAATTCCCCCCTCCCCTTGACTTCCCCAGTTGGCAGTTGACCGCTCTAAATTCGTCTGCCCTATATACTGCGAAAATCAGAAGAATAGAAAGAGCATTAAGGGAGAATCACGACTTGTCGCTATGGGCCCTTATTGCGACCCAAGGCAATTAAGGAAGTCTGTTGGCGATGAATCTCTCTCCCCGTCTAGATATTTTCGGAGTATACATTCAAGAGTTTGAAGTTCACATGCTGATTGTGTCTGAAGCCGCCGTCTAGTAAGTTAGCTGTAATGTCTTCGTTAGTCGAGATCGAATCGACTACATTCTTGTCCAGAGAAGAATTGAGTGATTATCGAAGAGACAAAGAAGAGCTAGTCGTCACCCAGTGTTGCTCATTGAGATAGTTAGGCGCGCTTCAACCCCTCCTCACCACATCTTCGGATTTTAAAGATCGTAAAAGCCATCCCCGAAGCACCCTCCGTTTGCCTCTTAAGTACAAGAGGCCCCCAACTTCAGTTTCCCGAAGTTAAATTGGGCGTCCAGTGAGACACCCACAAGTTCAAAGTCAAACTTACCTACCTGGTCCTACTCGCCGCACATGAAGTTAAAAGGGATTTAACCCACGCATCATTACGCTCGTCCCCCCTTTACCGCGTCGAACCTCAAGGATCCCCTTTGCTCTAGAACTTGCATAATTGTAAAATCATTACATAATAATTATCCCTAGGTTCAAACTTAATTGATAGTGTTAATCATCTTAGCAGTGAACCACTAATATTTAATTGCATTGCCATTTATCATGCTTTATATGTATATGTAATCTTTAGTCCTATTAAAGTATATTTTTGTAGCCGTGTTTGATTGTCCCTTGGCCTAGCAACTGTGTAGTTAAAGCACTCTTAGAACTATCCCCAGCTGGAGCCTTAATTTCGGTCAGCCAGTACGCCAGTGTGCGTATAACCGCGTACACCTGGCCATGCCATGATAGTGTGGCAAGCGAGATGTTGAGTCTTACGTGGCTTTGTTGTAAATTTTTCTCTACGCTAGATAGTTGGAGCTAGAACGGCTGGACTTACGGGCTAGGAATGGACTCGTGATGCTAATAGTTAATAAACATTAAAATGAGAATGACTGTCACCAGTTTATAGGAAGTGTATTAGTGACTGGACCGAAGATCGAAATTGCAGAATTTTTATGTTTTTGCGTGAATTTACAAGCCTTTATAGGATTCACATGATACCCATTAGTGAGGCTTTATATTTGAACCTATTCGGCCTTGCAATGCACTTTTGTCTTTCATTATAAAATTTTCGCATTTATCTTATTCCTTGATACATTGTAGTGCACCTTGCCTTTACATGATTATTTGTGTGCCCATTTTAAGACTTCATAAGATTTATGTATAAGACCCTCATTTGTGAGGCTTCATTGTTGATCCTAATCCTTCTTGCAATTGGCACTACATGAGGTATACATATTATTCCACCTTCAGAATGAACAAGGAGTCTTACAATATTTCACATTATGGAGATGAGAGGTAAATTTAATTATTATATACATTATGTTACATAACTTAAGCTTCTACTGAACTATGTCTGATACGCGTAAGCTGTAGATAGTGGTTCTCGCAAGCGTTCGAACGTGATCAGTGCAACTCTTCAATGAAAAAAAAAATTTACTTTTGTATTATTGGACTTCGTTTTACTTAATATCTGTTCGCTTGCATCTTCGAGTTGTAGTTCCTAAATCTCAAACAAAGCCTCTAATATTTATATATTAGTTGTCTGTGTGTACCACACTACCTCTCATTCAACAGGGTATAACCTAAGTTAAATTAGTTAACTTTAAATTTAAAAAAATACAAGGACTATGTACACTTAAACCGGAGTTAACTATAAATTCATAATTTATTGAAAATGTACATTTTAATTTGCTCTATCAAAACTGATGTTTCTTTTCACATCGCCGGACATTTATTGCTTAATACTTTAAAAAAATAATACTGAATATCGGCAGTTAAATGGATTAACAATTGAACACAATACTTTATACGTTTGTTATTAATAAATTGAAAAACATACTGTACCTGAACTTATGGCATGAGTTCGTCTGTCTTCATCTTGTTCCAGTGTTGCTAGCAATGATCCTGTGCGTAGAAATGCGCCCTTCTACCATTCTAACTGCTGTTTCTTCGAAAAGGGGAAGCAGATGATGATGAAGTAACTTAATGGTGATGGCGTTCACGATCTCCGTCTCTCCTCGTCTTGCTCGTTGATGGTCCGATTTGTCCATATTTCTTCATATGTATGTTACCCTCACTGTCCGGTTGAAGGGGGTTACCATTTTATAGGAGGCGAAAGAATGAAAGGGCCGAGGATTGAGATGGCAGCTTCTTTATTTTTGAACGGGAATTTGTCAGGCTTCTTCTTCTCCATCCTTCAAGCGGTCACCGGTCATAGAGTCTACCTTCTTGAGAGAGGAGCACCCCATAACCGGTGACAAGACCTTGTTTTTCAGGCTTGCTTAATGTTTAGGATGAAGGCTATCCTTCTGACTGGATGGTACTAATATTGATGAATAAATAATTGTAATGTCCGTGAGAATGTTTCAACACGTGTATTTATACGTTTGTTTTGACGGCCGAGCTGGTTGCAATACACCGCTCAGTACGGGAGATAACGCGACGTGCCCGGTTTTATGAGAGGATTGTGATTTATAGCGAATCATAAAACACCCTGAGTGCTCTCGGTGTATTGAAATCTCCACATCTCCTGTTTGGCGATAACCGTGTCGCCACGGTTTTGGCGTGCCTAGCGGATGTCGAGATTATCTTCTGTTGGGTTTCTGGAGCTGTAGGAAATGCGGGGAATGAGCGTCCGATGAGGGGGATAAAGAGTCCGTGAGGATGGGCAACTAGACCAGCGTTTCGCTCTTTCTCACACCGATTGCATGGCAGGAATGTGGGCAACTGGCCGAGCTGCTTGTCAAAGAAGAGAGGAGACGGTAGAGGGGAACTTAAAGTTGCGTGACATTGTGCTGCGTCTGCTCTCATGGAACTATCCCCCAATGGCGACACCGGCTTCAGCTTGCTTTTTGTCTTCTTCGAGTTGGACACACTCGCGAGATGCACCGCCATTTGATCGAGCACTCGCCTGTGCATTATTGTGATGACTGCGTTGTCCCTAGACTGTTCGGCATATTTCTGTTGAATGTCCCAGTCTGAGTGATCTTCGTCACGTTACCTGTTCCGGTAACGGGACGAGCAGTAACGCTACCGTTTGTCCCTTTTTGTCGGGACTGGTTCCTGCAAACAAACTTGTGGACTATAGTACTTTTTTACGAGAGGCTAGCCTGCTCCACTTAATTTGAGTTTTTTGTAGGTCAAATGTTCCGGCGCGGGGGTAGGGGGGGCCTACCCCTGATACCAGACCGCACTTTCTTCCCTTTGCCTTCTGCCTTTTTTTCTTTTTTTATTCGTCGTTTTGTTTTTGTTCGTGTTATTGTTTCTTAGCCTGTGCTTAGCCTTGCTCTTTTATTATCTGTTATTTATTTTTTAATCTAGCCTAGTAGCACACTTAGATGTAAGTACGGTGACTTTTGCTCTAGTAGGCAGTCGTCAGATAGGCTCTCTCTCTCCCCCCCCAAAAGAAATACTGGCTTGCATGCCAACCGAAAATGGCCGATAGTTTTCAGTCTTATACAAAAGTGAAATATCCATTATACACTCTAGTATATATATATATATATATATATATATATATATATATATATATATATATATATATATATATATATATATATATATGCGCGGTTAAGACGGCAATATTTGGATAACTAGCTCTTCATCGAAGCCCGTGGAAGGAGCCCTTCTCACATATTCGTATATGAGAAGATAACGCATAAAATATAATTTTCTAAGACAGCCAAGAAACTGTCTTTCTATTAGCCTTTTTATTGACATCCCAGGTTGTCCAAGAGAATGGAATATTTGGTTTACCCACTCTAACCCGGCCTTGTAAAATCGAGAAATATTTGCCTTCTTATGCGTCTAAGAAAGCAGGGATAACATTTTTTAGGACGATCGAAAGACAGTTTTCTTGGTGTATTAGAAGAGCTTATTTTATAGCTTATCTTCTCATGTATGTGAGAAGAAGAGCTCCTTCTAAGGGTTTCGATAAGGAGGTAGTTAGCCAAAAATTGCCTTTTTAACGCAAAATTATGATTGCGCTATTGCAATAGTTCTAGATTGTCTGTAACACAATCTGTTGATGGAAAACTTTGAGAAACACCTCCTCCTCCCCTAACTTACCTAATCCCATAAGTTGGTTGTGCTATGTGGACAACGTATGTGCCACATGGCCTATTAATGATACCTCATTTGATTCTTTCTTCAATCGATTGAATAATATTCATCCCACCATTACATTTAAAGTAAGATGGGAACAAAACAACTCATTGCCATTTCTGGATTATTATATTTCATTCCCATACTCACCACAATTAATTAATTTTAAAAGGTTGGTACGTGTAAACATCAATGATGCCTTTCAATATGAAAAAACGATCTAAAGTAGTCCATCTAAAAATAGATCCACCGATAAAGAACAGGGATTTTATTATATCCCTTTCGAATTAGGTAATCTAGTATATTATGGCGAACGCAGCAGATTTCTCAAGAGACTGAAGGAACATAAATGCGATATGCGACGTTGATCGCTTTCTTCTTCTTTCTTCGATTTTGTTTCTCCACATGTCAAATGAAAGCGACTTAATTTACCTTGATAATGCAAAGATAATATATAATTCAGAGCTCATGCTAGCCGAGTGGATACGGCGTTGGTCTCCCAACGTCGCGGTACTGGGTTCGATCCCGGCATGAGCGGACACAAACGTCAGAGCACGTAGAGATCTGATCTGGCTACCGATTGGTAGACGCGCTTTGCTCACCCTGTTTTCGGGTGGGTAGATCTTACACCTCTCACCTCACACATAGCCAATCACAACACTGCTTTCTTTCCTCTCCCGCCTTCACAGCACAACACACACACACACACTCTTTCTCTCTGTTCTAAAGAATCCTGCCGATGGGTATCTATATCAACGTACCTCTGACGCGGAACAGATCCCTCTCCCCCGAGTTGACAAAGGCTTGCACCTGGCAGCTGTTTGGTGTCAAAACATAACACTTCCTGGCACCTCTTCCCAAAAGAGGACCGGCTCCTTGGGCCCTCGGGCCCTCGGGCCCTCGGGCTGACCTTATATAAATTTCATTATCCGGTCGGAGATCCTCCCAATATCATGGAAGGATTGGCGCTATTCTCACAATTCAACACTAATCCCTTGATAAGTAAGAAATTTATACTTCTGTTACTCAAAAATGCCGCTGGTTCCTCATAAGTTAAATAGGAGCAGAACCGACGACAAATCGCAATTTAATTCTGGGTTGATCTGTTTTATATACGAGTATGTATAATGTTTTCAATATTCGAAGTGTAATCGGGCATTTATGTGAATTCAAAATTTCGAAATCTTCAAAGGAGATATCACTTTTACATTTTATTGCGTGACCTCTGTTTGCTAAATTTTCTTTAGTTTAAAATATTTTGCCGGTTCGATTACTTATGCACATATGAGACGAAAACCTCGCCTTCAGAGTTCTCACGGAGCTTCCAATGTATTTGCCATGGGAACACCCAGGACATTTGAATAAGTATATTATTGAACTCCTAAGACTCTTTTGAACCGGATCTTTAATTTTAAAGATAGATTTTATATTCATTTTGTTTATAAAGGCAATTTAAAATTTTATTCGACAAAAATATTTCTTTAACAATGCGGGTAATTTTCGGTTAAGGACTTTATTATAAATACCCAGTTCTGGCATAATCAAGTAACGTCTCTCTTTTGCCATCGTTATTTCCGGGTGAGAAGGTACAGGTAAACTCGACTTAAAAATGTGCAGATTGATTTTTCAACAATATTTAAAGGAAACTCATTGCTTAAAAATAAGGATTTGAGGTGTTGGAATCCTTTATCAATAAGAATATAAGATGAACAAATATTGTGTGCGTGATGAATAAGGTCTAAATGGACGAGATTTTATATTTCAAATCTAAGTTACTAAAAAGGTTACTCAAAATATCTAAAGAGGGGAGGGTGTTATCACTTTTAATTTCCATTCTATATCGATATCAGGGTGGATGGTGTTTAAAAAATTAAAAAATTCTAAAGCTTGATCACGTTGTTTAAATATCGCTATGGAGCCATCTACAAAACGTGTATAAAAAGTTGGTCTACATAAGTTAGGAACTTCAGAAAAAATCTTTTCTTCTAAATGATATAAATAATTTGCTGCCAAAAAGCGGATTGGGGACGTCATACTGACTCCATTAATTCGTTGATAAATCTGACCATCAAAGATAAACACCAAACCACCCAAAACTAGATCCAACAAGGAACTAAATTGTAATTTACTGGAAAATATGGAAATTTGTAGAGTCCTTAAAATTTGGTCAAAAATAATTGGCTTTGTTTCATTAACAGGTACATATGTATGTAAACAGAGACTGAATATCGTACTAGTAACTTACTAAAAAACTACCAGAATTTGTTTTATCTGCTATCAATTCCTCTTGGGGTTAGTAATAATTGCTAATTTGTATGCTGGTAAACTATAAGAGGCCAAAATGGGGCGTAATGGGATTCCAGGTGTGTGTATTTTAGGTGAACAATTTAGTTTTGCTAAGCCAGAACCAGTAGCATGTAAAAGAGATTTAAGGTTGTTAAGTTGATCGACTTTGTCTTCTAATTGAGTTATAATTTGTTCTTAAGATTTTTTAATGTTTTTAATGTAATTTGGGTTTTGTTAATATAGTTTCACGATTTAATATTACTACATTTCCTTTATCTGGTTTTGTAATTATAACTTTTCTGTTTTTCCCCAAGTTACGAAGAATTTTTACGTCAGGTTTAGGAAAAATAATTGAACTCGATTTATATAGCCTGAAATTTTGGTAGATTTGCTGAGAAATATTCTAAGGTTCAGTTTGAAATCTATTGAAAGAGTCATAGCAAGGCACATCTTTTAGCTTTCTAGCCAGCATCTCAAAATGAACTATAAAGGTGATTGGAGAAAGAAAGGTTGGGAAGTTTAAATTCTAACCCAAGTGAGAGCAAATAACTTTCTCGATCTGAGAGATGATAATCTGTAAGATTTGTAACTACTTTTCAGGGTCCCAAAATTTTGGATGAGGTCATTTTTCAATTTCGTTTTGTTTAGTCCAATAATAGTTCTGATAAGTAGGCCATCATACTTTCGCGCTCAGGAGAAAAAAAAATAAAATATATATATATATATTATATATATATATATATATATATATATATATATATATATATATATATATATATATATATATATATATATATATATATACTCTATATTTTTATCGTCTATCTTTTTTTTTCTTTTCCATCATATGTCCTCACACACTATCTCTCCAACATATAATTTCTCTCAGATCCACATACACTTACTCTCTCTTCTTATCTTTTTCCTACCTACTCTTCTCTTCAAGCTCTGTCACACATCTCATCACCCATCAAATATCTCTGCCCCTACCTATATATCTATCTATATCTCACCGTATCTCTCGATCTTACCCAAAATTCTTTCCCTCATACATTATATTTGTATCTTGCTCTATCCTTCATTCATTCACTCCTTTTACTCTCTCTCCCTCTCTCTCTCTCTCTCTCTCTCACTTAGATGCAGAAAATGCTAACCTCCTCAACGACTACTTCTCTTCAGTGTTTACTGAAGAATGTGGTCCCATCCCCCAGCCGACGGATTCCTTCGGGGGAAAAGCAGGAGGCAATGGACTTCACCGAAGTTGAAATCAAAAAGAAGATCAGCGACCTAATGACGAATAAGTCCCCTGGCCCGGACGTGTTTCTACCTAAAGTGTTGAAAGAAAGGCGCAATCAAGTGTCACGACACCTGAGCGCAATCTTCAACATGTCAATCCAGGACCAAATGCGTTCATAGAGACTGGCGTGAGGCGGAGGTGACTCCAATCTTCAAGAAAGGAGATCGTAACCAACCGTCGAACTACCGACCTATCAGTCTGACTTCGATAGTCGGTAAACTCATGAAAAGCATGATGGTGGACAAAATGGCGTCGTATTTAGAGTCAAACCTGCTACTGAGGAGTTCCCAGCACGGCTTCCAAAGGCAACAGTCATGCCTGACGAACCTTGTAGAATTCTTCCACTTCGTTTTCAGTGATCACAATCGGAACAAGGCGGTGGATGTGGTCTACCTAGACTTTCAGAAAGCCTTTGATAAGGTACCACACCGCCGCATTCTCCGAAAAGTGCGAGCGCTTGGCATAGACGGAAAGGTAGCCGGCTGGATCGAGAACTGGCTAAGTGGCAGACGGCAACGGGTGGTGGTGAATGGACAGTCTTCTAACTGGGTGCCCGTTACTAGCGGGGTGCCTCAAGGTTCTGTCTTGGGACCACTACTATTCCTCATCTACGTCAACGACATGGACGGTGACATGGTTGCCAAGATTTCCAAATTTGCCGACGATACCAAGCTTGGTATGAACGTTGCAAAGGATGGAAATACTGCCCGCCTGCAGGAAGATCTTGGGAAGATTGGGGAGTGGTCGAACACGTGGCAAATGTCTTTTTACGTGGGCAAATGCAAAGTGATGCATATCGGCCACAGAAACCCCCAATCTCAGTATATCCTTAAGGGCACTGCTATTAAATCCACCGACACTGAGAAGGACTTAGGTGTAACAATCACTAGTGACCTCAAGTTCTCGAAACAGTGCATTGAGGCAGGGAAAAAGGCCCAAAGGATGCTAGGCTATATTAAGCGCCAGTTTGGTTATCGGAACCAGGAGATTGTACTGTACCTGTACAACTCACTTGTCCGACTCCACCTGGAGTATGCCGTACAATTTTGGAGTCCTTCGTTTTGAAAGGATATCGCAAGGTTGAAACGCGTACAAGCTAGGGCAACCAAACTGATTCCCTCTATCCGACATAAAAGTTATGAGGATAGACTAAGGGAATTAGATCTGTTCTCGCTGGAAACCCCTAGACTGCGTGGTCAGCTCATCGAAGTTTTCAAAATACTTTGAGGGTTCGACAATGTTGACTACAGGGATATTTTCACACTTGTTTAGAGCAGAACAAGAAATCACGGCTTTAAACTTGAACTGAAGCGTTACAACCACAATCTGTGTGGAAATTTTTTCACTTACAGTATCTGCGGTATGTGGAACGCACTTCCAGTGGAAGTTGTCAACAGTGAATCTGTTGACCAGTACAAGTCAAGACTAGACAAGGTCTTGATAAGTGGCCGTTTAGGACGCAAAACAATTGAGCAGCCATGTGCCCGCTCGATTTCTAGTCCAAAGGTACCCTCCTCAATGGACCGTAAGGTCTCCTAGGGTACCTTCATTCCTTGTTGTTACTCCTTGTTGTTACTCAAACATAATCTCTTTCACTCTTAATCTATTTCTAACTTTCTTTGTTTTTTCTCCCTCTTATCTGTCTCTCTATGTCAGACATCTAAATGTGCTACATATACAGAAGTTATAATAAAGTCTAAGAAGGAAAATATTATTAATGAAATAAATCATTTGAACAACAAGAATAAATACAACCGAATAAATGTTAACTAGTTTCACGAGATACCCGTTTACTAGACTTTATTACGACCTTTTCATTTATATTATATTTATGTATATATAATTATATATACATACTTCTCTTTAATTAAAAAGCCAGAGTAGATCAGGCCTCTAAAGCTATTTTTTAAATTTAGATTCAACCAAATTCACCTGCAAGTCGTACGAGCTGACACCTTCCCACCTTTAGCATCAACTCTTGTTTTTCTGACAATTTCTCAGGACGTTTCGTCCTCCTTCCCCTGCATCTTGTTCAACAAGAATCCTTCCCGACCAAATTTTTGCCTCAAGGAGCTTAGCTCACCATCATCCAAAGGCTGACCACCTACCAGTTTTATATTGGATCTTTCGAAAGCGGTAAAATTTGATTTGTCAAAGAATTTCAGCAACATTGATAATTAAATTTGAGAAAAAAAACCTTCAGTTTGATCCCTATCTTTTTTTCGGAACCTTCTCGGTCAATGCAGAGTTCCTACTGCTCAACCGTCTGCCGTGACCTCAACTAAGTTACGCTTCAAGAAGGGACCTTTAGGTGAGGCTCTTGCGTTCGTATTTCCAAGAACCGTTGCGCCAACCAGTACTGAACTTCCAGCAATTTAAAATCTACAATGAAATTACGGGACCATACACATTGGCGACTAGCTCTACGCCCGTTCCATACTAGTGACCTAGCCAGGATCTTTTTGACCATTGTTATTCAGAGCTATCCAACGTCTTCCTTCTGTCAACTGTCCTTGCATGATGCGATCTTGTATCCAGCGAAGACGAGATTGAGGGTACCCTATTTACTCTGTCAACCCATTTATCAGATGTGGCGCTTCTTCAATTAACACGAGCACCCAAAAACTTCCGAACTCCCAAGAGGAAAACAAGAAAAAACATCAGGAAGCCATAAGGTAGCATTCATAAAAAAATAAAGCTTGTAGCGAAATCATGATAAAGGATTAGTCTTCTTTGAAAAGTGGAGTACGCTCAGGTTTAGTTTTAAGGTAGAATAACGTTCAGTCTTGTTAGATGCAATTCTGCAAGTATTTTATCGAAGGCGATTTAAACTGTTTAATGGTAAACTAATTTAAAGAAAAATCTTGGTTGATCAACCTTATATTTAAGGAAAAAAGAATTTATTTTTTGGTGCAGAAGTTTAAATGATTATTTTTTTTATGACCTTTTCATATTCTGCTAATTTCTGTTGTTGTTTGAATGATAAAATTTTTAGTTACTAATGTTTAAAATAATTTAAGTTAACAAAACAGGTTGCAGTGCCACCAATTGAGTTAGAAAACCAATGAGTAAGAGGAAATAACAAACTATTGATTTAGTTACGAAAGTGAGGACCTTGTTTTGCCTTTTGATAGAGATAAAGATTTTCCCCTTATCCGATGTACGCCTCGTGACACCCACTAACATGCCCGATCAAATATCCCTAACACATGCCAATTAAAGCCAACGCCTAGTTCAATTAACGTCAGTTGATTAGTAAGCCTGCTACGAATTAAGAAGTATTGTAAGTGGGGTATTTGTAAGTAGGGGTAAAAATGGTCTGTGTGTAAATGGAATGAAATAAAAGTGAAAATCTCTTGCACTACTTTCTCTTTTTATCAAAGAGAAGCTAAGCGCCTGGTGATCAGGCCTATCGCCTTCATTATTTTTTATTGCGAGTCTTTTGGAGTTGTTTTTGCTTTAGTTTATATTATTTTGGCATTCATGCCATTTAGCTTAAAAAATCTTAATGTAAATTGGATATGTAGTGTGCATTTGCTTTGTTTTTCAATAAATTACTTTAAAAGTTGGTGCTTATTTTCGTTATTATTTATTTTGTAATGTGTGTACTTTAGTTTTTTGTTACTTCTTTTCTTCTTTCTTCTTCTTCTGCTTCTTTTTTCTGTTCTGGTTAATTATTTGACTGATTTCATCATTCCATTCTTGAATGACCAGTTCCTGCATATTTCTTGTCTTTTCTTCAATGACATTGTTAATATGACTTGTACAACTCTTCTTGGCGTCGTCTTTCTCGCCTGCGTGTACCCGTTATTGGGTATACGTATTAATTCGGTAACCTTTATATTCTCTTCTTTTGTGTCCTCGATGCCCAAACAAGAGATGGTAAAAGAGGGGTAGAGCAGCGTAGATCTTACAATTGCATTATGTATCTTCTTCTTGCTCTCACGGAAATTTGTAAACATGTATAGAATTCTGAAGGAGGCCGAGGCCATAAACTTTCATCATTGACGTGATTCATGTACCCGGCTGAAGCAATCTTTATTCCGAGTACATTTCACTCGGTGGCGTAGAGACCGCGTCTATCATCCACCCTGACATCAGGAAGTAGTCTCCTTCTAATGGGGACTGCCTTGAAATTCTCTTGGTTGGTTCTTATCTTCCATTAGACTTCGTAGATGTTTAAACATTCGATCTCTGCCGCTGTAATACGAAATTGTATAGACGCGTTACGCCAAGGAAAGTGGATTATCTGGCTGAATTCAGCGGTGAATTAAATGTTGAGGCAATTGGGGTTCACAGGGGCCGGGACATCTGTGGTGTATATCGAGTAGAGATGGTGGAGAGAAACCCACCTGCAGGAGGCCCGCATTTAGCGAAAACTTCGGTCCGTCCTTGCATCCTAAAGTGGCATACATGCATCCATGACGTAGACAAAGAGTTCTTTCTTGTACTGCATTCCCTTTTGCCACACCTTAACAATTGCTTTTGATACATCCCGAAAAACAATGTCCACGTAACTTAATTCGGTCCATCTTTTTAAGGGTACATACGAAGGAAAATTTCTAGACAGCTATAGGAAATTGGGTGAGTAATCTAGCACAGTATTTCCTACGGGAGAATATTGTATCTAGTGACAAATATTAGACAAGCCTTTATTGTTGATCAATAATGTATTTTATGCGAAATGGAAAAAAGGATGTACAGAGGGAGCACAGTTCCTCAATGAAGTACCAGCGGAATATAGTTCCTCATCTTTTTAGGCGATTTTACTGGTGGAGGGACCAAGTTTACCCTCGTAGCCCGATGAGTTGTTAGATTTCTTGGTTATCCAAATATTTATTTAAAAAAAGAAACTGCAAATGATTCGATAGCTAGTGGTAAAGTATGTAAGTCCTGTTCCTGTTGTAGCTTTACTAGACCTTGCAGTTTGTACGACCTTAATATAGAGAGACGTCGTTGAAGAATGCAACTCCTCACGAACCAGTTTCAGTGTGTTACTCCTCCCCGATTTCAATTAGTTGAGATAACCGGCCAAAGGTTCACTTCTTTTGAAGATATTGAATTGTATCTGGAATTGGGTAATTCATTGTTTCCCTTAAGGTGTATTTTTTTGCAGATGATACGACATTCTCGATAAGTTTGCTACTAGGCTTATATTTTAGGAGTAATAAGAAACGCGTGGGTAATAGACCAAGTATGCGGCATAGTTCGTTGTATAGAGAATATAAATTAACTTGCAAAAATGTGATAGCCAATTAGGCAGGGTGCAAATAGTACAAACGTTGAGATCCGTTGTATGGATCTCAATGTACCACCCCTAAGAAGCCTCCGGCAAGGATAGAAAGCCAAACAAGGGCTCCTTAAAGGATCCTTGGTATAAATGAAGAGCGTCAAGAAAGGGCTGCTCAAAGGACCTTAACGTTAAAGGGTGGAGAACCAAGAAAGGGCTGTTTACTAAACCTTAGTTTAACCGAAGAGAGTCAAGAAATGGCAGCTCCAAACATCCTTGGTTTACAGAATGAGACTCAAGAAAGGGCTGCTCCAATAAGCCTTAGTTCAAAAATGGGCTTACCTAAAAGTTTTTCGTATCGATGAGAAGAGCCAAATGAATGGTTCTGAGTTAAGAATGCATACCCAAACAACAATGATACAGCTTTTCTCTTCAATAGTGTAAACACTGGTTTGGACGATTGCGAAGATAATTATTTCCCCCAAATGATTTGAGATTAGACACCATTCTTTCAATTTCCTCGCTAAATTAGAGGTTTCCGATGAAAAAAATAAGGATCTTAATGGATATTACATGGCAGAACAGCATAAATTTGGTGATAGTATTTTCGTAGCACAACAACTTTGTAAAAGTGAGTATTATCGGATCCCAGCTTCTTTCATGTTTCTTTGTGTATTTACTTTTGATCTGATCCGTGCTCCGCTATATGACCAAGTTTAGCATCTCCTACGAATTTGGTCACCTAGTTTAATAGTCTTGAATTTGTGCCGTTTACGGTACTATTGATTAAGGCCTAGTCAGGTGATTCTTCATTTATCGCTGATTTTTGTTTAGTTTTCAAACCAACGCACAAAGCTACCTTTTCTTTTGTGCATTTTAATTTTTTCCACACATTTCCGTGGATAGAAATTGTGATATATAATGCACCAGAAAGTCATTCAAATCAGTTCCAGGACAGAATATCTCATGATAAAATATTTTAAGGCAAATGGTAAATGCTTGAAGCATTGAGAATAAGCTGTCAGTGAAAGTATCTCTAGTTGGAAAACCGGTGGATGGTCAGATGAGACTCATGCTGGCTGTGTTTTCTTGCACTGATATTAAGAAAATGATATTCAAGGACATCAAGAATATCACAGAAAGTGAAGATCTGAAAATTTTAAGAGTTGCTAATGACTTTAGAAAGAGAAATTGAAATGAAAGTGGTTGAGGAAGCAAAAAATCTGACCAGTTGAGGAAAAGGGAAGCACAAAGTCAAAGGTCCACCGTAGAACAAAAGAATTGTGAAGATAGAGGAGCCACAAGAACGGTACAAACTTCTTTCAAACTGACATAACAAAACATTGGTATAAATGTTAATAGTAAGTTTACTGAAATTTTCAATAATGTTGATATCTATAGTATGGACAGTTTTGGAATTGAGGTCAAAAATTGAAATGATGGAAGACAAATCAATGATTAGGTTTGTAAGAAACACTGAAGAGTAAAAAATTGAGGGGTATGAAATGATGGAAAATAACCTCTTTAGAAGTTTGTATATGTAGGTGAAGTATAGAATTAAATTTACTTCTGTTCCATTGAAGTCATTATTTTGTAAATACTGTTGTTTGGAGATAACCATACAAGTAGTTAATTTTGTGCTAGCACTTGTGTGCCGCAGTCCTTCTAGTACAGTAGATAACAGGTAAATGCTAATGAACTTTATGCAAGAGGTAAATGATCTCAAGGCAACATACAAGGTGGGTGATTTTAATTTCACACAGATTAATTAGAGGAACCTTACTACCAATAGGGGATTAAGCGATTTGGAAAATAAGTTTGTAGAGAATTTACAGGATTGTTTTCAGTCTTATCATGCAAATGAAATAACAAGAATTAGAGGAGATAAGGAAGGTAATGCCATGGATTTGCTCTTAACAAATGAAGAAACCATCCTAGAAGTTATCATGGACAACCCTTTGAGAAGTAAGGACCAGACAGTTATTAAAGTAATATCATCACTCGTTCTAATCAAGGTTGGCAAAAAACCAAAAATTTTGAAAAAGCCCAATAAAACCCGGGTTTTATTCTGGGTTTTTTCAAATCTTCGGATTTTTCAAAAAAAAAATGCTACAAGCATTAGAATAGCATAGAAAAAGAATAGTTATCTTTATTTTTATAATAATAATTAATTACTTTAATAATTATATTAAGGTGAAAACAGATCACTAATTGAGAATTATGGGTACCCTTGATGGCCATAACCTATAGAAGGAGAGATGAATTATTATGAGTCGGTATCAGAGAAATAACCTTAATTTGGAACATATATTTTTTTAAGGGAAAACAAGGTGGCAGCTGCCCAATCCTAATGGATTCTTAATGGCAGCACTGCTAAAACGGGGTCGCCCGAAAAAAGTCAGAAGAGGCGTGGGAGACACTCAATAAAAATGGGGAAAAGCAAAGGATATGAAGAAAACATGCAACACACAGAGACGCACACTTAAATTACGGGCAAACAGCACGCATTCTAAAAGGAAGGGCGGCTGGGGCAATAAACAAATGACATGCGCCAGCCGCAGGGAAGGGCACAGGATAAAAGATAAAACAATCAACCTAAACACAAAAATGGAAAGAACTTATAGAACGGATAAAACGCCACTTTGTGATAGAAATGTAAGGAGGGAGGACAACCGAAGGAAGTCCTCTAGTAAAATAAAGCGAAGTTGAGCAGGAAAGGGGACGCCAGAAAGGGCATGGAATCAAGAATTTCGAAGAGACGCAAAGCTAGGACAAACTACTAAAATGTGAACCACATACAGCTCGCCACCGCAAAAGGGACAACCAGGGGCAACTCGGCTTCCATCCGAAACTAAATAGCCATGGGTGAGTCGCGTGCGCTTAATTCGCTACCTGCAAAGAGTAACTTCATAAGACCGGAGTCGCTGAGAGCTAGAGGACCAGGAACGGACAGAGTGTTTAATAAGGGACAGCTTAGAAGAGGGAAACAAATCCCATTCTCTCTGCCACAAACAAAAGACATACGCCGTGATTACGAGGTAGGAATCCCTAAAGGGCAAAGGGGCTGCCTTCGGCACCTCGAGGGCAGCCGAGCGGGCTAGCCAATAAACCGCCTCGTTTCCCGGGACCCCAACATGAGCCGGAGCCCAACAGAACGCCACCCTGTAACGGGAGGCATTTCTGACCAGCCAGGAGCGAATCTGTAAAACCAAAGAATGTGTGGACATAAAAGAGCGAACTGCCTCGAAAACAGTTCGGGAATCGCTAAAAACAATAAAATCTAAAGAATTGAGGGATAAAATCAAATTAAAAGCCAAAAGAATAGCCGTCAACTTTGCGGTAAAAACGGAGGCTACAGGAGGGAGGGCGGACCGAAGATACTCCGTAAAGGACACCGTGGCTGCCCCAGCACCGAGGTCCGACTTAGATACGTCAATATAAATGGGACGCTGGTGAGCATGAAAACACGCATGTTCAAGAAACAGGCACTTTAATAGACGAGGGTCAGTAGACTTTCTTGAAATGCCAAAAAGCATTACAGACGTCAGGAGGGTGGATACCCCAACACCGAGCCGGCGGGAATGAAAGGGCCAGCACCCCAGAAACACCTAAGGAGGTGAGACGGTCCCCAACTCGGAGCTCCAGAGGCCGGGGTAGAGATGGCCGCCGATGAAAAGATGCCGAAGGGGACAGGGTGAAAAAGCACTCATGGACTGGGGATGAAGAATATTGCTGAACACGAAACTATCGCAGGCACATATACAGCCGGTGGTATCGCAAAGGAAGCATGCCGCCCTCAACAAAGAGTTTATGGATAGGCAAGGTGCGAAGGGCTCCACTACTAAGACAAGCCCCATGTGAACGAACAGGGTCAAGTATCTTCAAGGCTAAAGAAGATGCTGAAGAATAGACCTGGCAAACTTATTCCAGCCGGGATTGGACCAGTGCCAATTAAAGCGACCACAAGTTGCGCCTATCACCACCCCAAGTGATGTAGGATAAAACGCTAAGCATATCTATAGCCTTCGAACAGGATGCCCTCAAGCGAGGCAATGGGGTACCCAAGTGAGCTTGCTATCAAGCGTTAAACCCAAGAACTTAAAAACGGGGACATATTTAATCGACGTGCCATCCAAGAATAGGGGAGGGGAACCAAGGGCACCACGACCCCGATAAAAATGCATAGCCTTCGTTTTGGTGACCGAAAAACGGAAACCCTTTAAGACAGCACGACCCGACACGGCATCAATTGCCAGCTGTAATCGACGGGCAGCAGAAGGCAAGCGGGGAGATGAAAAAAGCAACGCCAAGTCATCCACCAAGAGGGAATCCAAAACCCCCTCCAGAAGAGTGGACACCAGACTATTAATGGCAATGGCGAAACATGTTACACTCAAAACACACCCATGGGGAACACCCTCCTCTTGAATCCGCAAGCCTGAGAAAGCATCCCCAATACGGACCTTAAAATTACGGGACGATAAAGATTCTTGAATGAAAACCGGTAAAAAGACCCTCATACCCCAATCATATAATTGACGTAAAACACCATATCTCCAGCTCCAGGTGGTATCGTAGGCCTTCTGAATGTCTAAAAACACCGCTGACACCTGATGCCTGAAGGAAAAGGCCCGTAAAACGGAGTCTTCCATACGAATGAGGTGGTCAAAAGTACTACGACCGCTTCAAAAAATGCACTGAAATGGAGAGATGAGCAAGTTGGACTCTAAAAACCAAGCGAGGCGAACTTGGACCATCTTCTCTAACAACTGACTGAGGTAGCTCGTAAGAGCAATCGGACGATAGTGATTGGGGTCCAAACCGTCCCTACCGGTCTTGAGAAAGGGTAAAGCAACTCCCACACACCAGGAGGACGGATAGGTTCCTTTGATCCAAAGCAGGTTGAAGAGGCTAACCAAAAATAACTCGGAGTGGGGATTGAGACGACGGAGAAAGTCGTAGTGGGTCAAATCATCACCGAAAGAGGTGGAGCCACAGTGACACAAAGCATCCCGCAGCTCATAAACGGAAAGTAGAGCATTATAAAAGTAGGTGGCGCATGTGGTAAAATCTAAAAGGCGAGACTTTGTGGCGACCTTATGATCTAAAAACCGTCGAAGATAGCTACCAGCGCTACTCACCGAAGCAAAATGGGCAGTAAGAGCTTCGCTGACCAACCAGCCATCGGACACAAGCGAGCCTCCAATTTTTCAGAGTGGGGATGGCATAGCCAGCGTAGCGACCACGGATCTTATTGACCCGCTTCCAAACCCGAGTCAGTGGCGTGAACGAAGAAATGGAAAATACGTACAAGCGCCAAGGCTCACGGCAGGCAAGACGGAGGACCCTTTGGCTGATGGCGCGAGCCAGGTTCCGAACGACCCTATTCGATAGGGTCGAGTTCCGCCTATCACGGGAATGGGACAACTGATAGTCAGAAATAGTCGACGCGCAATCCTTCGACCATCAGGGGACGGTGGAACGCCCCGCAATAGGGAACCTCCGCAGAACGAAGCGCTCAGCATCTTCTAAAATATAAGTAGTGAAAATATGAGACCGCTAAATATACGCTATCTAAGGAAACCGGGGAGGCATCAATAAAGGCAGCCTCCCGGAACCCAACCCAATTTCCTCGCCACAGATCCCAACGAGGAAGGAAAAGGCACGGGCCAGAAAGGGCGGCCGACAGGACTAACGGGAAGTGATCACTCCCGGAAAGGTCGTCCCGAATCGACCACTGGAAGTCAAGGAAACAGTCGCGCAAACATAAGGACAGTTTGAACATGCTAAGAAGTAAAGTCGCCGGAATTCAAAAGACAAAGGGAATCGGATAATAAGAGGGACTCAACCACTCCGCCCCGGGGATTACGGGAAGTATCACCCTAAGATGGGTGGCAGGCATTAAAATCACCAAGTAATAAAAACGGGGTAGGTAACTGACTTGTGAGCTCTAAAAGGTCAGACCGACTCAAACTAAAATCCGGGGGGGATGTACACAGAACAAACAGTTAAAAGCTTGGAAATAAAAACCCTCGCAGCAACAGCCTGCAAGGTAGAACGGAGGGGGGGGGGGGGGAAGTAACGCAGAGAATAGCGAAGAGGAAATTAAAAACGAAGCACCACCATGGGACATGGCCCCAGCCGGGGAGATGGAATTAAACACCCGAAAGTGCAGGAGTGCCGAAAAGGGGCGAGCCCCAAGCTTATTTTCTTGTAAACAGACCACAAAGGGCCGAACTCTAGAAAGCAAGAGCTGGAGTTCCTCCTACTTGGGGAGAAGCCCTTGACAATTCCACTTTAGGATGAAGGATATTACTGTATTCTCGACACCAACGTCGGGATTCTAGTGACGGAGACTGTCGAAGGTTCCCGACTACTAGAAGGCTCAGAATGGGCAAGCGACAAATTGAGATGAGCAGGGGATGCACCCGGCACGGACTTGGCAGCGTGAACGGCGGGAGGCGACAGCTGAGAGCCAAACCGAACCCCCAACGTAGAGGGATTATGGCCAGGAGGGAAAAGGAGATCGAGCAGAGACGGACGAGAACTAAGATGCAAAGAAGATGGAACAAAGGCGGAACATGGACAGAGGGTGAGAAGGGAACAGGGTCAGAGGATAAGGATGGAATTGGATCCAATTGAAAGGAAGGAACAGGAGTAGAAGCCAAGGGGTACGAAAATAGGGTAGGAGAGATGGAAGAGTACACAGAGGTAAGGGGTAAGGAAGCAGGGACTGGGGTAGGAGGCAAAGAAGACGGAACCGAGGAGGAGAAGAAGACATCAAAATAGAGGACGCCTCAACAACTGACTTGGGGGACAAACCAGTCTCATCAGAGGCAGCGCGCTTAGACTCCGAACGGGGTAAGGAGGAACCCTTCCGTTTGCGCTGAGGCAAAGGAACAGGAGGAACAGCAGGGGCAGACGCCTGGAGGAACTACCGGATATCTTCCAGCGTCTCAGCTCAGTCGTTCTCACGGTCCGCGACAGAGGGAGGAACATGAGAAGAGACCAATGACAAAGGAGAGGGCGCAACGGAGGAACCGTGAGAAAGGACCAGAGACAGGGGATAAGGAGCAACAGAGGAACCTCGAGAAGACAAAGGAGGAGTGAGACGACCGGGAGGAGGGTGGGACCCTGCCTCCCGGAGGACGTCAGATAAGTGACGGCCGGAGGGGGTGAGCTGCGCCCGTGCCCTACAGCGAGCCTCACGGAAGTCCAGCCTGAGGGAGTCCCGAAGAGCCAGGATCCCTGCCTTCTCAAAAAGGTATACGGGACAAGAACGCGAAGCCGTGCTATGGGAACCTCCACAATTGGCGCAAAATTCATGATTACCACAAGAGGAGCCATGATACGCCAACATACAGGCCAAACAGCGACGAGCCTGCCTATAAATGCTGCTCATATGGCCAAGCTGGTGGCAAAACAACGTCTGGGTGCTCGACATAACGGGACACAGGGACACTAAGATAACCAGCACGAACAAACTGGGGCAGATCCTGGCGCTAAAAAGTAACTAGAGCGTACTCGTAGGAACTTTAGCGGGACCAACAGACTTAGAAACCCTATAAACGTCCGTAACCCTCTGGGACGAAAGTTTAACTTTTAGTCTCGAAACATCATATTGCAATAATTCGTTGAAGTGAATCACTCCCTTAACAAAATTAAGGCAAGGCTGGGGCACAATCGAAACGGCGACCTCGGAAAGAGAGGACAAATCCTGCATGGCGCCACACTGCTCTCGCGAAGATACCTCAACCACTAAATAGCCACTACCACGGGCCCACATACGGCGGGGCGCACCACAACGGGACTAAAACTCCTCATTAAAATCAAATACGTCTAATTTAGAAAGTGGAGAGACGGAACTGGAACTCAACACCAGGAAATGAGGATAATCGAAATCAGAATCTCTCTCCTGGGAAGGGATCTAACAAGCGCGGAAAAGAGAACTTATTGACAGGCGAAGTACAAGAACCAGAAGTCGCTTGGAGATAATTTTTTATTATTACCCATATAAAGTAGAGTATAAAAGGGGGTGCGTACTCGCAAAGCGCAGTCACTGTCTACCGTCGAGACACCTAATCAGAGCACTGGCCCAACCAGGAGGGTAAGCCCATCGACCCCTGACCCAACCATCGTTTTAAAAATGCCAGGCCAGCCTCAGAAATTTACCGGTTGGGGAAGCAAAGCCTTCCAAGAGCGCCACGACGGCCCAGGTACCCACCTACCAGCACAGGCAAATTATTTTTTAAAGGGGCTATCTAACGACTGCCTATTTGGGCATAAATCGCCGCAAACAAACAGCCTAGCTCTTGGCTGCTTTAAAATACAAATTTGAAAAAAAAACAACGATAAAAAGGGAAGATGACAATCAGGAAGCAAGCTCCGGCATCGGGGGGAGGGCCCCTTCCCCCCGATGCAGGAGCATGCGACATAGAAAGAAAACAACAATAACAAAAAAACAAAAAAACTAGTTAAATAAAAGGGAGAAGGTTTGCCTCCCCACAAAAGTCTCTGAGTCCATTAGTAAATGAGCACTCACTCCTCCCGAGTACAAGGGACAAGTAGTAGCGAACCCGCCTATCCCGGTACCGGGACAGATAACGTGCGCAAAGATCGCCCAGACTGGGAAATTCGACAAGACAAGAATGTGCCGAACAGCCCGGGGGACAACGCAGTCTTCACAGTAGTGCGCTGGCGAGCTCTCCATCAAATGTCGGTGCGTCCCGCGAGTTTGTCACTTAGGAGACGACAGAAAGCGACCTAGAACTTTCGCGGTATTGGGGGCTAGGTCCATGGGAACAGTCGCGGCGAAATGGCACGCAACGTTAAGTTCCCTTCGACCGTCTCCCATCTTCTTAGCCAAGCAACCCGAAGAGCTGCCCGTATTCCTGCCATGTAGTCGGTCTGAGAAATAGCAAAATGCTGGTCCGGTCGCAGAGTCGTCACGGACTATTTGGCGCCCTCATCGGCGCGCTCATTCCCCGCAATTCCTACATGCCCAGGAACCCAGCAGAAGATTATCTCGACATCCGCTTGTCTCGACAAAATCGTGGCGTCACGGATATCGCGAACCAGGGGATGCGAAGATTTCAATGCCCCGAGAGCACTCAGTGCACTTTGTGAGTCGCTATAGATCACAATCTGGTCTCCGAACCAGGCACGTCGCGTAATCTCCCGTACCGAGTGATGTATTGCCACCATCTCAGCCGTGAATACAGACACAGCGCATGGCAGAGCCCCGCTGACTTCAAACAGAGGGGATACGGCGTGGAAGCCGACCCCCTCTTCGGACTTGGAGCCATCCGTATACACTGGCACGGTTCCAGCGTGACACGAGGTGTGCTCCAAAAAGGTCGAACGCAATACTCCCGGCGCTGTACAAGCTTTGGAAGTAGAGGCGTGGCGACAAATATCCAAATGTGGTACCCTCAAGAGTGGCGTCTTGGAAAGAACCAGGAGCGCCACCGGCCTGAGAGCTATACCTAGCTCTCGAAGAAGTTTCCTGGCCCTAAACCCAAAGGTTTTAGGGTATAACTGGCGTCTCTCGGCAGCATAGGCACCGTCGAAATCAGCTGCTGATGCAGTGAGAGCTGTTGGTGACTCAAGAAGGCACCGGACTCGCGCGTACAGGCGAGTGATGAACTGCACGTGGCGTGGAGCGAGTGGCATCTCACCAACATCGACTAGTAGGCTCTGAATGGGGAAAGTGCAGATGGCACCGGTCGAAAGGCGAAGGCCGGTGTGGTGGATCGAGTCCACCTTCCCCAATAAACGCTTGGCTGCGGATGCATAAAACTCGCATCGGTAGTCGAGCCTCGAACGAACAAAAGATCGATAAAAAAGTAGGCAGTATCTTTATCAGCGCACCAAGCGCTGAATGTCACGGAACGGAGAATATCCATGGAGCGGGTACAAGAGAACATAAAGGCTGCGAATATGAGCCTCCCAGATGAGGCGTCGGTCGAATACAAGACTGAGGAAACGGTGCGTTTTCACCACATCCAGGCGCACCCCATTAAGAAACAAATCTGTGTCGGCGTGGAGCCATAGTTGGCGGAAAAGGCACCACCTTAGTCTTGGCCAAAGAAAACCGAAACCTGCGCGCATCGGCAAAGCGAGAGAAGTGGTTCAATGCTTGTTGGAGTCGACGCTCCAGAGTTGGCATGTGGGTTGCGCCAAAAGAAATCAAAAGGTTGTCCACGTAGAGCGTAGCGAGAACATCTTCCGGCAGCATCGAGGTGATGTCGTTGATGCTCAGGGCAAAGCGTGTGACACTGATGACACTTCCCTGCAGGACACCCTCTTCCTGCTCCATTGGGCCGGAGAGGGCTTCCCCTACCCGTACGCGGAATCGACGATCTCGCAAAAATTCAGATATAAACATTGGAAGGCGTCCCCTCGCCCCCATCGTGTGGACAGTCTCCATGATACGCTATCGACATGCAGTATAATAGGCCTTCTTCAGATCGAAAAACATCGTGGCGTATTGCTGCCTATTAAGGAAGGACTTGCAGACGGCATTCTCTAGTCGGATCAGAGCATCCGACGTGGAGTGCAACATGCGGAAGCCGCACTGTTCAGAAGACAGATGACCTCCGCTCTTTAGGAAAAGGGCTAATCTAACATTTACCAATTTCTCCATCAACTTGCACACGCAAATGCTTAGAGAGATTGGGCGAAAACTGAATGGAGTAGATTGATCTCTGCCCGGTTTGTGAAAGGCGAGCACAGTAGCGATTCGCCAGGAATATTTTGAGGAGACCCTCCTCCCAGATCCTGTTTAACCAATCTAAGAGAAAGGCCATGCATAGCTCACCCAGGTGTCAAAGCATGGCGTACGGTACATCGCCCTGACCATGGGTGGTGTCCGCGCACGAAGCAAGATTGGAACGCAACTCACTCACAGTAAACCTGTCATTGAAGGGTTTTCCGCCTCTGGAAGTAAAGTCCAGTCGGCGGCCTTCTGCGACATCACGACGTGCACTGAATGCTGGCGGAGCAGCATCTCGGCTTGAGAATGTGAAGAAAGCGGTCGGGAAGGATTCCACCACGGACGCGGGGCCCGAGATTGCGGTCCCATTCTCCTGGAGAACGGGAGGGAGGTCCTGCGAGAACTTTCTACGAATCCCTTTGACTCGCCTCCATACCTCTGCCAGAGGGGTCTTCCCGTTGAGTGAAGACACGTATGCCCGCCAAGAAGAGCGGCGGGCGTGCTTCGAAATATAGCGGAACCTAACCCTAGCCCGACGATATTCACCGACAGTCAAATCGTTCGGGCGGTGCTTATAGCGCATGTAGGAATAACGCTTCTGTTTGAGGGCCGTCTCACACACGGCCGACCACCATGGGAGTTGTCGGCGTGAAAAACTGCCAGGCGTTCTGGGAATAGTAGTCAGGCCCGCGGCAATAAGGTTATCGGAGAAGAATTAACGGCCTCATCTACCGACCTAAACTCCTCGACTGAGATATAGAATTCAGTCATTTCCCGAAATGCAGGCCACCACGCCCGCGCCAAGCACCACTTAGGTGTGCTTTCAGGCGGCAGTTGCCCTGAAAATGATATTTGAATGGGAAAGTAATTACTACCATGAAAGTCATCGACCACCACCCCCAATCAAAATCAAGCTGTGCATCCGAAGAGCTCAAAGATAGATGAAGCCAAGAAAATGAAGCGGTTCTCGGCAGTGATGCTTAAAGTCATCTACATTTAGGACACCTATATTAAGCTCTTCGATCAGATTGGCAAGGACTTGTCTCTTGGGATTTATTGAGTAATCTCCCCAGAAAGGATGCCTGCCGTTTAGATCTTCAAGCAAGAGAAAGGGCCTCGGCAACCGTGCCACGACGCGGCGGAAGTCCCCCGCGTCGAAGTTAGCTATGGCTTTGGTCGCCCCGAGATTTTTTCGGTGGGGGAATTTGAGGACTGGCGCCTCAGATTTCTTCTCCTCTTAATAGCCGGAGACATAGAGAGCAACCCGGGCCCAAGACAAATATACATATGCCCGATTTTCTCTCAACACATAACATCAAACAAAAAAGATAAAGGCTCAGTTCTATGCCGCCAATGCAACAACTGGGTCCACATCAGATGCCCAACAATACCCAATACAAAACATCATACAAACACTTGGGCATGTCCCAAATGCACAAACCCAACTCAAACTACTACTAACTCCCAACAAGAACAAAAACCAACCCAATCTACTCCCACACCAACAACCACAACCACAGAACACAACCATCACAACAACTCCCCAAACTCTAAGCCAAAACAACGCGCAAAACCTTAACTATACAACCAGAATTCCACCTCTACCACACAACCCCCCCACCACCACTTCCACCAAACCAGACTGTCAACAAGATACAAACAACCATCACAAAAATATAAATATAATACAACTGAACATAGACGGCATAAATTCAAAGATACATGAACTAACTGACCTCATCAATAAACGCACCATACATATAGCAATGATACAAGAGTCAAAACACAAAGGACACAGCATCACCCCCTCCATACGAGACAACTTCACTGCTATAAGAAACGACAGAAAAGATTCAGATAGAGGGGGCCTAATCACGTACATTCATAAAAGCATTAGTTACATTGACAACACAACATACACAAAAGCACTACTCCCAAAACGAGACAAAACAATAGAGCTACAATCCTTCAAAATCAGTACAGGATACAACAAACACATAAACCTCATCAACATATACATCCCCCCAATAGACACAAGCAAGTACCTAGCGGCTACCTTCCACCACTACACCAAATCACACAAATACCTAATCTTATCATTAGGGGTGACTTCAATGGTAAGAGCACCACGTGGTACGAGAACAACAATACAAACACCATGGGCACACACATCAAACACGAAATACAGCACCTATCCATACTCAATGACCTAACAGCACACGTACATATGCCCCCACCAAGCCAGGCGCAATATATCCTCACCAGACATAACATTCTGTTCTCCAGCACTTACAATCGACACTCAGAGTACAGCCAAAAAACTACCATCAGACCATTTACCCATCATCATTACAACTAGAACAACACACAAACAAAAACAAAGCAGGAAAACTCTCATAAACTACAAAAAGGCAAATTGGTCAGCTTACACAGAAGACACAAAAACCATCTTTGCCTCACTAGACACCACAAACATAACAGAAACAACCTACAGAATAACCACTACACAATTCAACTCCATAATAACCAAAACAGGCAAGAAACACATTCCACGAGGCAACCGCAAAGTTCATAATCCTAATTTCACAATAGAGATAAAGAGCCTCATAGAAACCCGCGACAATGCAAAACACACATCTCCCTTTCCCCATACAAAAGAAACTGTTTGCACTGTCCAGTCATTCAATTAAAAAATAAGAACGAAAATAAAGCAACAACAGCTACAAAACTGGACAAACTTTGCTAACAATCTCAACCATAAAGACAACAGCAACAAAGTTTTCCAAGTACTCAGAAGCATAACTAAATCAAACTCACAAACTCCAACATCACACATAGCGATCACTCGTGACAACACAATCCCTTCACACAAACAACAAGCCAACATACTCATCAACCACTAAGCCAACATAAGCCACCTCCGACACACGCCAGAAGACAGAAAAATCATAACACGTAAGAAGCACTTCCCACTTGACAAAAACCACAAACCTTTCACATACAGACAAACAAACCATATCAACTGTAACCTCAAAAACTCACCAGCTGCTGGACCAGATGATATCTCAAATTACCATCTTAAACATCTCGGTCCACGAGGGATCCAAGCCCTCACTGACATAGCAAATTACAGCTACTCATATTGCAAAATCGCAGACAAATGGAAACACGGCATCATTGTCGCTATCCTTAAACCCAACAAAGACCCCACACTTGTCACCTCATACAGACCTATAACACTGCTGAGCACAGCTTTCAAAGTAATAGAACGACTCTTATTAAACCTGATTACACCACATATCCCATTATCGCCCACCCAACATGGCTTTAGACCACAACACTAAACAAGCACCTTACTCACACAACTGACACAAGACATGCTGGAAGGCTTCAATCACAAAGCACCACACAAAAGAACACTACTCATAGCAATGAACATAAGCAAAGCCTTCTATGCCACCCCATACATAAACTTATAAACAAAATCTATAACACTAACATGCATAACAACAGCAAAAGATGGCTCGCCAACTATCTGTCTGTTACAAAGGCTTATGTAGATTTCAATGGCATTCCATCACAGATACGACCCTTCAGAGACGGAGTACCGCAAGGCTCAGTCCTCCCCCCACACTGTTCGACCTTTTTCTCCACGACATCTCAACACCTACCTCTCAAGACATCAAAATCTTATCCTATGCAGACGACATCACAATCACATCCACCCATGCTAAACACAACACAGCTGCCACAAAGGCACAACACTACTTAAACACACTACAAACATGGCTCACTACCAACAGACTTAAAGTAGCACCGAAGAAATCCACATCCACTCTCATAACGGACTGCAAACAAGAATACAACCATAATAACCTCACACCCGTCACTTTGTACAACACACCCATCCCATACACCAACAAGGTGAAAATCCTTGGAGTAACCTACGACAACGATTGACCTTCAAGGACCACATAGCTGACTGACATCAAACTCAGATGCACACCAAAACTCAGAGCTCTCAAAGCCATAACGGGCTAGGACTTTACACAGAGCAAGGAGACAACCACCAACATCCACAAGCAGTTCATCCGATCCACTAGTGAATATTGTAGCACCAGTTGGACACTAAACCTCTCAGATACGCACTACAATACGCTGAAAATACAACTGAAAATGCATTGAGAACAGTCACAGGTTGTACCAAAACAACTCCCATCGACCGCCTGCATCGAGAAACTAAAACACTAAAGGTCAGAGATCACATGGATCTAAAAGGTGCCCAATTCTATAATAGGGTCACAAGAGACACCTCACATCCCCTACATCACACATTGCACACAGCACTAACCCACCGAAACATCAGAAACACCCCATACACATACTACACGAGCATTCTGGACACCATACCAACAGCCCTAAGCGGCACAAGCAACTCAATACACATACATAACACCCTAGTAACACGCTCTATCAACAGACTCGGGCCAAAGAGCGTTCTGTGGAGAATCCCACTCAAAGTGGATGATTCAGATGCCGAGCAAAGTAGAGAGGACCGATTTCACCTACCCAGGCTCAGAAAGAGGATACACCGTGAAGTATCAGACACCTGCCCACTCTGTCATATAGGAGCACACACAATTCACCACATAATGGAAGAGTGCTCGTTACTCAATACACTGAGACACTCAGACACACCGCCTCTCTGTACAAGGGATCTCTGATGTCCTAAACGAAGAATATCTGGTAAACATCAAGCTGCATTTTGAGGAGAACTCTGTGTTAAAATTCACTTAGGAATTGAGCACGGGCAATAAACTCCCTTTCTTGGAGGTTGAGGTTTAAAACAATAATGGCAGCTACATCACTAGATAACATAAGAAAATTACGGATGCTTCAATGCGGAGAGTGAATGCCCTGAAAGGTATAAAATAAGCGTAATCGGCTCATACATCCGCCGAGCTTATAAATGCTGCTCTACGTTGGAACTTTTCCACCAAGAGATTGCACGAGTAAAGCAAATACTCGTGAATAATGGTTTCTCAAACAGTATGATTGACAAACAACTCCAATCATTTTTAAATAATCATTACAAACATGCGGATAAATCCGAAACTAATCATGGAGAAGTCAACAACATCAAAGTGTATTACAGGAATCAGATGTCCACGGCCTTTAAAATACTCGTAGATGAAAAAAACATCAAGGAGATTGTTAACCCTAACATCAAGGTTAAATATCAAACGGATAAAATCCAACTCATCATTTATTATAAAACAACAAAAGCCAGCAATCTCCTGATGAAAAACAACAGCTGCCTAAACTCCTCGAATCTCGATTCAACCAACTTACAGGTAGTTTACAAGTTCATCTGTCCCGATAAAGACTGTAAGCTTTATAATAACTCAAAATATATTAGCATGACAACCACTACACTTTCGAGACTTTTAACCATTCATTTACAAAGCGGAGCGCCTAAAAATCATATGGAGAGTGCCAATAATATTAACCTAACGAGAGATATACTTGTTGATAACACCATTTTTAAAAGAAAAGAGGTCAATAAAGCGAGGCTGAACATCTTAGAAGCCATATTAATAAATGAAGATAAGCCGGCCATCAACAGTCAAGCAACAAGATGGAATCACACAATAAAACTATTTTAAAATTCCACTCACAGGAGAGGCCCATTTCCTCTAACGTTACGTTTAACCAAGGCGGAAACAATACTCCTTAAAAATCGTTTTATTTTACTGTACCAGATCTTCACTCCACTCATTACATCGGTAAAGAAGTCAAGAACATTTCAAAACGCTCCGAAGAAGATCGAATAAAAGATATTTAGAAGAAGAGAAAGTTGCCAATGGAAATTAATTAAGGCAAAATACACAATGGTCTTCAACAAAATTTGCATTCAGGAAAGACTGCTACCCAACTACATTAATATATATATATATATATATATATATATATATATATATATATATATACAAGGTGTCCAGAAAAAAGTTAACCGTACTTTGAATTTGTATAACTCAAAACTTATTAGAGATTTTCGAGTCCTGCGAAACAAAACAAATTTAGAAACTATTTATCTGTGGATTCTGAAAATTTCATTAAATTCTCTTTTACGATATTTATACTCTAATGGGTTTAGTGGAGGCAATCAAAATTATGTTTGCGCAAAGAAGTAAAATAAGGAAACTTCGAAGTTTAAAATCAACAATTATATTTAAATCCATTTTTAACAAAAACACCTCTTCATATGAGTAATACAAATTCATTTAAAAATTTTCTAAGCACCGTTTCCTTCCACATGTCCTCCATTTCTTTCCCAGCACAGTTGCGCCTTTGATGGCATTGATTGAACAACTTTTAGGATTAACTTGTGATTTTCTTTAAGTCTATTGACTTCACGTGTGATACTATCTATCCCTTAACTGGTTGATACTTTGTGGTGGAGTAAAATACACTTTATTCTTTAGATATCACCATAAGAAATAATCGCACGGTGTTAAGTCAGGGGATCTTGGGGGCCATTCAATTGCATGATTTAGCGCGCCCATGCGGTTGTCAAACGTTTCTCTTAGTTTTGTTCTTACAGCAAGCTGTCTATAAGCTGGTGCGCGGTCCTGAATCCACCAAAGTCTATTGAATTAATTGACATAAATCTGGCGGAGTTCCCGGAAGATCCTTTCGTTGATCATGCTCAGGTAGGCAGCACGATTCAAGTTATTCTCGTAAAACAATGGGGCGACAAGATAGCCATTCCTTCATATTCCGATCTACAGAGACACTTTCTGCTGACAAATACGTGTGTCAAAGTTGAATGCTGTGATCTTGGAAGGGAGGGGGGCAGCGGTGCATATTGATGAATATTATGGCTAATTACCTTTCCATTCATGAAAAAGGTTGCCTTGTCACCAATCACAATGTTTTCAAGAAATGAGCAGGTTTATGGAGAACCCATTCAACAAATTGTCTACGACGAGGAACATCAGTTTCAAGAAGCTGGTTCTTGCATGCATCTTATAGGGATGCCATTTTAAGTCATGTTTATTAATGCGGTTAAATGATGACATTAACAAATGTAACCCATTCTTTCTGACTGATACATGTCGATTTTGAAGAAGCGTCATCTGAACATTTTCGATATCTTTTGTTGTTCTTATTGTTCTCATTTGACCCGAACGACCTTTATTTAAATTTAAGCATGTTCGTTCATGTTGGTATTTGCAAACATTTTTCCAAATTGTGGGCTTGCTTGATGGGTAACTACCTGGAAAACGTTGTTCAAATGAATCTTGTACTTGTTTAATCCTGCCAGTCTTAATAAAGTTTGTGACTACAAATACGCGTTGATCTTTTTGTAAACTGCATGAGTAAAAAGGTTCTACAGAAGTAAATTTTTACCCAGAAACGCTTTGATTTGCTTAGTAAGCAATAATGACAAGACTTTACCACAGCGTGGCTGAAAAACTACTGTAAAATGGCCTAGGCTTTGCTTGAAGAATGGCACAGTGACCTAGGCTCCCTACGCTTCTCTTGGAAGTGCACGGTGGCCTAGCATTCCTAGGCTTCGTTTCATTATTTTACCTCCTTGCGCAAACGTATTTTTGATAGCCTCCACTAAACCAATTAGTGTATCAACATCAGAATAGGGAATTTAATGAAACGGCCAGACCTTCTAGGAATAGTAGCTAGCACCGCGGCGATGAGGTTACGGAGAAGAACTCAACGGCCTCATCTACCGACCTAAACTCCTCAACTGAGAGAGAATTCAGTCATTTTCTGAAATGCATACCACCGGGCCAAGCACCACCGGGACGGGCTCTTGGGCAGCAGCGGCCCAGAAAAGGATATTTGAATGTGAAAATGATCACTACCATGGAGGTCATCAACCACTCCCTAATAAAAATCGGGCTGTGCATCCGGAGAGCACAAAGATAGATCGAGGCAGGAAAATGAAGCAGTTCTCGGGAAGTAAGGCGTAAACTCATCCACATTTAGGACACCCATCCCAAGCTTGTTGATCAGGTCGGCAAGGACTTCAACCCAGGGATTCGAAGAGTAGTCTCCCAAGAGGGGGTGTCTACAGTTTAGATCTCCGAGCAAGAGAAATGCCCTCGGCAACCGTGCCACGATGCGGCGGAAGTCCCTCGCGTCGAAGTCGGCTCACGGTGGAATGTACGCGGAAATAACAGTATACTTCCTATCAAGGTACAGATGCACAGCTACTGCCTAAAAGGAAGTATCTAAAGCAAAGAGGAGAACAGAGAAATCTTTCCTGGTGTATATCGCACATCCTCTCACCTGGCCCCCATCCCGTAGTGGTTGGGTCGTAAGACCCCTATACACCGGGAGGGCGGGCAGGGGGCTTGCGCCCAGCATGTTCTCCTGCAAAAAGATAGCTGACAGGAAACGGGAGGATACGAGCCTCCGCAGCCCTTCCAGTTGGCCCGGAGTCCGCGGCAATTCCATTGAAGGAATATGAGGTCCATGCATAGCTCGGAGGATACCTAGGGGCACTCTTCGAAAACAAGACCCTCAAGGGAATGGCTGTACGCTTCCCGGAATCAGAACCCATGGCGCTGTTGGCCGGATAACGCGCTGAAGGCACTGTCGCCTTCGAAGGCTTATTAGGGAAGGTTGGGCTCGCCATGCGAGTCCTTTCCTACCTCCGCCTAGAAATCTTAGGCGGGCGTTGCGGCTTCATATGCATCGGTCCCTCTTTTAAAGGATCCACCGTCTACTAGCCACCCACCCCACCACTGGGCGTGGGCGAAGGAGCCAAAGCTTCTGTGTTGCTGTCCTCCTTTTGGGGAGCATCTTTAGGAAACCCGGAAGATTGCCTGGCCATCAACTTCAGGATTGTTGCCTCCTGTGAGTCTAACGACTCGATGGAGTAGCGTGGCCGATTCCCCTACGAGAAACGTTCATGCTGGGTGAAGGGAAGGGAGCCCTGGTTTTAACCGCGGCAGGGTGTGGACCCTTTGTCACGCCAGCTTCACCAGGGGAGGGCCCGGGGTGGGTAAAACCCCCAGAAGAGTTCCAAATAGGCATAGAAACGACCGTCCTCTTAGGACTGGAGGAGCCAGAAGCAGAAGGTGTATTTTTCAAGATTGAGGCATAGGACGTCCTAGGTAGCGCCAGGCGTCCCGGATCCAAGTCCTTAGCCTCGCAAAGTGAAAGAAGATCCTAAGCCTGAACAGCCAGGATTTCCTTCTCAAGGAGATTTGCACCAGATTGCTTCGAAAAGTAGGGTGCGGCTCTCCGCAATTGACACACCTGGCCACACACGATTTGGACTTATCGTGTGTGGCCTGGGAGCAACTTATACAAGCGGTAGCAGTAATAGCACCTCCGCGGTAGTGGCCTTCACACGGTAGCGATACCAACCGGCACGCACCGACTGAGGGAGCTTGTCACAGTCGGACGTGACGAAGATTGTAGTGGTGGGTCTCGAGACCCCTCCCTGTTTTCTCATCCCACGTTCGACCTTGACTGCCCCAGGGTCGAATAGATCTAAGGTGATGTCCTCTATGGAGTAGTTAACGAGTTCTCTTGCATAAACTACTCCTTCCACGTAGTTCATGGTAGAGTGCGGTGTCACACTCACAAGTGTCCGAGGGGCACTAATCGTGGCCACCTCGGAGGGATTCGACGCACTCATCAAAAGGCTCCCGTCCGAGAAACAAGTCACCTTTCGCTCTCTACCAATCACACTAGCTAAAGCTCTTATCTGTTGGATCATTTTGCCCTTAGGCAACATGGTGCCATAAGTGGAGCGAATAACGAAGAAGCGTTTGAAGCCAGCAGGCTCGAAAACGCCGGGTAATCTCTGAATGAGGGTTCCCGATGTAATCGAGGCTCCACTCTGCAGACTAGCACCTTTGGTCTTAGTCACTGGCTCTGCATACGGGTGGGGGGGCAGATGTGCTGATCTTGGCTTGGTCGCTTACCGAAGTGGCAGCAGACCCATCCATCCCCGGAGCCCCCGCGGATGGAGAGGAGCCCCGTGTCTTTTTAGTCTTTTTTTTCTTTTAATGAGAGGAGGGCGGGGAATGAACCCGCTTCTCCCCTCCGCCTGCAGGAGCCCCCAAGCTGGATGGAACGGCCTCAGCAAGTTCCTTCTCCGAGATGGAGAAGGTCCTGGCAGTCACAGGGGCACTGGTCGGAGAAGATCCCTCCCCTCCAGGTAGTGCTTTGGAAACCCTAGCCGTTTGAGGAGGACCTTGCATAGGGGCGGACTCGACTTCGGTGCTTGGCACCGAGCCCGGATTTGCTCCCATGGAAGGCCCTACGTCTGAGACTCGGTTACTTCAACGACCTTGTCTATCTCGTTGGGGGTGCTCTAGTTGGCCATCCCCCTCCCCACGAAATACCAGGTCATAGTGGCAGCGGTGTCATGAGTTGACTCTTAAGAGTCACAGGCCTTGCCCCCTGCAAGGTCTAATATTCTAGCCAGCAGGTCTTTTGAGGAAAGCGACCGATGGAGCCTGGCTTCCCTCTCCCCTCTAAGGGGGTTTGGCCTACCGAGCCGCTTCAATGAGGAGCGGTCAGCAAATGGGCTGCCTGCTGGTTTTCTTGACAGTCCCGTGTACAAGTGACAAGCTGTAGTAACCCCGATCATCCCGCTACCGAGACAGATAACATGCACGAATATCTCCCAGACTGGGACATTCGATAAGAATGCGCCTAACAGTCTAAGGGACAATGCAAAGGTCACAATAAAGTGCAAGAAAGCGTTCAATCAAGTGGTAATGCCCAATTGGAAGACGACAGAAACGGAATTGAAGCCGTTGGGGTATTAGGTTTTAGGTCATTGGGAAGAGTCGTGGCACAATAGCAAGTAACTTCATGGTCTCTTCGTCTGTCTCTCATCTTTCCCAAGCATCCCCTATGGCTCAAATGGTTTTCTTCATGCATTAATTGTCAAGAAGACCGAAAGACTTGTCTGTTCGCCCTCCCTCATTAGCACATTCATTCCCCGAAATCCACAAATGTCCAGGAACCCGGCAGAAGATAATCTTGAACACCGTCCTGCTCTCCGTAAATGTGGCGTCATGAATATCACGAACCAGGTGGTGCGGAGATTACAATGCCCCATGAGCACTCAGAGTACTTTTTGAGCCGCTAAAATTCATAATCCGGTATTCAATCCGGTAAAATGACTTATATCACGTAATGAGCAATGCATTTCAATTAGGTTGGCAGTGAAGACTGACGCAGCTCGTGGTAGATCCTCGTTCGCTTCAAATTTAGGTTATACTGCATGGAAGCCGACCCCTGTTGGGCCTGCGAATTATCCGTGTATACTAACACTGGTACAACGTGACATGAAGTACCTATATTGTTGTCCAGAAAGATCGAACGCGATAATTCAGAAGCTGTGGAAGCTTTGAGAGTAGAGGCAGGGGGACAAAAGAGAAAAGGGAGTACCCTCCGTGTGGCGTCTTAAGTACATACAACCAGATGTGCAACCGGGCCATGAGCTAGGACGAACTATTGGAGTATCTTAGCCCTAAACCCAAATGCCGTGTGTAAGACTGGCATCTCTGGACGGCATAAGGCACCGTTGAAATCGGCTGTGGATGCAGTAAGTGTGTTTGACGACTAAGGGAGACGCCGGGGCCACGAAACAAGTATATAATTTACTTTGTAAGGGGAGCAAAGCAAGTGGCATTTCCCCGTCATTGAGAAATAGGCTCTCAATTATGAACATGCGGAAGGCAATTGACACCAGAAGAAGGCAGATATGGTAGATCGATTCTACCTTCCGAAATGCAAGCTATGCTACGTATGCGTAAAACTTGCATCCGTTGTCTAGCTTTGAACGAACTAAGGGCGGATATAAAATCAAGGCAATATTCCTATCAGCAGTCTAAGTGATAAACTTCTCGGAACGAAGAATGTCCATGACAAGGGTAGAAGAAGCGGTCAAGCTGCGAATATGAACCTTCCAGGTGAGCCTTCGATCGAAAACAAGAATAGTGTGAATCCACTACTTCCATGTAAATCCCGTTTAATAACAAGTTAGGTTCTGGATTGTGTCGTGGATGGCTGCAGATTTACACCATCTTAGTCTAAGCCAAATAAAACGATCGAAAGATCGTCTAGGTTGAGTATAGTGAGAGCATCTCACGGCAGCACCGGGATGATAGCTTTGATGGTCATGACAATACATAATTGTAACACTGTTGATATTTCTCTCCCGGAGGTAGAATTCATGCGCCATTGGAACGGATAGGGCTCCCATACCTTACGCGAAATCGACTATCTCGCAGAAATTAAAAAATAAATATTGGAAGGCTTCTGCTTGCTGAAATTGTGTAGAGAGGCTCTATGATAGCTTCTCGCTATGCGATATCATAAACTTTATCCAGATTGATAAACACCGTAGAGTAGTCCTGTCTACCAAGGAAAGCCTCGCAGATAACATTTTCAAGGCGGATCAGAGCATCTTACTTGGAGTGAATCTTGCAGAAGCAGAAAACTGCAGTAGATAGGTGGCCTTCAGTGTCCTGGAAAAAGTGTAATCTAACATTTAATACATTTTCTTTCAACTTGCAAACGTAGGAAGTTAGAGAATTTGGACGGAAACCTGCCGGATTATAGTGATATGTCTTCACTTTGAGAAAAGCGATCACAGTAGCCATTTGGTGGGTATCAGGGTGTGTAAATTCTGTCCAGATCCTCTTGAATAAATCTAGTAGAAATTTCATACCTCGCTCTCCTAAGTGTCACGCATGGCATATGGGACATCCTCCGGAAGAGAAGCGATGCCGTTAAAGGTTTCTTCGCCTCTAGAGGTAAAGTTCATTTGGCGGCATTCAGTGACATTACCACGTGCATTTATCACTGGTGGATCAGCATCTCATCTAGAGAATGTGTAGAAAGAAGTCCTGTTCCCTTGAAGACGGGAGGGACGGTCAAGCGAGAATCTGTCTCGAATCATTTTGCCTCTCTTTCAGACCTCTGCAAGAGGATACTTCACGTTGAGTGAAGAGACGTATACCCAACAGGAAGAGCGGCCGGCATGCTACGAAATATACAGCAACATAGCCCGACGGTGAAATCGTTCGGCCGCCATTAAACCATGTAGGTATATCGCTGGTTTTTGAGGGGTGTTAGGTAGCAGCGGCCCAGAAAATGATAGTTAAATGGAAAGTAGTCACTGCGATGATAATCATCAACCTCCTACAAACCAAAATCAGGCTATGCATCTGGAGAGCACAGGGACAGATCGAGGGCAAGAAAATGAAGCGGTTATGGCGTAGTGAAGAGCTAGACAGCCCCAAAGAGGATGTCTACCGTTCAAATCCCCGAGAAGAAGAAAGGGCCTCTGCAACCATGTCATGACGCGGGACGTAGTGGAAGTCCCCGAGATGAAGTGGCTGACGGTGGAATCTAGGTATAAATAACAGTATTTGAATGGAGCTAGACTGCAACTGCATGAAAGAATGCATTTGTAGAAAATATAAGAACAAAGACATCATGCAGTGTCTAAATCACAGATCTTCCCGCCCCGGCCACATTCAGTGGTTTTAGAGTGGAAAAACCATTATTCTTCGGGAGGGTAGGCAGGGGGCACGCGCCCAGCATGGTCTCATGGAAAAATGGCTAAAGTGGAACGGGAGGAGACGAGCCTCTGAAGTTACTCAGTTGGCTCGGAGTCCACCACAATTACATTAGATGAATAGCCCCTCCAGGTTTTGCTCGGAAGCGATGCATGAGACCTCTTAGAAGTTAAGATCTTCACTGGAATGGCGGCACATTTCCCACAAGCTGTTACCCGTACAAGAGGTTAAAGGCTCTGTCGCATTTGAAGATTTATAGGGCGCGCTATGGCTTAATATGCTATTATTTTCTTCCCTTTACCTCAAAACCTGTTCCCGGTGAGCCAAGTTTGGAGAAAGAAATTTCTCTTTTGGGTGACAGCTTTATGAATTTCAGAAGACCTTCAGGGGTTCGGAACCTATGAGTCCAACATCTCGGTGGAGGCACGCGGTCGCTTTGCCTCACGGAAAACTATCGCTCGGGGGTTAGGGGGAGCCGTTATTTTATCCACAGCTGCGTGTGAAACCTTTGTGGCACAAGTTCTACCTGGGAAGTGCCCTGGGTTAGGGGATATAACATACAGAGTTGTTCCTAATGGAATCGGCAGCCACAGTGATCGTATGCCTGAAGAGGCCGGAAGCAAAGCGTGTTTTTTAATATTCAGGCCTAAGAAATTTCAGGTAGCGTTAGGTGGACCCTAACCATGTTATTAGACTCGGAACAGGAAAGACGATCCGAAGCCTGACCTGCAATTACTTCATTCTCCATGACATACGCGCCACATTGCTTCAATTGAGCAGGGTGTGGCTCTCCTTACTTGACCATACAAGATAAGGAGTTGTTTACAGCCTTGGGGCAACTTAGACAAACCTCGGGGAAACCTATCTTTAAACGTCTAAAAAAGCAATTTGTATGACCGAAGCGGTGGTAGTAGTAGCTCCTCTGTGGCAGTGGCATGAATGCCTTGACGCGGTAAAGGTACCAACCCCTATGCATAGACTTAGTGATCCTACCACGAGTTAAATAACGAAGGGTGTAGAGGTTGGTCTGGCGCCCTATCTCACAGCTGGCGAGAATAGGAGGGGGAGAGAATAAGAGAGAGATGGAGAGAATGAGAGAGAGAGAAATTGGAAGGGGAGAGGGAGAGTTTGAGAGGGGGAGAGATTAAAACAGATTGAGAGAGAATGAGAGATATTGAGAGATTAAGAGTTTGAGAGAATGAGATAGATTAATCGAGAGATTGGTTCCTTTGGTTGGCCAATGGTGCAGCGAAGATCGTAGTTAAGGAGGCAGAAAGGCTTTAATCAAATAATATCAACCAATCATTTTTAAGAAGCCGATCAAGGACGCGAATCCGCTATTCGGGATAACATCTATATATATATATATATATATATATATATATATATATATATTGAGCATGATAGCCTCTTTTATTTAGTTAAATTTTGATAAATGCCAACTTTAACTCAGACTATGCCAGTAACAAAGTTTTGTAGTGCTAATTAGGAAAAGCAGCCCCTTGGGGAAGGGGCTGGGAGGGCTACGTTGCTTATAAAAATCTCATAAAACAGGAGGAATCTCCAATCAACCAAATGAACACATATATTTCTTTTTTATTTTGTGCTCTTTTGCCTTCTTCGTTCGCTGAAATATGTATTTTCTATGTTAGTGAAAAAGAAAAATAGCTGCTCGTGAGTGATCACGTTTCCCCCTGACTATTAATCCTTCTTGCCTCCTTTACCAGTGAGTAAATTTACCAGAGAGGAAAGCGCTTAAATCAAACTGACATAGTCCTTCATAAAGTCACAAGGGCCCTGGTAATTGTAATAATAAATGTAAGGCAGAACCTAGTAATAATCAGACTCATTTCCTCACTGGCTACGTGGCGATGTGACACCAGGATGGGGATAGACAAAACCCTTCTAGTGTTGAGACGAGAAAATACTCCAGGATATAGATATAGAATCAGTCATTACCTCAAAGATCATGGAACACAGGGGAAGCGGGGGTGTAGACAAATCGATCCAATGATTGGTGACAATAACGCGGATGATCTGTGAGAAGTGATATTTGAGCTCAAGTAAGCTCAAATACTGAAGAAGGAGCACTACAAAACTTCTGCATGCTTTAGCATTACTAGCAATTTTTAACAATAATTATGACCGTTATATTAGCTTTAACAAATTAATAGTAACAGGAGGACTTGTAAAAATATCTCTAACCTTGTTTCCTGCAGAAAGGTTCTAGATGATCCACTCCACAGCCATCAATAGATCAGGCAAATCACTTCACTCGCAAATAACTTTTCTTTCTTTAAATGAAAACTAAACTTTTATAGTGTTTCTTGTAGATTGTACTTAACTCTACACTCTTCATCCTACCGTAGACCAAAGAGGAGAATTACTATCTACCCAACTGCTGCGCCTTAGCATTTGTCCAGCTCTGCTGAGTCAATCCAGTGTTTATCTAAACGCTATATTTCCATGGATATTTTTGCAGGGCTCAACCATCACAGAATGCATAAATTCAGTGCCTTGCACTAATAACACAGGAACGATTTATATTAAATAATAATGTTGCGCATCACACCATTACACAAGCAGAATGAAAACTGGAAAAGTTGTAAAATTTCGTAAATTTGGCAAACCTGTCAAGCTTATTATTATTACAGGTACTTAATTTTTAGGTGTTGCTATTTTGTATGGATGTAACTTAAGGGAATAAGATATAGCAACCAGATCAGGCACCCTCAAACTAATGATCTTTAACAGAATGAACACATTAGACCACTATTCATGGATTTAAGAACGCGACCAATTGTCTCTCCAGGTGCTCCACCATTGTTCTTAACAGAATCAGTCGATCATATTTTGATCCCTCAAGACATTATTTTGTTATAATAGAGCACTCCGAGCATTTTAAGCCAGTAGATATATACTTAGAACTGTTCTAGCAAATTGAAACTCTAAAGCTATTCAGCACATGACACTAAAGGAATCCATTGCGGAAGAATTCTAATGTAAAAATATGAATCTTAGTTCCCACAAGATTTCATCACGCCAAAATACAATGAAAAATCTATTCTCAAAATATGAGGCAACTTACAATTTTATGTTTATATAGTGTATTTATATATTCTTTTGGCGAACCCTTGAGATGAAATATTTTATGATTTGAATAATACACTAAAAGATGAACGCCTGGTGTTTCATATGCTATAAACTGAAGTGCTCAAATTCATGGGTGGTAGTGGTGCCAAGCAGCATTATACGATGAACTCATAAGAATTATCCGGCCAGTATTGGTTGTGCTTTGACATCTTATTGGTCATTAGGACCACCTATTATGCTGCTCATAGAAAAGTGACGTGAATTATCTTAGTTCAGACCTGGCATAATGGTGGATAGACTAAGGATGAAACATTTCATTTCTGAAACTGTGCGAGCGTGCAAAAGTCTTCGCACTACGATTTACTTCTGTAGGAGAATACATCGTAGAAGGCATTACTACTCATCGTGGAGAGCGTAGTGGCCAGCAAAGATCTGCTGGTCCACCGAATCTCAAACTTACCCAGTGTCCTGTAATTTACACTGCTAGTCGACCATTTTCGTCCATTTTTGGACTTTGTGTAATTTATAAACGATGATGTATTTCAGCAAAATAAAACACACTACCATCGGTGTCAATTTGTCCCGAAGTTATTCGATGAGCATTTTGGTTGTTTCTAAAGTGGCTGTTTTTGTAACAATTGGGTTGATTCTAACGAAATTAGAAACCCTTATGTTGTTTTGCATTTTCTTTGGAAGGATATAATTGCCAAACTCCTTCTAAGGTTAGCCAGAAAATTATATTCTTTGGGCAATAGCATCATAGCTATTCGGCCCATTCTAACGAAATTTTAAACATTTGTGTTGTTTTACATTCTCTTTTGATTTTTTCAATTGACAAAGTTCTCTTAATGTTACCCCGGGAATTATATTGTTTTGCCAATAACATCATAACTGTTCTGCCGATGCTAAGGAAATTCGATACCCTTATGCTGTTTTACATTCTCTTTCGAATAATTTCCTTGCCAACCATTCCCAAGGTTAGCCCGGGAATGATTTTTTGGGAAATAACAACATAGCTATTCGGCCGTTTCTAATGAAATTTGAAACTGTTATGTTGTTTTACATTCTCTCTCGAATGATATAATTGTCAAAGTCTTCCCAAAGATAGCCAAGAAATTATATTGTTTTGCCATTAACATCATAACTATTCGGCCCATTCTAACGAAATTTAAACCTTTGTGTTGTTTTACATTTATTTTCGAATGATATAATTGCCAAAGTCCTCCCAAGGTTAGCCCGGGAGTTATTTTGTTTTGGCAATAACATCATAACTATTCTGTCGCTTCTAACGAAATTTGAAACATTATATTGTTTTACATTCTCTTTCGAATAATTTAGTTGCCAAAAGTTCTTCCAAGCTTAGCCCGGAAATTATGTCACTTCTCAATAATATCATAACTTTTCGGCTGATTCTAAAGAAATTTGAAAGCCTTATGTCGTTTTACATTCTCTTCTGAACGATAGAATTGCCAAGGTCCTCCCAAGGTTAGTCAGAGAATTATTGAAAGATTTGAATGTCGTAAGCTCATAAATTAGAATATGTGTAGCACATGACTTTTTGGTTAGCAGAACCTGTTCGATTCCTAGCCAATTTCGAGCACCTACAAACAGCTATTCAAGTGCAATGGGTCGACCTCTTTCCAGAAGTCTTCCGCCCATTTATAGAATTGTTACCACTGTAAACTAGATGGCCTCTTACGCAATAATAGGCATCATTCTAACACTTTTTGTACTTAATCTATAAACTAAGTTTTATAAACGCGAAATTGATACTATCAATATAATTTATCAATTTAAATCTCCCTTTCCATGAAATATTTGTTTCTCTTTCTCCCTCATAAAACTATCCTTTCCTACCTCTTCATTCAAAAGTTTCATTAATTTAACATATTGTAGGCTTGTACCTTTTTATGATCTAATAGTTATTTACGGCTATTAACTCGCGTAGATTGAGATCAGGATACAATAACGAATAGGTTTATTTTTCGATCTGAGATTTTTCGTATTCCATTGAATCCTTTCCCTAGCATAAGGTTCGGATGGAATTTCACTCAAATCTCAATTGCTTATGGATGAAGACAAATATATGTGGATATAATTAAGCAAACTCATAATCAACCATCTTCAAATAATGAAAATGTTTCTTGGTCATGCTATAAAATAGAGTGAAGCCTAGCATTGTATCTGAATGAGACTAAAATAATAATATCAACGCCGGAAAGGACCCAATTACGATAATGTTCCCCAAAATAAAGCGACTTCGTATTCTTTCATCAATGGTTTCAATCTGATTCAAGAAGATTTAGAAGCAATTATTTATACGGTGCCTTTATTAAGTATAAACTCTTTGTAGTTTAATTATACCATTTTTCTCGCACTGTTATATAGGTATCTTTTTATATTATTAATCGCTATTTTCTAAACTTCTTAAGGGAGTGAACTATCAAGTAGAGCCACATTTTATATTCGTTCATCAAATAAGCTTGAATTCCCTCTAATTCAGCTAAAGGAAAATATTAAGAACTTAATAAAGGCACACAATAGTTGGATGATACGGAAAATTCGCTGCCAACGCAACAAACGCAGTTTTCCTCGCTCCCAAGTGCGGGTGTAAGAGGTAATATTAGTATCATCAGAGGTTCAAAGATAAAACTTAGGTGTGACTCACTTTGTTCATTATGGAAAATTCACGCCTATTATCAGGGTTGTAAACTATAGGGAGGCATTGAAATATGCTGGTGAGATTTTATGAGATAAAATATAGATACATCCTACTCAGTTGGAAGCAGTAAACGCGCCTTCACTCTCTACATATGGTAGGAAACCGACTACTCTCATTATTGGTTCAAAAAAGCTCAATCTGGAAATTTATGGTGTGAAAGGTTTCGTATAATAACATCGTAGAAAATTTTTGACCGAAATTGTAGCCTTTTTATTCCTTGTGAAAGATTACTCTCCGTCCAGACCTACATCGCATTTCCTTTGCACACTCATCCCCTTAGGCAAATTCTTGTTAATTTTTTCCGACCTAGGGAGATGATACCGTTAAGCCTAAGGTTAACCAACTTGTTATTAACAATATTACTCCCGCCCATTTGTGTTCTCGAAAACCTTTCCAGCACAAACACTGCTAAAAAAAAAAAATTCGAGTGGATGATGCGCGCTTGCATCATCCGGCCGTGGATGATTTACTAGATGGCTCCCTTGCATACAATATTGGAATCATCTGGGGAATCAGGCTCTTTGCTGATTTTCAATTCACAATACTCTCAAAAATCGTTATCCTATAGATCATGTCTCGAAATTTCAGCAATTTGTACCTAAAATCGATATTTTCGAACATCACTTTAGTAAAGTCCTATCAACAAATTCCTTTTGACCAAGATTTCATCCAGAACACAGCTTCGATTACACCTTATGGCCTATTTAAAAAGATGTAGATGACCTTTGATCTATGAAATGAAAGCCAAAGCTTCTAATATTTCACTGAACACGTTTTCCGACGTCTTGACTTCGTGTTCTTATTTCTTGGCGAGATTTTGTTGGCAAGTTCAAGTCACGAAAATTACCTCACCCATTTGCAAACAATTTTTCATGCCTCGCAGGAGTTTGAGCTCATACATAATTAACCCCACCCAATGTGTCGTTCGTTAGGGTTCGGAGATAATTTTTCTAGGTCGACCTCACTAAAGATGGTATCTGTTTCCGTAGCAAAAAAATTGAGGCCATTGCAAATATAAAATAACCACCTACTTTCACGCAAATATGTGAATTCCTGGTAATGGCAAAATTTATTCCTGTCTGCGCTCGTCGATCGAAATTTCAAGTCACGTCCTTGAACAGGCCCGGTAAGAGTGAGCCGCGAGGTACGGGAGGAAAAAGGACCGTGAATAACGACGCTTCCGGACACTCAAGTGGAGGATATGTAAAAGTGTTGCAGGAAATCGGCTCAAAAGATTGGTGGAGTGACGTTAGAAACAAAGAACTTACAAACAATTCTGTCCACCAAAACTAGATGTCAACATTCTTCGTTTATGGCATCAAAGTGTGACAAATAATTTGGGTTTGCAGTCTACAGTTATACTATGTCTACTAAATGTGTTTTCATATTAAGGCAAAGATCAGGTCCGTCCAAATAATGAGAGATTAGCTGAGTATTTTGTATTTAAACTCATTGCGGCATTTAAAGACAGAGGGAGAAACCTTAAAACAGAAGTATTTTGCCAATTTGGAAGAGTAATCAAAACAAGTGTGAAGAGCCAGCTCAAGCTTGTATTCACAACATAAATCAACATGTAAATGAATTACTCTCACAAATAATCAAAGAAAGAAGAAACTAGGTTAACACACTTAAGTCGCGTCCTCTCAATTATTTCAAGAATTTTGAGAAAAACTTTTATTAACAGACGTATTATCAATTAACAAACATCTCACCTTACGACCTTCAAAACCTTCAAAAACTCATAGTAACCCATAGAGTCGCGAGCACGCGACTAAAAATCTTCTTTTAATGTGTTCAGAAATATTTAAGCGTTGATTCTAAGGAAGGGAAGAAAACTAAAACAGTCGCTTATTACAATCAATCAAAGTTGGGAGTAGATATGCTGATAAAATGGCCAACAATATTCACGACGCAGCCCACTTCAAACCTTTTTTAAAATGCTTGATCACTAAAATGTTTAAATAATTGGATTACAATCGAACTGTGAGCGGAAAAAATATTCCAAGAAAAACTTAAATATTACGATGGCTAGCTGAAGAAATAAAGGCAACTCTATTTCAAGAAAAACTTTAAAACTACGATGGATAGCTGAAGAAATAAATGCAACTCTATTCCAAGAAAAAGCTTAATACTACGATGGCTAGCTAAAGAACTAAAGGCAACTCTATTCCAAGAAATCCTTAATACGGCGCTGGATAGCTAAAGAACTAAAGGTAACTCTCTTTCAAGATTAAGCTCAATACTAGGATGGCTATCTGAGGTACTAAAGGCAACTTTATTCCAAGAATAAAGCTTAATACTTCGATGGCTAGATGAAGAACTAGAGGCAACTCTATTTCAAGAAAAACCTTAATACTATGATGACTAGCTGAAGAAGTAAAGGCAACTCTATTTAAATAAAAAGCTTAATACTACGATGGCTAGCTGAAGAACTAAAGACAACTCTATTCCAGGAAAACCTTAATACTACGATGGCTAGCTGAAGAATTAAAGGCAACTCACGAAAATCAAGATATGTCTAGGAATCAGTTATTCCGCGATATTGATGACTCATCTGATCATAAAGTATACAATAATATGCTCCAACAAGCTCAAATTCACCAAAGCTGTAAAGTGAACAAGGCAAGATAAAGGAGCGCACATTGTAAAAAGATGTCCTGTGGAAAGTTTGCATCGAAGATTAATTACACTATGTAATACAATCTTTGTTCCTGGCCATTAAGTGTTATTTACTTACTCCTTTTATTTCAAAACAATAGAAACTAGCCATTATTTGTTTTAGACTTTGCATTTTTGGCTGGTATGATGAAATATTTAATAAAAATATGCACATTTTTGGTTTCTAATCCATTGTAGGGTTAAAAGCAAAAAATAGAGTTAAATTTATACAATTTTAAAGAAACTTTCATAAGAAATATACCTAAAACTAGTAAAATAGTTAGAAATGAACAGTTTGGCTCGATTTTGGTTTCTATTGTAAATCACATTCCCGTACAAGCCCTCAAATGTAGTCTCTCATCATGTTATCTTTCTATACTCCTTGGTTTTTATGTTCCAAATTCAGTATATCTTGATGGAAGCGCTCCCTTTGATCCTCTGAGTATGCTCCCATATTCTCCTTCTATTAAGAAAATGATATGTATATAGGAAGTGAGTTAATTGAAAAATAATAAAGTAAATAGGTAATTTTATGTCTATATTGAAGGAGATAATTTTAGGAAGTTATTTATTTATGAAGCAGAGTAGGTTCTTAAGGGGCACTATATGAGGAAAGTCTCCAATGCCCTAACTCCAGGTAGGACTATTTCACCAACCAGTTAGGGCTTGTTTACGAGAGAAAGCTTAACTCCTGGAGAAAATATATGCTACTTACCACGAACAGATATTAAGGATGTGCAGCCTTTTCCCCGGTCCTTATTAAGCTTAAACTAATGACAATATTTATATTACTTTTTGAAAGTATTTTAAGTTAGGCTAAATATCTTTGTTTATCAATTATGATAACTGAATATTTCGATTATATTAATTTTAAATTACGCTTTTTTGTTAGAAACAACTTTTAAATATAGAATTAAGTTACAGGTAGTTTATGGTTGAACGAGAGACTTTCTTTGTTGTGATACAATATTTGAAGGCCTCCCACGCCTAGAAGTTTGGTGGTTGGTAGATATTTTTTTACCAATACCTTAGATTTAGCCATTTAAATTATTTACATTTATTGGTTTTAATTTAAAATTATAAATTTTTAAATACCTTCGAACATGTCAAGATGGTATCAAGGATGGGCACCTCAAAGGACATCCTGTAGTTCATTTAGCGTTCTCACCAGTTCAACATAATGGTCTCTCTTGTGGTTGACCAAAAGACTGACACGACAAAAGAAAACTCTTTCGGGATCCTTTTTCCTTTTTAGTAACTTCTCAGCGAATTCTGAAGACGCTATTATTGTCTGTGATTTGTACTCAAATAAAGAAAACAGCTTTTACCTTTGCATTAAAAAGTTTGGGAAAGAAGTTTTGAAGTTACTTGAAAGTTACAGAGTCCTTGTTAAGAGCTATAACAAACTGATTCATGATACCTAGATTTAAATGCATTGGAAGGAAATATCGTTTTGAGGGTCTAACAATTGCTCATGCTTGACATTATACCCACTACCTGAATTATATCTTGCAATTCATAATCGATATTCGTTATAATCGAAGTAAGGCAAATGTCGGAGTCGATACTTATCAATCACTGAATTCCAGCTACTTTACACGGAGGTAAATTTTCTTGCAATAAAGGACGTACAAGGAAGGAAAATATGGTAAAAATCTCTTAATAATAAAAGAATATTTTCAGCTTGCGCAAGTTGATTGAACTAGAGATAAATTATTTCCCCCAGTAGCGCGAAAATTTGATCATACTCGTTAAATTGCATAAATATGCATGATAGGCATCGCTCAAAGTTTCTTTTGATTAGCTATATACAGCTCTTCTTTTATTTTTCAAATATATAATTAGAAAAATAATCCAGAAATCACTATGGAGAGGTGGCTGTATGTCGAGTTCCACCCTACTCGAGCCCATCCTCCTAACTGATCTCCTTTTTGGTCTCATAACGAGGCATCTTTCGCCGTGATTCAAGTGTAACTTTAATATATTCATCTCTTTTAGCTTGGTCACATACGAGTACTTTCCCTAATGATGCGATCACTAGCTGAATCAATCTTTCTACAGCTTTAGTCGTTACTCTTCTGTAATTTTTGCTTCCTTTTGATGACTGCGACAAAGTTTTATCCTTCCTTCCGTCAAAAAGAAACTAATGATTGAATCTTTCCTCACTTCAGCTTTACCATTAATTTTCTTCTTGATTTTGCTCTTATCGATGACTTGACTTGCATCACTTTCACTTATTATTCCAAAATCTTTCAAATTGCACTACCAATACTTGCTAATGTGCAATCCGAAATGCCAGTTTTGTCGCATAATTCAGCTACTGATAGAAATGGAGCAGTTTGCTGTTGTCCTTTTCTTTTTATGCCACTTTATTCAGTTTCATAGTCAGAACATTCTGTTGAAGATGCTGAACTTGAATCATGAGGCAGGTAATTGAAGGATGGTTGCTGTTCACAGTCTTCAGCATTATCCTTTGCTGATGAAATTGTATTCTTACTAGATCTTATCTCTTTTCTCATCATTGTTTTGATATTTTTTGATGTTGTAGTGGCATTAATTCCTGCAATTAGCATTTTCCTGCACTTCTCTGATTATTAAGAAATTGTTTCTCTTTTGTGGGCACCTTGTGTTGTTTTTGACATGTGAAAATATTTTCTTTGCATTTACAGGTTAAAATGTCGAATAGTTCTTTACAATTAGCCTTGAAATTTCCAAGTTTCCATCTGTAACTAGGACTATCTTTTCTGCCGTGATAAGACTTGTTAAAGTTTTTCTTGTCATTATTTAACTTGTTTACCATGTCTTTGATGCGTTTATTTGCCACAGTAGGAATTGACGCTGATCTCCGAATTTCTTCAAGTTAAGAGCAGACATTCGTGCCAATGGTTCTTTATTTGGTGCCTTCTTCACCTGAATTCTTTCCCAAGAGCGTGCTTTTAAAACATCTTCAAATGTCGGGAGATTTCCTACGTTGAATTTTACAGGAGTCCCGAAAATTGGGCTCTCAACAACATAACGTATCAATTAGGAAGTCAATGACATTCTGCTTAACAGACGTAGAAACAATCGCAAAGACTTCCTATCCGCAACTAAGCATTACAGGAGAAACGTATTTGAGAATGGAGGAGAGATCAGAGCTAGCCGTGTGGTAGTGCTGCCCCAGCACATGCAGTTACGCACTCACACAGTAGCTCCACATTAAGAAAACATCAAACAGCCCTATAATATGTTGATTTTTAAACCAAGGTGCAGGCTAATTGCAAAAGCTTGATACAATACTTTTATGACTCGAGAATTTGTTTTTAATCGCTCGCCTATCAGCGAGTGGTTTAGTATTATAAACTAGCATATATTTCTAGAAATATAAGGCGTTTGCGCAAACTGAAGAAATTATTTTATTACTACTAAATATTTACCATATGTTCCTAACATTCCACAATATTGTTTGCAAACTACCCGCAAACTTCTCAATTAAAATTAAATTTTTGGCAATTTTGAAGGTTTCAGTTGAAAATGTGTCATATTTTTTTGTTGCTCTTCCTTGCACCAGCTGAAGCTATAGTTATTCTATTCAAAGCTTTTGAATAGTTAAAATATAAACATAAATCATTATTATGAATACTAACGGCAAGTAATCTTCCCGCATATAAATATTTGGGGTATTACCTATATTTTAGCAAATTTAATGATGTTTTTTTCTATTTTTAAGTTCGATGTGCAGGCTAAAAGTAGATTCATACAACATTACGATTTTAACACAAATCTTTTCTCACCAATTGCACTTTTGCCACACTACCCATCAAAGAGATTCGTAAAAAGTGGAAAATTGCCTCACCTTAATATATATATATATATATATATATATATATATATATATATATATATATATGTATATATATATATATTAGTGTAGTTGGATATCAGTCTTACTTTAATGCAAATTTTGTTGAAGACCATTGTGTATTTTGCCTTAATTGATTTCCTTTGGAAATTTTCTCTTCTTCTAACCATCTTGTAGATGGTGGATTATTTGTCCAATGTTCATCTAATTTTTTAAATGAATGAGTTTGGTAAAAACGAAACTAAATTGCTAAGCTTTCGATCTTATTCGATCATCTTTGTGGCGTTTTGAAATGTTCTTGCCTCCTTTATCGATGTAATGAGTGGAGTGAGGGGGATCCGGCAGAAAGTGAAAGGATGGTAGGATGGTATACTTAATCTTTGAAAAAATTGGGATAGTAGTAGATAAAAGTAGAAGAAAATTTTAAGGTGGGGAGGGGGTATTTTGCCCTAGTAGGGAGGCATCGCAATTTTTTTATTTTTGAAATTTCCTTTTGTTTTATTCATTGAATGTAGTGTTTTCTATGTTTTGTTTATTTTCGTGTAGCATGCGCGTTCTTCTTATTGTTGGTGTTTCCATTCGTGTTTTGCTTATTTTTTAGTTATATTTGAGCATTCAAGCCTTTGATAGCTTTTGACCCTGATGATTTGTTTTATGGTTACTCTGTTTTTCGTTTCGTTTGAACTATTGATTTTATGGGTACCTGTCAGGTGTATATTGATGCAATGTTTTATTGTGTACAAAGTTTAGTACTTGGAAAGTTTATGACGTATGACTTTCTCTCACAGTCGTGCAGGAATGTTCAGTCTGCCACCTGTTCCCTGTAATTCCGGAATGACATCATTTGTAAAAGTTAACCAGACCCTTGTTCCCAATTTCTGGGGGAAGATGTTAATAGGGTCCAGTTTTTTCCTTGTGTAGAGTTCCCTCTGTCGGCGTTGGTCACGCCTTCTGACTTTATTAACCAGTACGGATGCAGAGTTCTGTACTCGCTGCATTTTTCTCATTGAGTTCTTGTTTGCCGCTTGAGTCACTACAGCGGGATAGATGAGCTTAGCCCAGACGTACATCAGGTATATCTTCCTAATGTTAGCCGAGCTAAGATCTCTAAACCTGTATAGCTTAGAAATTTCTTTCCTTGTCAGGTTCCGCCTCTCCGTGTAGTGTCTCGAGTATCCGTGGTCGGAGAACTTTAGGCTCAGGACAGTGCCTTCGGCGGAGTAGCCGTATCTCCTCCCCTCGATGATTATGGGGCACGTCAACGTGCGGCTCAGTGGGACGATTTTGAATTTGTCCCTATAAATTCTAATCTTTCAGCGTCTCTCATACTGGTTTATGTTGTATATTTCCGCTATGGTACGCGCTGCCCGATCCCTCGCTTTCTTCACCGGGCACGGGACGATCTGGGTGACGTCATCTGCGAATTTCAGATACATCGTGTCCCTGTGCACCGGTATTGGGAGGTCGATGGTAAAGACCAAGTAAAGCAGTGGGCTCATGTAACTTCCCTGTGGAACACCCGCCTTTAGTTCGAATTCAGGTCTTCTGTGTCCTTCGATCATGAGACATGCCTTTCTGTCCATGATAAAGTCACAAAGGATCCTTTCCAGGATTGGGTCCAGCTGGAGGTTCAGGATCTTGTATTGAAGTCCTTCCAGCCAGACTTTATCGAAGGCCTTCTGCACGTCCCTCAACACAATGTCTACATAGTAACTATTCGCACAGCAATAGGCGATTTTTTTCTGTCAGGAGCGCTAGGGCTGTATCGGTGCCCCTTTTTGGCGAAACCCATGTTGTTGGGGGTTATGCGCTCCTAACTCGCTCAGTTGAGTTTGTAGCCTATTTGCTAGGATATTTTCAAAGATCTTGCCCAGCATCTCTAGAAGAGAGATCGGGCGATAGTTTGCCACCTTGTCTGGGGGCTTTTTTCCTTTCAGGATGAAGATGACTTTAGCCATCTTCTACTCATCCGGAAAGTAGTCTGTATTCAGGGCGGCATTAATTGTATTAACCAGTCCCTGAAGGATCTGCCTCGGGGCATTTACAAGGTTGTTTTTTCGTGATCCCAGACCAGCCTGGTGCCCTTTGCTTGAAGGACCTTATGGTGTTCATGGTATCTTCGAAGGTTATTGGGCATCCGTGGCCAACTATTTCTCTTTCTGGAGATAATTGCGGGTCGGGGTGTGTTCTATGTATCAAAGGGCCAAGGTTCTCGAGCAGTTAGTCTTTGAATTCCTGGTCGAAGTCGTCGTTCTCCTCAGGGGTTATAGCGAAAATCTTTTTCCAGTGCGTCCTGAATCTTTTTTCGAGAGACTCTGGATCCTCAATGATTTCCTCTCCATCTTTTATTATTATTCTGGCTTTGGTGGGCAGTCCCCTAAGTCTTCGGATTGTATTCCAAAAACTTACTGGACTCACCTCCCTGTCCAGCCTACCTATGATGTCATTCCAGATTTCCTTCTGTTTCTCTGTGATTGTGTGTTTTAGTTCCTCGTTTAGTTGTCTCATTCTGGCCTTCCTTCCCCAATTTGGTCCTGTCCTGCCTATTTCTTCGAGGATTTCCCTATGTTCGCGAGCGTTATCCCTCATCTCGTTCGTCCACCTAGGTTGTGGGAGCAATTTATGGGAGATCCTGGGGACGAATCTCACGTCGGCTTGGATGAGGAGATTAATGATAGTGTTTATCTCCTCGTCCACCTCTTCGAGATTGGCGTCTTCCAGGTCAGCTGGTTGGTATTCGCTGAGTATATCTTTATATAGCTCACAGTTAGCTTTCGCATAACTCTTCCTAAGTGGGACGGGCATGAGAATCGGTGCCAGCGAGATTGTTGTTAGGATCGGGATCTGGTCGCTCAGTACTACAGGTCTGGGCTCGTTGCTGATGTTAAAGGGGTAGTTGCGGCTGGCCAATACTATGTCCGGTTTGGTTACCGAACATTACGTTAGGTAAGTCGTGAAATCAGGTCCTACTCTCTGGAGTCTATCTTTTGCGATGAGTAGTCCAGGCTCCTTCCCCTCTGGTTGGTGCGCACGTAACCAGAAGCTGTGCCATCGTATCTTTCTTGTGTATGATTTTTTTGTGATCACAGTGTAATTTGGTATTTTTATTGAGGTTGTTTCAGTGTTTACACCGTGTTCGGAATATGTTTCTGTATTGGATGGATTTCCCTTCCGAGTATTTTTAGCTTGTTGTTAGTGTTTTCCATGTTTTGTTTGTTGTGAGTTCTTGTGTCCTATGTGAGTGTGAATGTTCTCCTTTACTTTTTGACCTCTTCTCTTTCTTCCATTTCGTATTTTTCCAAATTCTGTTTCATTTATGGTGAGGCAGGAGTCTGTATGTAATTTGATTTTTGCCGCCATGAGCGCCTCATCTATTGTTGCCTCTTGCAACTGCGCGTCATAGGTCCATTTTAATTGTCCTGTTCTTACCCCTTTAACAATCTCCCTAATGGTGGTGGGGGGGGGCTGGAAATAGGGTCTCTTCGGTCTTGTAGAAGCGCATATTAAGCTCTTCTCCATCAAATTTATTGGGTTGTTGGGGTGCCTTTCCCCCGCTAGTGCTTCTCGCTCTCTTGCTTTGTTTTGGGGTCGGCCCTGCTCTTCTTCGTCGTCTTCAGAGAAAGATGCGGAGCTTGTGATGTTACCTTCTGCTTGTTTGATTCCTCGTGCTACTTTTTTCCTCTACTTTTCTCTTTTTCTTTGGGCCTCTATCCTTGGGTCTCTACTCTTGGTTCTGTGAGTGGCTTGGGGTCTCTCTTTGATATCAGTTACTTCTGTTCTAACTTCTGTTGGTTGGAAGGGTGTTGCTGGAGCTTCTTCCTTGGGTTCATATTGTAGTTGCAGGACGTCCCACGATGGAGGCTTGTCCGGGAACCACATCTCTTCTAGACTATTTTTCTTGAGCATAGATTCAGCTCGGTCACGAAGCATCCCGGGTTTGTAAGATTTCTCACGTGCGCATACATAATGCCCATGAGAATTTAGGCGAAAGTTTGTTCCCAACCTTCAGATATGTCTTTGTAGGGGGGGGGGGGGGGCATTTTCTAACTGTCCTTGCGGGGAAGGCTTTAGCTGCTTCAGCGTAGGAGGTGTTTTCTCTCCTTATTCCCTCCGCCTTTTTCTCTTCAGGTTTTATTTTCACCACCTCCTTCATTTTGGGGCATGACATAGCCATAGCCCCGTGTTTTAGACCACAGTTCGGGTATCTTTCCTCGGCTGCCAGGCATTCCCGCCAGCCGTGTCCTTTGCCACTGCATCTGGAGCAGGTTATCTTTTGCTCCTTGCAGTCTTTTGTGGCGTGCATCTCTAATTTAAAACATCAGAAACAGATTTGAACTGGGCTGTCCTCCTCTCTCTCTATCTGTTCTTCGCCTATCTTGGCGTTGAAGAGCAGTAGTCCACTCTCCTTCGCCTTAGTTGCCATAGTGGTATCACTGAAGATAATCTTAAATGCCTGGCTGTAGTCAACGTTATTTCTTCGATTTTTTAACTTTACCACTTCGGTAATGCTCGCCCACTGCTGATTTCTTTGTATCTCCTCTTTACTTTTCTCCTTGGAGTGCTGGCCGATCCAGGGATCCAGCTTTCGGCAGATCACACTTCTGCGTGCCTGGATCTGCTGAGGGGTACTAGGTTGCAGGTTTATTTCCCTTAGGATTTCTATCGTTGCTTCTTTTGTTAATGTATCTACGTCATTTTCTTTCTCGCATATAGCGACCTAGCCTTTTGGTGCATCTAGTAGGCGAAGTACAGCTATATTTAGGCTTCCAAATAAGGTTTTGTAGACCGTCCTCTTATCCGTTTTCTCCAAGCCACTCACGGTTCTTAGCGGGACTCTGGGAGCATTTGAGTCCGCCATTTCTGCGTGCAGCCCCTTGAGTAGGGAGTGCACTTACCTACCAAAGTGTTCTTCAGTGTTTTTTTAGTTGTTACGTTTTTGTTAAATTTTATTTGCCTTGGGGAGAATAGAGCCCCCTCCCCCTCGTTTGCCCACTGCCTCCAAGGAAGAGGGAATTGCCTTTTAGGATGAATGATAAGATGGATGAGATGAGTCCGGGTGGGATCCTCTGTGGGCTAATCCTCAAACCAGCTTCCACCAATGCCCCCAATTATGCCGTGGCAACAGCTCGGCATAGTTGGGACGAAAAGTGATTGGCAAATTCCTCCTTACATCTGGCAGCAGGTCACTTAGGGGGGCAGGGCTGGGGAGTTAAGCAGTCATCTGCCTAAGTGGGGTCTCTAGAAAAGAAAGATGAATATTAGTGATGATGAATGAATAGTGATGAATAACTTTCTTTCGTGACAAATTGTTTTCCGGAGGCGACTTTTTAAAAATCCCCCTAAACTTTTCCTCCTTTGCTGTTTCTAAGGTAAATCTGCCAGTGATTTTTCTTCAAGAATTCCGAGCAAGCAGAAAGTGAGAGGAAACGATTTTTAACGGCTATTTGTTCCGCCTTGGTTAAACGTAACGTTAGAGGAAATGAGCCCTCACTGTAAGTGGAATTTTTATAATAGTTTTAATGTGCGATTCCAGCTTGTCGCATGACTGTTGATGGCAGGCTTATCTTCATTTATTAATATGGCTTCTAAGATGTTAAGCCTCGCTTTATTAATCTCTTTTCTTTTAATAATGGTCTTATCAACGAGCATATGTCTCGTTAGGTTAATATTATGTACACTCTCCATATGGTTCTTAGGCCCTGAGCTTTGTAGATGCATAGCTAACCGTCTCGAAAGTGTGGTAGTTGTCATGCCAATATATTTAGTTTTTATAAAGCTTACAGTCTGTATCAGGGCAGGTGAACTCGTAAACTATGTTGGTTGACTTGAGATTCGAGGAGTTTGGGCAGATGTTATTTTTCATCAGAAGATTGATGGCTTTTGTTGTTTTATAATAGATGATGAGTTGTATTTTATCCGTTTGATTTTTAACCTTGATGTTAGGGTTAACAATCTCCTTGATGTTTTTTCATCTATTTTATAGGCCGTGGACATCTGGTTTCTGTAATACACTTTGATGTTATTGACTTGTCCATGATTACTTTCAGTTTTATCTGCATGTTTGTAATGGTTATTTAAAAATGATTGGAGCTGTTTGTTAATCATACTGTTTGAGAAACTATTATTCGCGAGTATTTGTTTTACTCGTGCAATCTCTTGGTGGAAAAGTTCCCACATAGAGCAGCATTTATAAGCTCGGCGGATTACAAACATAAGCTGGGTGGATGGAATAAAAAAGATAGTTAGAAGAAGAGAAAGTTGCCAAAGGGAATTAATTAAGGCAAAATACACAATGGTCTTCAACAAAATTTGCATATATATATATATATATATATATATATATATATATATATATATATATATATATATATATATATATATATATATATATATATATATATATGTATATATGATTGAAATAAACCACATTGAAAGAGAAAACGGAATAGTTTTTCTTACAGTAATATTTATTCCTTTTTTTTTCGAAATATCCGTGCAGGGAAGCGATTCGAACCATGCACACTGAGGCAGCGAACACGGCTTTGATCACAGTTAAAGGTATGCCGTTAGTACACTATGCTACGCAGAGAACAAAAATTATACATTTGTTTTTATATATATATATATATATATATATATATATATATATATATATATATATATATATATATATATTAGGAATAAGAACACCCAGAAAATGGCTGTAAGCATTTATTGGCCGAACGTTTCGGACATCAACTGGGACCATCATCAGCGACTAATGAGAAAGGAAAAAATAATAACACTACAGGTTAAAAAAAATCAAGGTCTGCTGACCAAAATATCGCGTGCTCTCACTTATTTTGATTTATGACCTTATGCCCTCCAAAACTTTCAATAATTCAAAGACTAACCTTAGGAGGACCCTTAGGCTTATATCATTCGAAACAGAATGTGAATTAACATAAGGGTTTCGAATTTCGTTAGAATCGAAAGATTAGTTACAATGTTATTACAAAAACAATAAAGAGCAAAACGGGGACCAACCGACCGATATACTGAGATGTAGAGTCGCACGCGACTAAAATCCATTAAATAATGTTTTAAAAGCGGAGCTCGGAAAAGTAAATCAATAAAATAGACAAATATTGAGTGGTATGTAAACTAAAAATAACATTACATAAAAGTTACTTAACGATATCCAGTATTATTTTGCAAAAAACGGAAAAGCCATAAATTTTAATACGAACTAACTTGAGTATCGATAAATTAAAAATAAATTAAATGGATTTTAAAATAAAATGTCGAAAAATGGAATGCAAAGAAACGGGGTTAGAATTAATGTAAAAAATTGGCATGTTTGAAGTAGTTTGTGAGGGTAGAAGGAAGTTTATAGAACTAAGAGGCTCGAGATAGGGCGATCGTAGGAAAACCTTCTGCTTTGATACAGTAGTTAGAATGTTTCGTGGATAATATATTTTAGAGAGAAATTTAGACACAAACCTATAAAAAATTAAATTTAGGCATATTAAAGAAATCCCTCAAATAATTATTTCTTCATGAAAAGCTAACCAGTTAGAGAAAATTTGATAGGCTCGGAAAATTCTACTTTTAATACTAGGTAGCTTAATATGACTAGGAGCGCTGCTGAAAAAATGAGTACCCAATTTGCTGTTAGTGTGTTTTCTATAAATAGATGTGTAAAAAGTCGAACCCACTCGAACAAATTTACCATTCAAAGAAGAGATTTTGTTTTCCTTGTGTGTTTCCATTGAGAACTTTATGTTTGGATGTTTTTGGTTAATAAAATTAATAAATAAGGGGGCATTTCCTGGGTCTCCATATTCCTACTACGAATCAGATTCCCCATATAAATTTTACTTGTAATTGATCTGTTTCTTGGGAATCTGCTAGGGTCAATTACTCTTATTTTTTGCAAATTTTAAAACAAATTTTAAATTTAATGTTATTATAGTTTTATCTTAACCACTTTTTTAGTCAGTTTTAAAGCAATTTAACTATTGTCAAATCGAATTTTAAAATTTTAAACTTATAATTATTATACATTTTTTTGATATTTTATAATTATCACCCTTTAAAGCAATTCAATATCTTATTGAACACTACCTTTTCATGTTTTTTTATGTATTAATTTTAGTATCGTTGTATTTTAGCCTGAAAATGAAAACTTGTAGTTTTCGAAACGCTGTCAAAATTAAAAGATGTTGCATCCGTTTCTGGTGGCTCTAGGATTTATCCTCTCTATCAAATGCAGGCTTTACGGCCCAGCTCCATACAAATATATATATATATATATATATATATATATATATATATATATATATATATATATATATTTTCAATATCAAAACTTGGTCATGTTTTAAATATAAAAACGGATCCGACTTGTCATCTAGACCTATCCTTTATTAAACAGTTTATAGCCGAGCAGTTAATTTCTGAAATAAAGACAGTTTTGGAACTTTATTTTATGTCTCTCTAACTGAAAAAATAAAACAAAGAACTAGAATTCATGAATTATTTTCCTTAAACTGAGCGCGATCTTATAAAATCATGACAATGTTTTGTTAGATTTTTAGAACTTGTATTTTATGCAGGATTTTTCCTCTGTTTTGGGCAGATCTCATCTGTGATCTATTGTCTCTGATGCAGTTCTGTTGGAAGTTCATCAGAGTATTATATGAAAGTCTTCCGATGACATCACTTCATGCCTTTTAAAAGAATAAGATGGGCATAGAGAGAAACTTGCACAAAAGATGCTTAGAGTCGGAAGGGGGTGTGTATTCCTCATCTTGGTACTGCATAGTTGGGCTGGTGGCAAGGTGGTTTAAGACGACCAACCATTTTGGAGTGTTGCAGGAGACTGCCGAGTCGTCAGTCTAATAATGCTCGCCTAGTGCAGGTCGCCACAGCAGATTTTACAATAGGGGTTGACTCCCGTATTCTTTGTCCAATCAAGGACATCCACAGGACAGTGGGTCAGGAGTTTCGAGGGACCACGGCGTGTCCACACTTTGGCGGGGCAAGGTCCAAGACCTCTAGGGCCTCCTGCTGCACCGAGCGCGATCCAGTCTGACGTATCTTTTGCTGGTAAATCTTGAGAAGTGACTGAAAGTTAGGTAACATTTCAAAGAACGGTTAGTCAATTCATTTTTTTCAATTTTTCAGGTGGTTCGCCAATACATAGAGAATAATAAGCTCTGTAATAATTTGGTTGCCAGAGTTTTATCACGTGACGCTGTGTATAAAAATGATTTTGAAGAAGTTTCTATGAAAAATATATGTACTTACCATAACATCAACGACATTTAATAGGCTAGATTTTAACTTCGATTGCTGAATATATAATTTGCATAAGAAAAGCCCACGACGTTTCGGAAGTATGTGAGATGTAATATTCAGACGAAGTGTTAATGGTAGCGTGCATCAACTATGTCATCTTGAAGTACAAGGTGCCGTAAAGTGATGCTATTTAAATGTATTATTTTGTGTGCCTCATTCATATGTCATTTAGAAGTCCATGGTGCAGTAAAGTTATATTGTTTAATGTGTATTGCTTCTGCAATCCAATCAAAGAACCATATGATTAGGTAGTATGTTGAATGCTCTTGACAGTTTAGAAGACAGAATACATAGTTTACAGAAAAATTAAAACAATCAAGGTACCTAGAGTAAGTGAAGATGAAGAAAATATAATTATTATATGTGAGCTAGGTATGCTGAGTAGATCATTACACAAAATCAAATAGTGTAGGGACCTAGTAATAAGTGTATCTTTTTGGAGAACTTTAAATTCACGTGGTGTTTGTGATTCAACAACAAATGAGAGGAGAGGGTTCAGTCTTTTTGCACTGATAGCTAAAGAAGTTTTATTATGCACCTTTCCAACAGCTAGGTAATACTACTTTTTATATTATTTAAGAAGAATATAGCCAACATAAAATACCTACAAACAATAAGTGGCATAGTTAAGTTACATTGAGTTCATGGCTGAATTTAGATAGCAGTCTTTGATAGGATTTGCTGAATAACCCTGATAATTTTTAATAATCATCATTTCATCATATTATGCATTCACCACAATGCAAAGACTATGCACACAAGCAATGACAACATGAACTGGGCGAAGAAGCAGAATGGCTCATTAATCCCCTATACCTACTGTACTTCTTCACAACTTAGTAAATCGAATCGAATGAGTAACTAAAACCGAATAAATAAAGAATCTATATAGCGATTTGTGCTAATTGTTTTCTTTCTCTTCCTTTTCCAGATTTTTATATATGATGAGCGGTAAGAAAAGGCGATGATACCTCGATGATTATCTTCAGTACGGGTTCATTTATGCCACGATGAATGGTCAGAGCGACCAAAATGCGTGATATGTTTCGAAACTCTGAGCAATGACGCCCTGAGGCCGAGTCGCTTGAAACGTCACCTGGAGACGAAACACCCTGGCCTTCAGAACAAGCCATTGGCGTTCTCTCAAATGAAGAATGAATCTTTCAAGAAAATGAAGATTGCGGGTGGAGAGAACTTTCGTCAATCATCATCTACTGAAGTAATGGAAGCGTCTTTCGAAATCGCTCATATGATTGCTCGTGCGAAAAATCCTACAACATTGGCAAAACACTGATCAAACCATGCATGCTAAAAGCATGCAGTCTTGTATTGGGGGAGGTCAACAGCCGATAGCTAGAGAAGATTTCCCTCTCTGATTCTACGATAAAAACGTGAATCGATGAGCTGGCAAGGGATATTCAATTTCAAGTTCTTGAAAAGATAGTTGCATCACCTTTTTCGCCATTTATTGTGATGAGACAACTGATGTTGCTCAACTGTCTCAGTTGCTGGTCTACGTTCGTTTTGTTGGATCTACCTCAATTGAGGAGGAGATGTTGTTCTGCTGGTCCCTTGAAACGACTACCAAAGCCGAAGATGTGTTCGAAGTTGTTTCCTCGTACTTCGATCGGAAAGACATGCAGTGGGGAGACTTTTAGGAGTCTCTACAGATGGTGCTCCTGCAATGATTGGATCACGGAGTGGATTTATCCTCAGGATGAAGCAGAAGAGCCCGAACGCAGTCGGGACTCACTATGTGATTCACAGAGAATCTCTGGCCTCCAGGACTCTTCCTGCTGCAATGAGTGATAAGTTGTCATTACCATACGAGTCGTTGTTCTGCTGGTCCCTTGAAACGACTACCAAAGCCGAAGATGTGTTCGAAGCTGTTTCCTCGTACTTCGATCGCAATAACATGGAGTGATAAAGACTTGTAAGAGTCTCTACAGATGGTGCCTCCTGCAATGATTGGATCACGGAGTGGATTTATCCTTAGGATGAAGCAGAAGAGCCCGAACGCAGTTGGGACTCACTGTGTGATCCACAGAGAAGCTCTGGCCTCCAGGACTCTTCCTGCTGCAATGAGTGATAAGCTAGTCATTACCATACGAGTCGTTGTTCTGCTGGTCCCTTGAAACGACTACCAAAGCCGAAGATGTGTTCAAAGCTGTTTCCTCGTACTTCGATCGCAAAAACATGGAGTGGGGAGACTTGTAAGAGTCTCTACAAATGGTGCTTTTGCAATGATTGGATCACGGAGTAAATTTATCCTCAAGATGAATCAGAATAGCCCGAACGCAGTCGGGACTCACTGTGTGATCCACAGAGAAGCTCTGGCCTCCAGGACTCTCCCTGCTGAAATGAGTGATAAGCTGGTAATTACCATACGAGTCGTAAATTACGTCAAAGAAAGTGCTGTCAATTCGAAGCTGTTTGCCATGCTGTGTAAGGATATCGGTTCTGATCATGAGACCCTGTTGTTTCATAGGGCTGTTTGTTGGCTGTCGAAGGGTAACATGTTGGTTCGTGTTTATGAAGTGAGAGAAGAAGTGAAGCTCTTTCTTGAAGCTCATGGGAAACAGGATCTCTTGTTATCATTCACCTCAGAGGGTTTTCAATTGACATTGGCATACCTTGTCGATATTTTCGAAATGTTGAATTTTCTCAACCGTCTCTTGCAAGGAATGAATACGAATCGCATAGATCATTATGATGCAATACGTTCATTCTTAACGAAGCTGGGGTTGTGGCTTCGGAAAATTCAGAGGGGTAACGGGGCTTCTTTTCCAAACCTCGAGGCAGCCCTTGAGGAAAAGCAGCTTCTTCTGGAAGGCGAGTTGAATTTGCTTGTGGAGGAACACCTCGAGCTCCCGAAATGAGAATTCGAGCGCTACTTCGCAGACCTGTAAAACTCAGAACTCCCATAGTGGAAGTTATCAAGAAACCTCTTTGGAGTCAACGAAGACATCCTACCGGACGATCTGCAGGAGGAATATTCGGAATTAAAATTCAACTCTACCGCAAAAGACGATTTCCAAACAATGCCTCTGAGCGATTTCTGGACGAAATACGTTTGCGTATACCAAAAAGTTGGAAATGTAGCACTGTACACTTTGCTACCGTTCTCTTTCACTTACCTTTGTGAAACTGGGTTTTCTACACTCGTGAATGTGAAGACTAAATCAAGGAACAGGCTCGATTGTGAGGCAGATTTGCGATGCGCATTGTCGTCAACCAAACCTCGCATTCAATTATTGGCTTCAAAAAAACAACTTCATCCTTCCCATTTATTTTACTGATTGTGATTGCTCAGATAAAAATATGTTCAGCTGAAGCTGGTTGTGATTTGATGATGAAAGGTATTAAAAATATAACCTGCCCTTTTTACAGACTCAAAAAAACGAACTTGATTTTTATGGATATGGAAATGGATGGGGAGGGGGCCCGAGATCCGATGAATGATATTAAGGGGGGCGCGGCCGAAAAAGTTTAAGAACCTCTGGTCTAGTGAATCAAGCAGATCCTCATCTCTGCCTCCCGGATTGTAACATGTTCTTTTTCGATGGTTATTCTTTTCTCAGAGTTTTAATCGAAAATTAACGGATTTGTTTGTTCTCTTAGTTTCAGCCAACGAGAAGTTTTATATAAATAAAATTGGTGATGAGTATCTCGTTATTAGCTTTTTCACTCAGAGAGCTGATGTGCCGGTAGATACTAAGCATATCGTTCAAGTTTAATGCGCCTAACACGGTAATAATCCATCTTGTTATGATAAGGATAATTTGTCGCTCTTTTCTCTTCCCTCTATCTTATTCTATCATAACAAAGAAATTTGGCTGATAAGAAAAATGGTTTAAACATAATAAAGTCATAAAATGCAAATATGTTGATAATAAAAAATAAATATCGCGTGGAAAAATACACATAAATTCAGTTAACTATTTACTAACGAGGTAAAAATAATCTTCGATGCAAATGCTTAATTAGTCCACAAAATAGACCAGAGGAAATATTCTACTTTTTAAGCGAGGTTAGCGCATAACTATGAAGAGCTTTTGAGCGAAAATATAATTTTCTTTAATCTTCCTTATTTTAACACTCTTTCCTTCAGCGAATATTTAAGTAAGTGTACAGTACTAACATTTACTCTATAGTAAGTCACTTGTTCACATTATGCTGATATCTCACTTTGGTTGTTAAAACATCAAATATAATGAGCACTACTCAGTTTTTCCAATTTTCACCTAAAACAAACACCCAAACGCACTCAATTTTCCAAAAAGTGCTTTTGCTGGATATGTTTAACTTATTTCTTGCTCTATTTCCCTCAATTTGCTCCGTGATAGTTAATAATTTTGCTTCGGATTGGATAACTGTTTTTACCTGCGGTGAAGCGCTAGGTTAAGGCGTTGCTTCTTTTTAGTCAAAAAGAGTAAAGTTCAATTGTACCGATTTAGAGCTATGAAATGACCCGTATGTCCATAGGAAGATTTCAAATCTGCCATTGGAGTTAAAATTGGGTGGCGCCATCTAGTGGCCGAAGCCTCATCTAGCCATTCAAAGGCACCTGTAAGTGATTTGAACCATGCGAAACCATCAATGCAAGAACCATTTATCATCTTATCACAAAACGCCGCAGGTCATTCGAGGGACTTTCCCTCTTCTTAAGTTTTGTTGAACATTATCCCGTTTCATCGAATCTCTCTACTCCTGCATACACAAATACCCAATTTACATATCGATGACTCGTAAACAAAGTTTATAAAATTAAAATAACAAAATGTTTGCTTAAAAGGTTTAAAGAAATATTTTTATTTCTATTAATGGTCAGCGAAGATCATTCAGTCAGGTATATGTCTGGCTGATGTTTAAATGAAGAGTAGTAACTTGTCATCATATAAAGTATAAACTAAATCCGGTTGTTAATACATACCTGTGTACATTGCAATCTTGTATGACATTTATCATTGAGGGAAGTCTGATATACAGTACCATCTAAACTAGTAAACATTATACCAGAATATATTTTTTTACAAAATCCTCGTTTATGTTCCATGAAAATGGAAAAGAATATTTTTACAATATACCTCTGATTGTGTCAAAATTGCCGTTTATTAAACAACGGGGGGAAAGTAGTGTGTATTGGAAGAAAGGCTACGTCCAAACCTAGAGAACAATAACATAGGTATGTCGCTGCTCTTGTGTTCATTGTAGATTGCTACTGATGGTATTATTCATTTTTCATTATGGGAGAACTATTTATTAGATTTAATCTATTTATGCATCAACGCGGTCAAATGCCACACACTCGTCAAATGCACCTGGATACGCAAACCACATTTATTATCTCTTATATGTTCATTAGAGATCCGATTCTGGCCATGTTCTCTTATGAACGTTTTATTGGCCATCAGAATCATCGCCAAATGATGATAAATCTACTTTTTATAAGTAGTAACTTGCGAAAAAAAATAATTCAAAGTGGATTTTTGCTCACAGCTATTAATTATTAGAAAACAAGTGCACTTTTTGCTTATTATTCATTCTGTGTGTGTTGTCATTCTCCCCAAAATATCAAAATATAATAATAAATTAGTTATGATTTGAGATTTTCCTTATATTTACGAAAGCTTAATTATTTTTTTCTATTTACGAGAGTTGAATAAAGTTTTTTTCTTCTAAAAAATAAAATTCCTTAATTGTATCTAGCGTCTTATGTTTTCTTTTTGTATATAAGAGTGTAAAAGCTACAAGACTATAATTCGGTGCCAATAGATGCCACCATTTTGAAATGTGGGTAATAATTTCAGTGACAAAATAATAGCCTAAAACTGCTGAGAATTTTACGGGTTAAGTGACTAACATAGCATAACATAACATAATTTCATGGATGACAAAAGCTACAAGAGCCTATCAAAGGTCATCCGCATCTGTCAAAACTCACCCACAAAATGCATCCATAGGATTGTGTCAGATCATGCATATACTATATACAATTAAAACAATCAACAGGAATGTGTCAAAAACAAAAGGCATCATCATCAAGACTCGTCAAAAACCAAATCAATTATAATATACAATGATAAAAAACTGCATCCAAAGGAATTAGTCCAGAATACCCCCCCTCCCCACCACAAAAAAGAAGTTAAGCCTCCCTGCCCATATAATCATCTAATCTCCGTTTGGAAACATTCAATTTTGGACTGTCTACTGTCTCAGGTGGCAATCTATTCCAGTAATCTACCACTCTATTAGTGAAAAAATATTTTCTAGCATCCAACCTGCACCTCTGTTTTTTAAAATTTTTAAGTGGTGACCCCTAGTCCTATTACTACCTTCCAACTCAAATAACTTGCTAAAATCCAACTTATCCATCCTAAAACAGATTTTAAAAAGCTTAATCATATCTTCCCGCACACATCCTCTATTAAATGAGAACATATTTAATACCCTCAGTCTATTTTCATATCCAAAGTGCTTCAGGGAAGGTATTGTTTTTGTTTCCCTCCTTTGTACCGATTCTAGCAGGTTTATGTCATGTCTAAAATGCGGTGGCCATGCTTGTATATAGTACTCTAAATGTGGCTTGACATACAAGTCATAGATTTTAAGGATAACCTCTTTACGCTTTTAGCTAACATTCCTGTTAATGTATCCTAGCACCCTATTTGCTCTATTTTTGTCCTCAATACACTGCTTTGAAAACTTCAGGGATCTATCTACTAGTATGCATAAGTCCCTCTCATCTTCAACTAAATTTAGCCAATGCCCATCCATTTCATAGCTCAATTCCATATGTCGTAGAATAGGCTCCCGACGATATACTATATATATATATCTATTCGTTGAGGGGATTATTCTATATTTCGAGTGCGTGGTAATCAGATGCCGAGAATGGTTCAAAAGGAGCCTGGAGAGGGCTTATTTATCTTCAATATACTTAAGAAGTGGAACGGAGCCCAGGGATAAATAATATTGCAAACATTAATAAAATAGAGTTTTATTAATTAATTTATCAAAACAACACACGGAAAATATTTACATGACCGGGGATTAAATGGGAGTGACACAGGAAACGAAAAAGGTCATGGGAATATTTGACTAAGCGGAGGATTAAGATGTGGAGGGATTTAAAACGACAAAGCAAACAAGAACGGGGAATGGTTAGCTAGAATCCGTTTAAAGCACAGAGTTGCGTTGACACAAATTTAAATGGTTAAATTTAATGCGTAGCTTACGTAATTATAAGGTTGTCATGGCAGAGGAAGGCGATGGGAAGGAATCTTTTGTCCAACTGTCGATTTCTTTTCCAGGAGAAGGGGTTCTTTGGGGGGGGGGGGGGTTGTCCTTAACGAGGGGGAAGGACTGACTTCGAGAAGTGAGACAGGATATCGGAAATGTTCTAGATGAACAATGGAGGTTATTGGTATAACCAAGCGTTCTCTTGAAGAACGTTAAAAAGGGTGGAATTAAATTACCACTGACGTGATATCTTGGGAACGAGAACCGTTTCTTAAAGAACGGGCTTAAAGAACAATGGCTGTTCTAAAGTTGTTCTCTTTCTGAACAACCGAAGGGAGGGGGTGCAAACCGTTTCTTGTCAAACGGGCTTGAAGAACAATGGCTGTTCTAAAGTTGTTCTCTCTCTCAACAACAGGGAGGGCCCTGTTGACTTGTCTTCTCAAGGGGCATGAGCCTTGGCATTCAAGGGATATTGTCCTCTTCTGGACAATAAGGGGGTTTCTCGGGGTAGAGTTCCTGGGTGCACAAGAGAGACCGGATCTGCGTGATGCCTCGCGAAGATAATCGGGATCTGCTTCAAACGCAAAATGCTATCGCATAAATAGCCGGAGCCAGCCCCTCGGTGTAGGGAACAATGGAGAGGGGGGGGGGGTGACTTCGATGGAATGTCCTGGTAGCACTTGGGAAAATATCTTATGTTCCCATAAGCCTAATTCAATCTGGCGAGATCGACGCCTGGAGGCAAATGGGGGATTGAACCTCCTTGATTAAACTTGGGAATGGTGGGCGATAACGTGCCTTCTACTCTCTCTCGCAGGATGCACGTGGGAAGCCTGCGTTTTGACATGTGATAAAGGCTGAAGCATGGCAGCCTCAGACCATTCTATCACACCATATTATTCTTTCCCATGTTAAGAACTTTGCATTTTTTAAGGATAAAGGTCACCCGCCTCTCCTGAGCCCAAGCTAATAACTTATTTAAGTCACTCTGCACTTTAAAGCTACCCTCAACTTCTTTGACTACAGCTGCCAATTTAGTATCATCAGCAAAAAATGACACTTTGCTATTTACAGCCTCTCCAAGATCATTTATATAAACTATGAATAATAAAGTCCCCAGAACGGATCCCTGAGGTACGCCACTGATAACGTCCCTCCACTGTGACCTCATCCCATTCAGCAGAACTCTTTGTTTCCTGTCTCTCAGCCATTCAGGTATCCAATTCAAAACTTTACCACATATGCCATACATTTTTAATTTGTGAACTAGTCTCCTATATGGAATCTTATCAAAAGCTTTGCTAAAATCTAAGTAAATTACATAAACATTCTCTCCCATATCTAATTGTTTAGTAACATAATTAATAAAATCCAGTAAATTTGTTAAACACAATCTACCTCTTCTAAACCCATGCTCAACATCATTTATTAACCTACCACACTCTAGATGGTCAGAAATCCCCTCCTTGATTATCTTCTCAAGAATTTTACAAACTATAGAAGTTAAGCTTACCGACCTAAAGTTATTCGGGTCCTCTTTACTTCCCTTTTTTAAAAGTTGGAAGTACATTCTCTAATTTCCAATCATTAAGTATTTCTCCAAACTCTGGTGATCTAGTATATATCTTCTCAAGAGCTACTGCAATACTATCTACACCTTCTTTGAGTAACCTAGAACGAATGTTGTCTGGGCCAGATGACTTACTAGTATTTAACTCCAATATAAGCCCTTTAATTACTTCCCTGTTCACATTAATGGTATTCAACACTACTTCCTTTTACTTAGAATTATTTTATCATAAATTAATCTATCTGGATTTTCTTCTGTAAATACTGAAGAAAAATTATCATTAAGAACCTCTACTATTTCCTCATCAGATTTTTTCAAACCCCCTTCATATCTAATATGCCTTATTTTATCACTGTTTGATGGGTGGCGAAAGTTTTTTCTATACGGACATTGGATGGTTTGGAGTTATCTAATCTCTTATAACTAATGTTAATCTTTTTACGTACCGATGCATTGCCTCTTATTGGTTTTTATCTTTCATATTAAAAATTTTTCAGCAGGAAAGCACAATATTTTTTAATTAATAGAGTGGTGGAATCACGATATCTTGCTCGCTGTTGCTTTCAAACGAGATTGTTATCTGGCAACTCTATTGGTTGTGAAAGTTTTGAGATATGTTATTTGTAGAATCTTTAATACCTGTGAACGAGTCTTTGCGGTAGGATATCGATGCCATCTACTAGCTTGGCAGCAATAAAAACTTATACAAATCGTAAAGCCTCATTGTCTATAAGGGATGAAAATTATAGTAGGCGAAGATATAAATGTATAACAAAGTAGAAATAGATTTACCTTCAAATTATTGGTCATTTAGCCTACCGAAGAAAACAATAATGTGGCGTCGAGTTGGTTAAGAACATACTCCTAGGATCCAGGGGTGTGAAGTCGGAAGTTCAAAACCTTGACTCCGACTCCGAATACTAAAACTTCAAAAGGTCCAACTCTGATTCTAACTTCGATATCAAATCTTGAAATTTTACTAGGCCTACTCCGCCTTTAGCTCCGACTCCGAGTCCTTATTATAGATTAAATGGCCAAGTAGATGGCCATTAAATCAGACCAAAATTAATATTATATTTCATGAGTAAAGTATTTGTCATGTAAAACAATCAAAAGACGAAATAGGATCAGAATATGAAACAATTGTCGTATTTTTAGCTCTTAATCCTAAGGTAAGTGACGTTCTCTTTCTTGTGTCTTATTTAATCAGCTTAAGTGGCTTGCAGGTAAATATACTAATCCGTTAAGCATTATCTTCTCTTTCTACCCTTTTAGAGGTAAAACGTGGTGGAACATTATTTTGTATTATATAATATGTAAAGAAATTGCATTTCATCGAAATATGCTCATTACATTAAATTTAACTTCATTTTCTTTCAAAAAGTTATATTTGATATCCTCTAAACTAAATGAAAGGAATATAAAATATGTACAGTAAAAGTCCTTTTATCTGGCACTCAGACATCCAGAAATCTCAGATAACTGGCATTTATTTCCTTAAAAAATAAGAATTGTTAATTTCATGTCCTCAAAATAAAAAAATATGTTAAAATTACATGCATTAAAAATCTGATTACATAAAAAGAAATGAATAAAGAAAGCATGTATTTTATTTTCAATGACTAAACAGAACAATATATTTGAGTCGAAGTCGAATTAGAGTCGAAAGTTCAAACCATAGACTCCTTTAAGAATATTGTAGAACGGAAACCTTTCATATATTGGAATTAAAATCCTAATCTCTCTATAAATCTATTGTTTCAAGAAATCATTGAATTTCAATTACTTTTAATTTTTTCGATTACACTGGTCAACAGTCAACAGCCAAAATAGTTCCCATATGAGATTATGCTCACACAACTAATTTCATATTGCTGAATTTGAATTTGATATTTGTTTTGTTCTATCAGACGAGGTTTTAGACAAAAATCAATCGGTACAAATATTCAATATTGCGTCACTTGTATCATTCAACAGATATTTAACCCAAAACAGACCACCTTGTCTCTTATGTGACTGTGCTTACATGACTAATTTCACATTGTTGAGTATGATTTAGATGTTTTATTCTACTATTAGATCTACTTTATTAAAAAATAAGAAAAATAGTAAATATGATGACATTAATTGTCTCACACAAGATAACGATATTGAACACGTAACAGATAAGCTCATAAGAAATTGTACTGGAAAGCATAAGTTCAAATCCTTTATAATGAATTTCTAAAAGTGCTTCTGAACTTTGCCATTTCGTTTGTACAGCTCGTTCTGTTCTCGTTGCAGCGTCCAGCATTAGTCGCAGTTCATGTTAGAACTGAATTGTCCTTGATATCTGCTCTCAATTATGGTGATGTTTTGATGAAATCTTTCACCGTGTTCATCACTAATGTCTCCAAAGCTATCTGGGACAAAATCAATATTAGAGTGGAAAAAATGCAATTTCAAGGATAATTCATGATAATTTTGCATCATGGTTGTAACGATTTCTTTGTAGTTGTCAGCACGATAGTTTTCAAGAAAAAGCTTTGACACATTGAAAAATGGTTCCCCTGAGCTTTGCTCCAATGGGTCCAAGGCCTTGGTGAATTGGCTATCATGAACTAGTATGCGAATCTGTGCTGCATCAAAAACACCTGCTTTCAACTTGGCTTTGGAAACCATACCACCTCGTTTCTGACATAAGTGCCGAAACCCAGCACCAGATTGATACATAGCTTTGATGAAATCTTTAGTCAAACCGAGCTTTAGATTCCGTGGAGGCAAAAATATCTTTTCTGGATCTACAAGAAGACTGTGAACACAGTTAAACTTCCAAGCGCATCTCTTGGTCTTGTCGGCCATTTTTTTCTCACATTGTGCTCTGAATCAGCTCTGCTGCCACGCAAGCACAAAAAGCATTTATGCTTTGTGTAGCCACTCTGAACACCCAGTAGTAAATAGATTATTTTGAGATCCCCACATATCTTCCACTGGTGTTTCTCGTACTCTATAACTGCTAACAAAATCTTCATTGTTTCATAGCTCTCAGCTCTCTTTGCTGCATGTGCTATTGGGACAGATGGAAACCGATTGCGATTGTGTAAAAGAACAGCTTTCAGCGAGTTTTTTTCAAAGTCTATAAACAGCCTTCAATCTGCTGACTTTTATGGTATAGACTTGCAGAATTGTTGCATGAGTGATAGTGCGTCCTCACAGTAACGAAGGTTGTTTGCCATTTTGAAAAATGCAGACAGCTCTTCATGTCGGTAACGAGCTATAGTGATACGCACTCCAGCATCTAGAAGGTTACGCTGCTTTAGTCTAGATCCCAAAACTTCGGCCTTTTTTAGACATGTTTAGGTCCCTGATGAGATCATGAAGAGCTTCTTGAGTAAAGAGTTTAGGCCTGGTAATTACAGAGTGATCCTGGTAGTCGTCTTCATTTGAGGTAGAATTAGAATCGGAATCACTCATCAATTCTTGTTCAGTCGGTGGATTTGACACTGGAAGTTCAGCGCTGTGAGGAACTGGTCAGATTGCAAAGCAATATTGGAGTGATTCACCGTGCCTCGTGTTTTGATGGTTATTCCCTTGATGTTTGTGTGGTAAGCTTCGCTTACCACACATTCACTCGCTCAGGTTGTTTAAATAGGACTTACAAGCTATATGAAGTGCACATTTCTTGTCTTGGTCACCAAAGGGACATTTGAGGTAACTTTGGTAGTTCAATCGAACAACTTTGGTGATTGGTTTCTTGAGGCTACCATGAGTGAAGGCGCCACATATGTAAAAAAACGATCAGCATTGTTTACGCACTTGCCAAGTTCCATGTTTTGTTAAGTTAAGACTAATTAGAAATTAGGTAGTTGTAGATATGCACTTTTATGAATCAGCAATCTTAAACAAACAAAAAAGCACAAATTAGAAAAGATTATTGCATAACTGGAACCAATGAACATATAAATTAGTGTATGAATAACATATTACCCTAAATATATAGATATGCTGGTTCTGGAAAACAGCCCTATACAGCTATACAAATGTAATTATTAAATTGGCATTTTACCCCGACTAAAATCCACGTTGCGTCTGCAGTCCCGTGCTATATATACAAACGAGTGCCTTAAGCGCTTGTGTCGCGATACTGGAGTTAGCTTCTTTAACGTTTGGGATAAATTCCAAGACCAACCTTCACTTTATCAAACGGACGGAATTCATTTAAGCGATGTGGGAAACAGTCGGCTGGGTAGGATTTTAGACCAGTCAGTACGTAGCATATTAAGTAGGAGAGTTGCGGGGCCACGTGATGCCCATGCGCCAGACCGTTCCTCGCTTGAAGGGGCAATGAGTATTGGGGAGCAGGGAAACGGAACAGATTCGCGTGTGATAGAGGAGTCCACCTAAAGCGCAAATTGAAATGTATATATTCAAATGTTCGTAGCTTAAAAAATAAACTTGCCGAAATAAAAGCCGTAATTCTAGAGGGAGACTACGATCTCGTATTCTTAAGCGAGACTTGGATAGATACACATTCGGGGATCAGTGTTTGCGAATTTGATATACCAGGTTATAAAATTCATTATACAAATAGACAAACTGGTAGAGGAGGGGGCGTATTAGTGTATATAAAAGATGACTTAAACGCTATAACGATCGACTCGTCTACGGCAGATATGAGAAATGAGGCCTTATTAATCCAATTATGTTGTAATGCAAAATATAAAATTAATTTAGCCGTCATATATCGTCCTCCATCGCAAATAGAAAGAGAATATGCTGCACTCTTTGATATGCTTTCATCTTGGGTTAGAAAAGGAACCACATTAGTCTGCGGCGATTTTAACTATCCAAACGTTAATTATAGTAACCTAACGTCAAATAAAGCTGGGGAGAGACTACTAAACTTTATTCTGGAGAATTTTCTCGTTCAAAAAGTGGAGGAACCAACTCGTGATAATAATATCCTCGATTTAATCATGGCGACTGACGAGTTACTGGTAGAAAATGTTTGTGTAGGAGAGCATTTAGCCTCGAGTGACCATAATGCGATTAGATTCGTGGTTAACACGTGTGTAGATGTAAAAATTAGTACACAGCTCATGCCACGTTTTGGTAGCTGTGATTTTGATACTTTTCGCGAAAGGATTAAGGATGTAGACTGGGGAATGCGCTTCGAGAATAGGTCGGTAGGAGAAATGTACACTGAGCTTCGGCGTACACTCCTTAGTGTAAATTTCGACTTAGTAAAGTATGTGCGCCGTAAGAGCGGGAAGTCGATGAGAGCGCCGTGGGTTAGCCCACTAATATTAAGCTTAATTAAGGACCGAAATAGAAAATTTCAAATACATAAGAACAACGAGTCATTTATAAGTCGGCAAAATTACATAGATTCTCGAAGAGAAGTTAAACGGGCGGTTAGAGATGCGAAGCGGAAATATGAAATAAAACTGGCGAAGGATTCAAAGAAGGAACCGAAACGGTTTTACGGCTATGTAAACAGTAGGAAACCCTTAAAAGGTTCAATAGGGCCGATTAAAGACAAAGATGGTCGTTTGACGGAAATTCCGGCGGAAATGTCTAAAATTTTAAATGAACATTTCACAAGCGTCTTTACTATTGAAGATTCGTCCCAATTAGGATCGTTAGTTGAAGAAGTAGATAATAGTGATATTTGCATATCCGATATAACGGTTAATGAAGTGGAAATTCTTAAATATATTAACCTGATGAAAAAGTCGAAATCACCCGGGCCCGATGGCGTTTACCCCACTCATTTAAAGGAACTTAAGAATGAGCTTGCGAAGCCGTTGCGTGCAATTTTCAATCGCTCATTAGAAGATGGCGTAGTCCCTGTAGACTTCAAGCGTGCAAACGTTACACCAATATTTAAGAATGGGAATAGATACGAAGCAACGAATTTTCGTCCTATTAGTCTAACTTCAGTAGTTGGAAAGCTTTTAGAATCGGTAATTAGAGATAGAATAGTGTGCCACCTCGAGGTAAATAATCTGATTAAAGATTCCCAACATGGGTTTAGGCGGGCGAGATCGTGCTTGACAAATTTGCTCGAATTCTTCCATAAAATGATTTGCGTTTACGACGAAAGCAAAGCTGTAGATGTAATCTATCTAGACTTTAAAAAGGCGTTTGACACCGTTCCGCACGAGAGATTATTAATGAAAGTTAAAGCAGTCGGTGTGAAGGGTAAGATATTAAATTGGATTAGAAATTGGCTGAAGGATCGTTCGCAGCGAGTAGTTATAAATGGTGAATGTTCAGATTGGGTCAACGTCAGTAGTGGAGTGCCACAAGGCTCCGTTCTTGGCCCATTATTGTTTCTAATATATATAAACGATTTGGATAATGGCGTATTTAGTACGATTTCTAAATTTGCTGACGACACGAAACTGGGCAACCGTGCCTATGTAAGATCGGATGTAGAAAAATTACAAAAGGACCTAAACTTGATTGTCAGATGGGCGGATAAGTGGCAAATGCAGTTTAATTTAAGTAAATGTAAGGTGATGCATTTGGGTTGCCATAATTTGAGGGTAGAGTATACCATGAAAGGCCAGGTCCTCGACGTAGTTAAATTGGAAAAAGACCTGGGAGTTTTAGTCTCGGATGACTTCAAAGTCACGAAACAATGCGCGGATGCATGTAAAAAAGCAAATCGTGTGCTGGGTTATATCGCGCGTAATTTCACGTTCAAATCCAAAGAGATAATTTTACCATTGTATAAATCACTTGTGCGTCCACTGCTCGAATATGCGGTTCAATTTTGGGCTCCATACTTAAACAAAGATATCGCGCAATTAGAAAGAGTGCAGCGTAGGGCTACAAAATTAATTCCCGAGCTGAGAAACAGGCCCTATGAGGAAAGACTCAGGGCATTAGATTTGCCATCTCTCGAAGGCAGAAGATTACGTGGCCAGATAATTGAAGTATTTAAAATATTGAAAGGATTTTCAAACGTTGATTATAGGAATTTGTTCGAATTGGATCATAGGGGAAATACTCGGCAACACGGATTAAAATTAGTGAACAAGCGATTTAACACTAGTATAGCCCAAAACTATTTTACGTTTAAAATTACTCAAATTTGGAATAGGCTACCCACCCACGTAGTGGATAGTAGGTCGGTAAATATGTTTAAAAACCGTCTCGACGCGCACTTAAATAGTATAAATATAACGTAGTCTGAGCACAGTAAATAATAACGTCTTTGCAAAAGGAGTTTGGAGCGGAGGAACAACGAGAGTAAAAATGATGACTAAAAATGATGCCAGCGATTTCTCTTGCATGTGTAGTTTAGATATCCATTTTCTTTTCCGCCTATCCTATAACTAGATTTTCACCACTAGCAGTCGGGGGCTGCGGAAGTTGAGAAGAAAAACTTTCTATCACCCCCTCCTAGGTTGAAGTAGTTAATATGCCTGACATTGTACACATGTAGATAAGTGTGTACAGTAGATTATATATTTAAAAATAAAAAAATAAAAAAATAAAAAATATAGCATGTTAGAGATACACTCGTAGATAAGTGTGTATCGTAGTTTCGGATGTAGTGTAGCGGACTAGCCTCGAGCGGACCTTAGGGTCTTTGTTGGTCCTAGATTCTGTAGAATCAGTCTATTTTGATCCCGAAACCTGAGAAAAAATTTTGGTTGATCAGTGCTATAGATAACAAATCGGGCTATAACTTCTGAGCCCGAGTCAAGCACGTGTGAATGATGTCCAGAGAACGTCTGCTACGAATGATATTTTTTGACACAGGGCACCTTTAAGACGACCGCCAGACGCTAAATGAAAATATATGAACTGCGACCAGGCTTAATAAAAGGAGCTCGAGTTTATTGGCTGCAATTACTTACTTGAAGTCAGTGTTGGCAGAAATTAAATCAGCTCGCAAATACACGTTCACTTTACTAAATTTTTACATGGCTTATCCCAAGTTCTGGAGCAACCGCTGATATATATATATATATATATATATATATATATATATATATATATACATGTATATATATATATATATATATATATATATAAATATATATATATAGCTGGCGCTTGATAATGCCACTGCTGGTCGAATGACAAGAATTTCGTTTAACACAAGAATCAAAAGAAATACATTACTTTACTCTGCTATTTACTGAAGATATTATGAATCATATTGTTCATCAAACTAACAGTTATCATCGATGTTTTATTTATTTGACGTAGAAAATGATGTACCGCCACTCTCAGGGAAAAAAGAGGTGTATGATACGAAATCTGAGGAACCGTATTACTTTTCACCTTCACCTTACTTATTCCTCAAATAGTCGTTGATAAACATATTTTGGATGACTTCTGGAGATTTGATCAATTGACAGCTATACCAATCTTCTCTCTCCATATAACAAGAGATCGGGAGCACCATCTTCTTCAAGAGATGCACTTTGCAGATAAATAGTAAACCAAACCGACTTTGGAAAATAAAAGAATTCTTTACAATGCTAAAAAATCATGATCGGCGCTATTTTCAACCATTTCTGACACTTACCATTGATGAATCAATCGTTCTTTTCAAAGGACACCACTTGGTTACTGAGTTCTTCAAGAGTTGTTTGGTAAAAACAATTTAGAAAGTTATATAAGCATTTTGTAAGTTTGCGTGAGCATGTTATCTCTCACTTAATAATAATGTAGCAATGCCACTCTGTCGAAGGGAATACCATGGCTACTATGTCGTGGAGATTCTAAAATAATCTGAATTTAAAGTAAATTTTATTCCTAGGGTTATTAACTGAGTATTCCCCTGTACCATTAGATGTTTGGCTTGGTTGTACCTATGAATTACGGTTGTGCATAGATATAGTAAGTCAATTGCGAAAAGTGTAGGTTATTATATTATTTCTTAAACCCACCTAAATTGCAGGGTTAATATGCGCATCTTAACTGTTTATTCTTTTCTTATTTCAAACCTTAAAAGTGATAATCTTTAAGCTTTCTATATCAATGTAAGTAAGATTAATGAGGTCAATGCAGTTTAATATATTTTATATTTTATTAAAATTTCTAAAAGTTTTAATATTTTTACGAGTAACATTTCGTTAACGTTTGCTGAGAGAGAAATAAGTGCATTTTCTTCGCATCTCATTCAATGTGTCATCCTCACTTTCTATTTTCAAAGGATATGTAATCTGATAAATTACCATAAATCTATTTTACAATATATTGAAGATTCCCCTCAGAAAGCATTCCTAAAATATATTAGAGGGTTTTTGGTGGAATTTAAGGTGAGGTATTCAATTGAATTCTCAATAATGTGGAGATAGGGAACCTATGAGGTAGTTATCAATCTGGAATATTGCATTAAATGTGTTTAATTGGAGAAAATAAAACTTGCGCTTCTTCATATACATATTAAAACATTGAACTCCTAAAGTCTTTTGAGTGTGGGTTTTGTGAATAATAAAAAAATACTAAGTGCTACTTTACCTTTTTGGAGCCGTTCAAACAGTTGATTCTTTCAAATAAAATCTGGTAAAAACTTTTAAAATTATATTAGTATATTTTAGCATATTCCTTGCAGTTAGTGTAGTGAATATAGAGTATAACCTCTTGAAAGTAAATGGGCTGAAATGAGAATTCTTTCCATATTATATAATACGAAATAGTGTTCTACCATATTATAACTATAAAAGGGGTAAAGAGAGACGATAATCGTTTACCCATTAATATATTCACTCGCAAGCTAGGTAAGCCTATTTAATGAAACACAAGAAAGAGAATGACATGTACCTCATGAGTGAAAGCTAAAAATACGACAATTGTTTCATATCCTCATACTATTTTGTATTTTAGTTATTTTACATAACAAATACTTTGCTCATGAAATACAATATTTATTTTGGTTAGAGACAAATTAGAACGTATTTTGGTGGTGGAATATCTATAATAAGGAATTTTTTTCATAGTAAACAAAGTACGGGCTCCATCTTTCTTGAAAATCTTCATTGGAGAGGTACGAGTCTGCCGCTCTGAAAATGTAATTGATCAAACCGAGACATTCTATGCAAAAAGCTTCTTTCATATTATGAATAGATAATAATCTTACGACAAATAAGAAGAAGTGTAAATATGAATAAGAAGAGAGAACAATAAAATTGATTCAATGATGAAATATTAACCAACTTATTGAGAGTTTAAAGGTGAACAAGGTCTGCTGACCAAAAGGTCGAGTGCTGTCACCTATACTGATTTATGACCTTACGACCTTCAAAACTTTTCATAATTCCTGGTCTAACTTTGGGAGGACCTTGACAATTCTATCATCCGGAAGAAAATGTCAAACAACAAAATGGTTTCAAATGTCGTTACAATTGGCCAAATAGTTATGATGTTATTACCAAACTAAAATAATTCCAGGGCTTAGCTTTGGAGGACTTTGGTAATTATATCACTTGGAAGAGAATGTAAAGCAACATAAGGCTTTTTAATTTTGTTAGAATCGGCCGAATAGTTATGATGTTAATGCCAAAAACAAAATCATTTTCTAGCTAACCGTGGCACGACTTCGGCAACTATATCATTTAAAAGAGAATGTAAAACAATATAAGGCTTTCATATTTCGTTAGATAGGATGTTATTGCCACAACAAAATAATTCCAGTGCTAATCTTTAAAGGACTTTGGCAATTATATCGCTTGAAAAAGAATCTAAAACGACATAAGGGTTTAAAATTTAATAAGAATCGGCCGAATAGTTATGATGTTATTGCCAAAACAAAATAATATCCTAGCTAACCGTGGCACGACTTCGGCAACTATATCATTCGAAAGAGAATGTAAAACAATATAAGGCTTTCATATTTCGTTAAAATCAGCCTAATAGTTATGATGTTATTGCCACCACAAAATAATTCCAGTGCTAATCTTTGGAGGACTTTGTCGATTATATTACTTGAAAGAGAATGTAAAGCAATATAAGCGTTTTGAATTTTGTTAGAATCGGTCAAATAGTTATGATTTTATTTCCAAAACAAAATAATTCCCGGGCTAACCTTGGGAGTACTTTGCAATAATATCATTCAAAAGTGAATGCAAAACAACATAAGGGTTGCAAATTTCGTTAGATTCAGACGAATAGTGACAATGTTTTTACAAAAACAACAAAATGCACAACGGTGATTGAATGACCGACATAGTGTAATGTTAAGTCGCTCGCGTCTAGACTCGCATGCGACTATAAAGCAATCGATGAGTTTTCAAGTTTCGAAGATCAGACAAGTAGTTTTTAGGAACATATTCCTTATATTAAACTTTAGCTAGGTTTTAGATTCTGGATTATTGATTAATAGAATATAAACATTAGTTGGTTTTCAATGGAGAATGCGTTTAGGGTAATATATTAATTCCTGAGACATTGGTTACTATAAAAGTTAATAAGGACCCTCGCAGTAGTATAAGGAAAGATTGTTCCAAGTAACAACCCACCATATTATTTGCAGAGTGGTTCTGCATTTTTTTTAATCATTAGTGGCCATGATTGATTTGCGTAAAAGTCCGAGGCACAATCTGAAAGCATACTATTTCCAATTAGTTCTAGTCAATTGTTTAGTTGATTAAAGGTGTACTAAATGCCTTACAAACAAAGCCAAAAACCAAAAGACACTTAGGCCAGGATTGCGAAATCAACTATCAAAAAAACAGCAATAGCCAATGTGAGAGAATGACCTCAAAGGAACACCGTGACGCTCCCTTTGAGCTAAAGCCGCGTGGCCTAAAAGAGGATTCCAAAAAGCAAATAAATTTTCGCCTGGGAACAGCCAACGCGACTGTCCCCAGCTGTGTTTGCTTAAGCCGGCCGATCCCCCGCTGAGACGCCGTTACTGAGAACTCCATGCCACGCGGACACACTAATCCCCCACAGCCACGAGTCTCCAACTAAACCCCATGCCTGGAGGCGAGAATCGCCGCCAGAACGAGCGTCTTCCCAAGGCATATCTCGTCTTGGTAGACGAAGAACGGTGCCACTATGTTGCCCCGGAACTGCCATGCCCAGGAGGCCTTCTAGAGAGCAAGGCGACAGAGTATTTAATCTGAAGTCTCCCATTACGCGAAAGAGAGTAATGCCCGCCTAGATTTAATCTCTTTAAACTCCCTCGAACCCAGGGAAGACTCACTTTCCTACTTCATTAGTTCCGCACAACGAGTCATCTTTCGGCCGCCTGCCAATTGAGTGTAATTGCCTTCATAGCTGCTAAGGTATATACTTACGATACGACGACAGACAAATATAGCTGTAACTTTACCAGGCATCACCGGATTAAAGTCCATCAGACTTATATTTTATGCTCGAGTGTAAAATACTGGAAGGCCTGCACATTCTCAAAGAACCCAAACATGATGCTAGAGCAAAAGGAATTAAGGCAATGGAGTCCTCTAGAATTTCCTTTTCTCTCAGATAATTCTCATTATCTCAAAGGATCCCTGAAAAAGAGATACACCCCAGAAAAGACCAAAAAAGCAAATCAAAAGGATTTATATAACTGCTCAATAAGATTTCTAATTAGATAAGAAAGAACAATCAGCGAAAAATCGCACTTAGAATCAGTGAAATTATAGCAATCAGAAAGAAAATGAAGATCAGCTATCACAAACAAAGTGTGTATGGAAGATGTAAGATATACAAAATAAAGGACTCCATATGCAAATCACCATCCAAAAAGGAGATTAAGACGAAATCAAGAATGGGAACTGTGAATGGACCTACGATTCGAAGTATCAGAAATAGACACCTAATAACTGCATCTGAGCGGAGAAATCATTCTCTAATCAGTTAACTGCATCATCATCATCACATAAATATTTGATGAAATTTCCTAACTCACAGATTAAGAAAAGGTCCAAAAGAAACAGTAAGATCACAGCAATCAAAGGTGCCCAAGTGCAGAAAAGGAAAGCAAGTAATTAAAAAAAGACAAAGAAGAACAAGGAAATGCTAAAATTAGTGAAGATAAACAAGAGGATAGTAAAAATATAATTCAAGAAGAAATATAAAAAGGAAAAACAAAACAAAAGCAATAATAACGGAAAAAATAAAGCTAAGAAACTCAACCTAAGGTTAATATTCAGAAAACCGTAATCGCTTAACACGTTCGCTCCCAAGCCTCAATTTATGTTTTATCTCCAGGTTCCAAAGCGATATTTTAATTAATTTTCACATGAGTAGCGTAATATTTTTACACTATGAGAGGCAATGATCACATAGATAGTATTAAATACTTACGACCCATCAGTAGGTATTGTTTCTGAATCAGATTCTAAAAGTGTTACAAGTGCATGGCTCCAAGAAGGAAAAATTATTGACATGCAACAAGATGATGGAATTGTATTGGCTAAGTGAAAAGATAGGTGAGATGTGCTGATGTTATCTACGAAACACGACCTTAGCTTCAAATAAACAGGGCAAAAGGTGAATAATGTGGAATTAAAGAAGCCAAAAATAATTCTGAATTACAAGGGGATGAAACAGGGAATAGATATCTGTGATCGAATGGCGAGCTATTTCACACCTCTAAGATAAAGCCTCAGATGTTACCACAAGATTGGATTTGAATAATTGCTCAACACAACATCAGTAAGTGCTTTGTTTCTTTAATGGCGAATGAAACAAAAATATACGTTGTGGAATAACAATTACACTCTCCAGATTTCAACCCACGAGAAAATTTAGAGGATGAACAGAAGGTCTGTGATCATTCAAGACACCCTATCAACATCAATGAGTTAGAGAAGATTTGTACACACGAGTGGGAAAAATTAAAGTTTGTATCAACTAGTCAAAAATAATAACAATCGTTCAGAGTTTCATAAAGCAAAATGGATATATAATTGACTATTACTTGTCAAATTGGAATAGGGTAAAAATATCTTTAGCAAAAAACGCAGTTAAAAAGGATGACTTTATTCTGGACACTAATTTTTGGAAATGTCTGCTTCCATCTTCAAGGAAGTATATAAAAATATAAAATCGGTTAGGTGAAAACAGGTTTCTTAGTTATGTCGGCTCGTGAGGTGGAAAGAATATCATTTATAGGGACGTTGATGGAAAGACTGAAAACATTGAAAATAAGAAGGGAGAGTCCATGAACATTAACGTTCTGATTTCGAACTACAAAGTCCAGATAAATTCCGAATATATGATATTGATAAAGAATCCATTAGTGACGAAAGAGAGCTTGAAAGCTGTTTTGAAATATGATAGTTGTGAGATCCAACGCGTGAAATATTGGCCTTAGGAGGATATTGTACTTATAGGTTTTGGTCGGCCCATACATAAATATATGGCAGGAAAGGAGTATAGGGATGATATCTCTTCCATATATCAAGTTAGTTAAGATGTTGGATTTTTACTATTTCTTTGTTGAAGTTTTGTTTTTAAGGGATGTTTCTAATATATTCATGCGACTTGATCGTCAAATGAGGAATAATAGTTTTTCCACTTCGATGTAGACCCTAAGATGAGAAAGCTCTTTGGAGTCTTTTGCTTATGGATGAAGTATTATGATGAATTTGAAGAGAACACCTTCCCCAAAAAGAGAAGAATTCAGTCATTGGGTTGAATTTACCTCATCCATGGAGGGACATTAGATTGGCCAAATTGAGGGAATCTGATGATTTGCAAGTGAAGCTCAAACCTATACCAAAGCCAATCATTTTGTCTTCAGTTAAAAGATAGGTGGAGAGATTATAACAATATGATCTTTAGCGAAGAGACCTTTCTACCAGAGCCTCTTATGGCCAAGTTTGTCTTTTGTTTCAAAATTGCTTTTTTATTATATTAAGGATGGTACGAAGGTAGTTGGGTGAACAATGAAGATTTAAAAAATTAGGCTAATTTATCTGAGTACAAAATGTGTAGTGAATGAAGTTCTGCATGCTCGTGGAACAGAGTTCAGAGAATCGTACGAGAAAAACGCTTATTTTTAAAGCAATTATGAAGAAAGGAGAACCTTAGTTTCACAGTGTGAGCTCAGAGGAGGAATTGGCGATACATCAGGTAAAGATGAACTCAAGGACCTCAGATACATTTCCATTACGGCTAGAGTTGTAGGCCCCCCATTCAGTATCGAGTTTCTTGTATGGACAAAAAAAGGTACAGTTCAATTGGAAAATTCATTTTGTGCGAAGTCAATGGCTTTCTCCTTCATTCTATAAAGATGAGAGCAAAAACCAAATGGTTGAAGATATACAAGTTCGGTTGTAAAAATAAGAAAGGACAAATACAGAGATGGCTTCTGATTGATTAATAAATATCTCAATTTTCAGAATGGGAAGTATATAGGTATAGATAATTGCCTAGGCGTAACCGTATAGTAAAATTAGAATAAAAATTTCTTTAAATATTACGAAGGGGAAAAATAAAAATAGAAAAGCAATAGAAGAAATATTAGGAACCTATTGGAGTCAGTGTCATCGATCAAATCTTGACGAGAATTGGAAAGTAGATCAACGAATATCTAGCCAACAACATAAAAAATGTCCCCAGCTCTATTTGTCGCAACGCATATAGGAGTAATGTGACCAGCAGCAACAGTAACAATGGAAGAAATAAACGAAACCATGAAATCATTCAAGCCGAGAGCTCTAGACCCCTTTGCTATCCCCAAGACTTCCCTAAACCCGACACCAGACAATAAAATAAATGCTATCAATTATATGCACAATATGGGCCCAATCACCGGATAGTTCACAAACGATTACAAATTTGCCAATATGATCTTCGTCTGGGAACCAGGCTAACTACCCGATCTCTTCACCATCCCCACACCTATATCGCTTTTTGAACTTCATATTAAAAGTCTTCAAAATGATCTTAAACTATAGGATTATTGTAAAAAGAAACTTAAGCTACGAAACAAGTTCCGACTCTGTACAGCGAGAGTTACCCTAATGTCTCTTTTCATCATCAATAGCTGTTAATAAAGTTGGATCAAAGGCAAGGAACATAAGATCCTAAATCTTTATCTCACATATAGACGAGTTTATATGACAATCAACGATTACCTATGGAGTGAATTAGAACTTAAAGCTGGATAACCAGACGCTGACTGTCTCAAGTCACATGCTCTACTGCATCTATACAGCGCGCCGGCATCCATTAGGAATACCAGAATATCTTAAAATCCAATTTGCTAATGACATAACGCAACTAGTTGTCAATAACTAGAGAAATGAAAACTTTCTGGTGGGTATGAGAGGCATTGAAATCAATATCATACTCGATTCCAAGTGACTGGAAAATCAGTAAAGAGTAACTTGTATCGAGATAGAAGACCAACTCTACCGATATTATCCCAACAAAGTAATGGGAATAAAAAGGTAACTTCGGCAGGCTAAAATCATCATATAGCTGAAAGAATAAATAAAATAGAACCGCTGCTAAAACTCCTATAAACCTTTAAAAGTTTAAGCCCTAAAAAAACAAGAAATATCTATCTCGCACTAAAACTTGCGTGTAAAACAACGAAAGGGGAACTTCAAAAAATACAAAATAAGGCTCACTACCTAATTACCAACCTAACAATGAGTGACTAGATAAGCTAAAGAGCTCTACACCAACAAACAAATAATGAACCGCTCAATTAAACAATCTGGATAAGAGCGGGAAATATCTGGAGGAAGAGAGATTCACTCCAGTATTCTCAGACAACACAATCACGAGCAAGGAGATGGGCAGAGTTTAATATATTAGGTCCCAATAATTTAATTGAGGGGTTATTTGTTGAAGAGAAAAGATATAGGAAACGACTGGGGTGGTGGTTTCCCTTTATGGTTGAAGTTGAGGATTTCAAGGATGAGTGGAATTTCTACCATTTTTAGTTTGATGTTGGATTTGCATTTGATAAAAATCCTTAATTTATTGAAAAGAATGGAGTGGGCTAAGATTATCGAGTGATTTTAAATGCTTGATAAAAGTTTTCGGGGAAAAAATCACTTCGGTGTTCAGAGATACGTTGCGACAACGAAATGTCTCTCTCACCGAGATTAAAGTCTAGTCAACCACTGCCTGGGTTTATTTTTAGTTGAAGAGAGGTGGAGGTATAACAAAGAAATCGTTCAATGGTCAATGAGAAAAAGAACGCGTTTTAGGAGGGGTTTACAAATCTTTAAATACTTCTTTTATTTTTAAGAAAATGGTTGGGAAATATATTTATAAGATATATTTATATTTGATAAATGAGAAATTTGGAGATTCTATACGTTCTACTTACCTTCACTTCCAGAACTAATTTTCTTGTCTGTCACTAATCATACTATAAAGCGGATAGTAGAGTGAAAGGAGCTAAGTTCGTTGAGGATGTCGAGAAAATTATTTTTCTTCCCTGGCAACGCTTAAAAATCATCGTATCCAAAGCTAATTCTAAGTAATGCAACATAAGCCATAACTAAGGTATTGATTGAAGAAGCGAAGGACAAAGAAAAGACTGTGGAAACAGAGGAATACTCAAGAAGCAAAGACACAGAAGATAACATATCGGATGATACAATACAGGAGCTTAACGGAATTCCGCGCAGAAAACACACAAAAAGAAAAATCAAAGTCACTTAAGAGAAATCCATTATCGAGAGCAAAGTCTTCCAAGCTTCCGCAAGTGTATCTAACAGAGGGATCTCTCAAATGATATAAAAATGAAACTCAAAGAAAAAACACTGCTAAGTGTTTTCACCAGAATATACCCAGAAGAAAAGAACTAAACAGATAAGGATTTGATAATAAGATAATGAATATTAAGAAATGAAAGATACCACAATTGAACATAAACGGTTGGAGAGATAAAGAAATCATAGGTATATGGAAATTATTTTACAAAGAATCACCATTGGACGTGGTCCTAATATCAAATCTAGAGAAAACTAGAAAATGACAAAAACAAAATCTAGTAATACAATGACCTTCCTACCAATCAATCTGAAGAGGGATTTTATGGAGCTGAAATAGCTGTAAAGCAAGGACTAAAGTCAAAACAATACAAAAATTGGAAGAGTGATACCTAGCAATAGAAATACAGACGGGATTTTAAAACATCATAGTTGGTACTAAATAGAAGCTACCTAGATGTCCCCAAATTCCAGTACAAAACTTTACTCACCTACTTAACTATAGATAGCCGGTTATCTATAGATAGTTTAATCGGCCATTATGCTGCGTTTAGTTATAGATGTTAAAATAGAATCGTTAAACAATTCAGTATATTAATTAACAGATGAATAATACTGAGACTGGGACCCAACTTCTTTATAGTACAATCTGCTACAAAATACAATAACTGCCTGGTTAACTTAAATCTTCATTTTAACTACTAGAGGGAAATAGTAGATGTTCCTTGATTTGATTAAACTACAACTCTAATCTATGTCAAAAGCAACCTAATTAGATACCCTCGAGCAAATGGAAAGATTATCATTTATCACATACTGGATGTGGGAGAAGTATAAAGAATAAACTTCGAGAAGAAATCGAGGAAGAACTGAATAGGAATAGAAATAGGTGTCGTGGTATTGTAAGGGACGGGTGGGATGTACGTAGGTTGGTCACGTACTTCATAAAATCCTTTATTACGTTTTCTCTAAGAGTGCTATATTATTTTACGTTATTTTATCTTTGATGATTTCTAGTGTCATGTGCAGCGTTTTGAGGATTGAGTTAAACTCTTCTAACAAAAATATATTTTTAATTACAACATAAACAAGTGAAATCTTAAAAACAAACTATACATCTATGAATAAACGAGTCTATGTTGGAATTACTAATTTAAAACAGATGAATATAAAGTAATGGTTGACCCCCAAGCTCACTTTAATATTAGACGCTAATTGACACACAAAAATAATTGAATTTCTTTACATTTAAAAAAACACACATGAATCCGGCTGAAGAATGACCTTTACCTGGAATCTTATGTAGACGGGAAAATGGTTTGTGGTTAGGCGCGTGGGCGTGTTCGCAGACGCCAAGCCGTTTGTCTGGCGAGGAGGTGGACTTAGAACAACAATTGATTTCGTTGAGGGCGATGGATGGCGTTAAGCACATTGTCTTAGTCAAATGATTTAGACAACTGAACCGTGAAAGTATGCTTTTTCCAATCTTTGAGTTAATCTTGAGATGGTTCGCACTGACGAGTGATGAGAAAAATGTGAATCCTTTGACGACTGGGGGGGCGGGAGAGTTCACTTTTGGTATTCTTCAATAGCGAGGACTATCTCTGTTTTTTGTTGCAAACCAAGATAGGGGGTTTATCTGACTAGAGATGTACCAGAGTGATCCTCAATAGAGAAGGGGCTAATTTTTCGGTGTGACCACCAGAAACTGGCTTTAAATGAACTTCTTCTCTGTTCCGTTCTTTGAGTGCCGTCCTGACGCCGGACTTCGTTGTGACGATCACTAACTTGATCTTTTCGTTCTTTTCCAGTTATCCGCTTATATACTTCATCGACCCACTGGGGGTAGGGAAAGGGGAGGGTGGGTGAGGGCTTATGAATTAAGCCTCGCTCCTCTAACGACACTTCTCCGAGCGTCTTTCAATTAGCTCTAAAGCATCTTCTGGCTTTTGGTCGCAGCTCCTATAATTTTGTCTATTACGCGAAACTACATCCCAAATCTTAGGGAAAATAGTGCCTGTTTAAACATTGTTATTGGACCTGGTCTCCTTCTAGCGTAAGGACGTTGTGGTACCCGAACGATTCATCTGTTAATATGGTGGGTATCGATTTCCCTACAATAGGATCAGAAAAAAAATACAAAGGCAGATGAGGTGGCGATCCACAAAAACTCTTTTAAACCCTTCAGAAATTTAAATGGCTACCAGAAATGAAGATTACCCTGTCAAAAGAAAGGATAAGAAGAAACGGAACAACGAGCGAATATAAAACGAACTCAGAATACAGAAAATAAAATTGTCAATATTTCAGAAACAAAGATAAATGGGATTAATTCAGGGATCAAATAGATGTAGAAACATCAAGAAGAGAATTCTGGAAACTCTTGAACAGATTATAACCAAAGTTTGTAAGAGAGAAAATGAAAATTAAAGACGCGAGAGGTAATATGAATGAAGAATAGGCATAAATATAGATCTTATTAAAAGAACACAGGAAAAATGTACGAGGTTGAATTAGAAAGAAATATAGAAAAACTCAAGAAAGAAGTCAAAAAGTCGTACCCCTTAAACTTTTTTAAGGAAGTCAGGGACTACATCGAAAGAAAGGACTCAACCATAGCAATCGAGGATTGAAAGGAAACTATCAAGAACTTCTGACAAAGATCCTCGGAAGCATTTGGGCTCACCAGAAGGAAGTGTTTACAAGCACCACATAACATCATGAAGGGGATTATAAATTTTATTTAAAGCTTTTTTACATAATGAATACTTTCCTGAAAAAAGAAAGGTATCAAGGATGATCTTTTTCACCAAAGGGAAAACACCCGAGAACAAGATACCACAATGGACAACAACGATAAGTATTAGCTAGGCCGAAGAAGGTCAAAACTAACTAGAGTAGGAAAAAAAAAAAAAAAAGGTAAAGAGATAGAAACCAATACCAGTATTGGTTTAAACAATTACTAATAACGCTTTGAATGTCTATTATAAAACATATATACTAACATAGACCCTAAGATATTCGCTACAATCACAGAATTACGTGATTCTCACGCGTAATGCCCTTTTCACCTAAGCATGTATACTATAACTAAAAATACAGATACAGGGTAAGGCAGAGACAACGGACGTTTTGAAATAGCTGTTACATGGTGCAAAAGTCCGACAGGCACCATTCATTCCGTGGTATCTAAGCATTTTTTTCTTTTCAGGTGAAGTTATGGCGCAGTGGATGATAGAGCACGGCACGTTTGCCTACGACAGTTTCGTGAAGAATAACGAGTCTATCGAGCAGTTCAGCCTGAATTTCGTCGTCAATACAACATTCCCCGAAATTAGGCTGTTCTCACTCTTAACACAATCTTACGTTGGGTTCTTTTGCACTTCGTATACTAATGAATAGCAGACCGGTGAGGAGAGCTTAACGGTACGAATCCCCGAAAATGTGCAACGCGTTAGACAAGCTTTGTTGTGTAGTCCGTCCGAATCGCTCTGCTCAGAGGAATACTACTGAACTTGGCATCGAGAATTGTTTGGTAATGTGTATTTTTCATGAAGACCTGCATTTTTCCCCCAACAAATTGAACATTGCGTAACAGTTGAGATCATGTGACTATACACAGTGGTTTAACTTAGCATGTCAGATGGAAGCAATTGTTGAGGAAAATGACAACTTTAATTTGTTAATGAGTGATGATGCTCATTTTCATCTCAATGGCATGGTGAATCAACAGAAGTGTCGTTAGTCGGCTATTAAAAATCCAAAATACGGCACGAAAGTCCATTGTAGAGCCCAAAAGTGATGGTTTGGTGTGCTGTTGGAAAAGATGGCGTCATTAGTCTTTACTTTTTTGAAGACTATAATGGAAATACTGTTACGCTGAAATTCGAGCGTTAGATCGTGATGATAAACAAGTTCTTTGTGTCTGAATTACGATGAAAACTCATTCCTTTCCGACGTATGTGATTTCAGCCTGGTGGGAGGACGGACCACACAGCCAAAACATCAGTGGACGTTCTTCAACCTTTCTTCGGTGACCGCCTTATCTCCAGGTTTGCTGACACTCATTTGCCCCTTCGATCTCCTGATACATATGTCCATGAGTGATTATTTCTTGCGAGGAAATATTAAGGCATGTGTGTATGAGCTTAAGCCCCGTACATTGGACCCTTTGAGGGAAGCTATTCTCGTGGAAGTCGACCAAATCGATAGAGCAATGCTGAAAAGAGTGAAGGCCAACTTCCAAAAACGCCTTCAGAAATCCATCAATGAAAACGGAGACCATATGAGGGATATTGTTTTCCACACTTGATTTTGTTAAATGCTGGGATTTTTCAGAAAGTCCGTCCTCTTTGCTTCACCTTGTATTAGCCTGATATCCAAATAAACTCTCATCCTTTTGCAACACACTACATTTGTTCAAATTTTAGCATTTCTACTGTTGCCTTTCAAACTCACACATGGGCCACATAGTGGATCAGATTCTGTGATAAGTCGTAGGTCCCATGACAACCTAAGTACACATTCTTGTCACTAACTATATTTTCCCCTGTCCTATTTTGAATTTTTCTCTTCTTCTTCCTCTCACTCCTACGTTCCGTACCCACATTGCTGGGAATGTACATATGCTTTGGCTAGTGAACTGTGGAATACTACAATGGATTATCGGGCCTCCCCCATCGCCTTGCCAACTCTTCTATAGACAGGTAGGGAAGGGGAGGTATGGACGATTTGTTCTTTTTTTCCTACTTACCTTTTCTTATAATTTCATTTTTATCATTGAACGATTGGGTCAGTGAGCTGGAAATGTATTCCATTCGAATAGCTTAGAAACTGGTAAAAGAGATTGAAGTGGTAAGCGATAAAAGCAAAAAAATTCAGAAAGAGACAGAAGCATTCATTGGACTGATTCGAGAATCCCCTGTTTGTTTTAAACGGGAAAGATACCCTAAAGGGGAATCGAATCCTTAATTCCCGCTCTCTTTTCTCGCTTAAACTTCTACATTTTCCCTACTTGAATCAAGATAACAGGACTACTACCAGCACTCAGACCAATCAAAGTAGGGCATAGTCAACCAAGGAAGGAATCCCCGTAGGCTGGAGCAAGGAAAGGGGGTCCTTAGGAATATGAGTCCAAATTCTGTGGTGACAATTGAATAGGTCCATATAAGCAGGATGGTATTTAGCAGTCTTATTAGGCAAATGAATATGGACCCATAAGCCGATAGGAAAAGAGGGAAGGTTCTTACTAAATTTTATAACAGAATATTAAGAGAAGATCCAGCAATAACAGCACCTATAGAAGAATAAACACCAAGGAAGAGCGTCTAGGCTCTCGCAAACAAGATCACAGGGACCAGTAATCACGAAAATATGCCGGGTAATTGGAAATATTTGTTAAACATTATACGGATATTTGAAGTAGCATTCGTTAAGATCTTAGACATACATACAAAGTGGGTACATTGTAATCTGCATCGCAGAGAAGGATTTTGAAAAACTAGTTACAAACGAAGGGATCAAAGTGCTAAAGAACTTAGATTGGACCGCTACATCCCTCTTCAGGTAAAAGCAAGCAGAAGGATGATATCGCGCAAAGTAGATATATGGGTGGGCTTACAGAATGATGAAAAGAAGAGGAAAAAGGAAAAGAGAGAAAAATAACGACGGAATAAAATTCAACCAGACGATGAAATTTGGACACCACACACATGTATTCAAAATTGTGTGTACAACGACGGAAATGGCTACAAAATTTAACCAACGAGGGCTACTTATATTAAAAAGTAGAATCCTTCTTAAGATGTGGAACGCGAGAAGCATATAAAAATTTAAATATGCTTCAGATACTACACGATGGAAGGGCCCAAATAAGACACTGCACAGAAAAGGAAACAATATGTTCGGAATGCGGATAAAAAAATCGCGAATTGAGAGATTGCAAAGTGACAATTTAAAAATATATATACTTCAACGTGCCTCACAAAGCCATGGCCATGACATGCCCCCAAAGAAGGAAAGTAACGGAAAGTAAGGAAAAGTAATAAATAGATAAAGAAAAAGGGAAAGAATCGCAACATATGCGGAAGTGGAAAAATCAACTGTAAAACACATAACCTAATCCGGGACACATTTGACATTACCACAGAGAACTCCCACTGAACTTCTGACGAGCATCCTATATAGCCACATTTTGACGGTGTAACATTTCTGCCAGCAAGAATTGTAAACTTTCGCCATTTATAGAAGCGAGCGAACACTGGCAACGGCGATTCCGATTACTTCAATTGCACAAACATATGTTGTCAGCTGGATTATATCTCGCAATTCATCGCCAAAATTCTTCCTAACTTTCCTCCTATTTCTCCTAGGGAATTTCGGTGTTGATGTTCAGGGAACAAATGAAAATTAAACAAAACAAGAACACTAGCTGGCTGGTAGGGTAACTGATACCAGCTCTACAATTGCATAACAATGGACGAGAGATAGACATGGGATAAAATAAAAAAATGCGAGAAGAAGAAAGAGAGCTTTGGGAGGCTTAGCACTCTGGAAATGATTCCATCAGATAATTATTATTATGAATATGATTGTAATTCCATGTAAGTGATGTTACCACTCTCATATAATTCCCATATTTTAAAAACTTTTTAATTTAGAGAATTGTCTTATAGCTAATAGCTACTTCTGCTCAGGCAGGCTTAACAAGCAGGACCACGCCCACTAACTATTGCTGATTTTGTATTATTTAATAGTAAAAGGATTGAGATAAGGAACAAGATATTTGGTTAAAATGTAAGTTGGCATCAGGCAAGCTGACAAGGGGGCACCGGGGACCGGGCACCAAGTTTATGGCTTTTAGGAAGACCCTATAAAAATTTGATAATCTTTGAACAGTAGATAGAGCCCGGAGGTTTGTTGTTTATATAATACAATGAACAGTGGAAAATATGACGCGTCCTTTTTTAAATTGTGGTTTTGGTATTTAATAGAGATGAATGATTTAATTTAGATCGTCGATGTATGTTTTGCAAATTTTAAAACAGAAAATTCATTTATTGTCACATCTGATTTACGTTCAAAAGAATGATTTGTGATAAGAGAAAAGTCCCCTTTGCATAATGGCCTTCTTCTTGTGGTATTCTCCTTTGTGACAAATCGGACCATCTTCCTATATTCATGATCCAAAAGTCTTTTTTCAACTCGAACAATATTCATCAAAACCGTACAATAATCTACCACTAATTAACGAAAATACCTTATCGAACTTCTATAACTATGTTCTAAATCAGAATATATATGAAATTTCCTATATAAATGACATCGATTCTGCTACCGAAGAGTTAGTTTCAAGGCTAGACGATGCTTTAAACTTAATTGTCCTCTAAAATTTAAAACCAATTCATATAAACACAAAACAAAACCTTGGGTAACAAACAGGATTATAAATAACATCAAAAAACGTCAAAAATACTTTTCTCTTTATAAGCTGAGTCAAATTCCCGGAACACACATATAAAAGTTTTCGGAATCAAGTTACTAACCAAATTAAAATAGGCAAGAAAAATTATTACCATGAACGATTTAATCAAACGAAAAACAATATAAAACAAACTTGGAAATTAATCAATTCTGTGATAAAACCTGAAATTACTAAAGGAACAAACCAAATTAAACAAACTATCATTGACGGTAAACCAGTTGATGACAATAAGAAAAAAGCGAATGAATTCAATAAATTTTTTGTCAACGTAGGTAAAAAAATCTCAGACTCCTGCAAAATAGTCGATAAATCTTTTCTTTCGTATTTTTATGATATTAATGTACCAAATTCCTTGTTCTTTTCTCCTGTAAGCGTAGCCGATATAAAAAAAATCATTAGTTCAATAAAAAATAATAAATCAGGTATTAATTCCATCTTCACTAAAATTTTAAAATACATCTCTGATATAGTTGCTCCAATTTTAGTATCAATAATTAATAAATCATTTACGCAGGGTATATTCCCAAGTGTATTAAAAGTTGCTCGGGTAACATCGTTACCAAAGGCCGGAGACCTCACAAATGTCAGCAATTACCGCCCTATTTCATGGCTTACAATATTTAGTAAAATATTTGAAAAAATAGCATTCAATAAACTTTATAAATTTTTGGAATCTAATTCACTGTTGTATAAACACCAATATGGTTTTAGACGTCAGAAATCAACGATTCACGCGATAATTAACTACCTTCAATATTTATATGATAACATTGAAAAGGGCCACATTGTATTCTCAATTTTTCTCGATTTTTAAAAAGCTTTCGATTGTGTCGACCATAATATTCTACTGTCAAAATTAGCTATGTACGGAATTAGAGGCAACTGTCAAAATTGGTTCAATCATATTTAACTGAAAGAAAGCAATTTGTCTCCGTCAATGTTCAAGACTCATCCCACCTTAATATTACAACTGGGGTCCCACAAGGCTCCGTGCTAGGGCCACTGTTATTTTTAATCACTATTAATGATATTGTTAAATCATCTTTTCTGTTTAAATTTATTTTTATTCGCAGATGATAGTGCCTTATCAACTCCCTTGCCATATGACAAACCGAGCAACATTGCATCTACAATATATATAGAACTCGAAAATGTCTTCAGGTGGCTTAATGTTAATAAACTATTAATAAATGTAGATAAAACCAAATATATTCTTTTCTCTTACAAAAAATCTATTGAATTGCCCCATATTAAAATGGGCGACGGAATAATCTATGAAACTACTCATATCAAATTTCTAGGCATCTTTATTGACAAAAATCTGAGTTTTAAACAACATATTACGCATATCTCAACAATACTATCAAAATCGATTGGAATATTATATAAATTAAATTAGTTTTTTCCTAAATCTATTCTCCACTCTTTATATATGACAATGGTGCAACCTTACTTGACATATGGCATAGAGAGTTGGTATGTAAATTATCAAAATTATCTCAATAAATTAGTCATTTTACAGAAAAAAGCAATTCGAGCCATCCATCAATTTAACTAAAAAGAGTACACTAATTGATAGTTTAAAGAATCCAGAATTCTAAGACTAAATGATCTCTCTGTTTTTCAAACATCCTTATTCCTTTACAAAACAATAAAGTGTTCCTATAATAACTATATATTTAATATGTTACAAACAGCTGATAATACCCATAATCACCAAACCCGCAATAGAAAAAAATTTATTTCACCCTTTTATTCAAAATCAAATTCACAATGTAGCTTTCTGTACAAATCTATCAAAATATGGAATGGCTTGGACGACAATATCAAATCCCAAACCAATTTAGCTCAATTCAAAAGAGCTCTTAAAAACAATATAATTTCGGCTTACTAAATTTCTATTCAGTTTTTGTTATTGTGTATTTATTTGTTACCGTACACTATTATACTGTGTACTATTACTTTGATTTATACATTATAAATATGTTATTATTTATATAAGACTGTTGACTATGTTAACTACAGATCTTTTGAAATAATCGCTGGAAATAAAATAGTTTTTTAATTTATCTCTAAATGTAAATAATATAATTATTCGTTATTTGCAATCTTTACAATGGTTAGGTTCTCAAATCTATACTAAGTTGTTTATATTTTTATAAACATGAAGGGATTTTATTCTTGATAATGTTATGCTTAGTCTTAAGTTTTAAGTTTCTGCCCTAAAAGTCACTGACTTATTTTAAGCCCATAACTAATCTTTGAATGTATATACATATATACGAGTATGTATAAGTACTTATTGTAACTTGTCATTAAGATTTGAAATGTAATATGTTTATACTTTACATTGGATTAATATGGAATAAATAAATAAATAAAAATAAATAAAATACGCTCAGCTCACAGTGCCTCCAATAAAGCTCCCAGCTTACAGCTGTGGTAATTAAATTTATAGCCACTTAAAATTCTTATCTGCGGGAATTTTATGTAACCTCAAAAATTTGCTAATGATTGAGTTATTGATAAATACCAATGTGAAATTAATTTGACATTACAATTTTTTTACAATAACAAATACATGTTCCCGGAGTAAATCCTTAGAGTATAAAATCAATCTGTCCGAAAATCTTGTTCGTTGGAAAGATCAATCTTAAGTTATAGAGTTTTAGAAATAAGAAATTCCTTAATTCTATTCTCAATCAAGGATAAGTCGTGGCCAATAAAATCCTAAACGCATATTATCATAGAGGGAAGAGAGGTTATAGCTCTGAAGCGAGAGGTTTTCAGAATGCTTATTTTGTTTTGAGACATCACAGAAGTTAAAGAAATTAGGACTATTACGAGACACCACAGGTTTCCTAAAGACGCTGGAATACCGTAAGAAGTACGACAGATATAGATATGTAAAAAGGACAAGCATTTATCGACCTCATCTCCTTGGATGGAATTGATGTCGGATGCAAAGTGTTAATTAATCTAAGACATTTTCAAATGAAGTTTTAGGAGCAGATGAAGAGGCAGTTCAATGGAACAAATTTATTCTGGAGACTAGTCTCTTATTGCTTATAATCACATATTGTTTTAATCTCTGATTTAAAAAAGTTTACTTCTCTTTGAAACGAATAGCTTTGTTTTGTTCTTCTGATAGGGACGAATGCGCCATTTTCTACGTTTTCTCATGTTATTTATCTTTTCATTTATTGTATTACGTATTACGTCCCTGATGATGTAAACACGAAAACGCTTGGGCTTATATATATATATATATATATATATATATATATATATATATATATATATATATATATATATATATATATATATATATGCATTGAGGAAACAAACAAAGTAACCACAGTATTTTGGACGGATATATTGTGAAACCAGTTTTCGATGGTGACTTCGTCATCTTCAATTGCTGGAAAACTAATGAAGAGAGAAAGATACTTAGCCAAAGGACACACAAATTTACAAGTCAGAATTTAATCAAAGGGCTGATATGAAACGACATTTTTTATCAAAGGCGAGAGCTGTGATTTTATCGAACATTTCACAGTTTCGCAACTCACAGCTACGTTTACGGAGTAAGTCATTTTCTTTTTTGTAACTTGTTTTAAAATAAAGTCAAGGTTGTTATAATGATATAATCTACATATAAATTCAAATATGCATACATTTATTATTTACCCTTCACCGTTCTTATATAGATATAAATCGATCTTAAGTACCCAGAGATTATCAAAAGTTATAATGAATGAACCATCATTGGTAGGAAGGTGTCCCGCCTACTAACTGATAGTCTACAAGGTTAGAGTAAATGTAACATGATCTCGGACGAGATATAAGAGCAAGGAATTGTATATTAAACGCTATACAATGATTTAATTTTGGGATATCATCTCTGATAGATCTTTTCATTATACTGGAAAATTCTTCTGACAGATGAAATAATAGATTTTCTTTTCTTTTCACATTGAAGAATGAACGTGACTTGAGCATTAATACATATTCAGTAGACATTTTCCGTTGCTTTTTATCCGATTGAAACAGTAAATATTGAGATTATAATTACTCTCTCATTTTCAGATTCATTTACTCTACGAGTGCTTTACCATTGTTATAATATCCAGTCTCTCTATATCTCATCATAAGAATAGTCAATTCTTTTTATTTTAATGTTTCCTTTTCTCTTGCAATATAGTATTTGATGCATAATTATTTACTTTCGTCATTTTCCGATAGACTATGAATGTGTGTGTGTAGGCTTAGTACTATTATAAATATTCCCTGTAACTTGAAATTCACAAAGCCCTACTTCGTGCTGACTGTGGTCTGTTATAGTAGATTTGTGAAAATATATTCTATAGCAAGCATGGTATTTTGAGGGTAAATATTCATGGAGGATGAGGAAGTAAGGGTGACATAAAAACTCTCTGAATCCATTTTCATAACTGATAAAACACCTTTTTTATGTCATACCTTTATATTATTTTGCCATGCCCTTTCGCTTTAACTATCTTCTCCACTACATATTTCTTACAGGAGTGAAATTTTACTTTCTTGAGTTGTTTTTCATAAACGCCACCTTCAATATGTTATCTATTTAAATCTTCAATATAATACAGGCCTAATAGATTTGAAATTTTATATATCTTGTCGATTTCTTCACTCCACCCTACCTCGTATCCTCTTTATCTGCGACGAAACTCTAGGTCAAGGCGCCGCTTTCGTTTCAAAAAGAGTAAAGTTCAATTGTACCCATTTATAGCCATGGAAGGACCCATATGACCATGGGACATATGGTTATTTACCCTGGCTATTTTAAATCTGCCATCGATTTTGGCATTGAGTGGCGCCATCTAGTAGCAGAATTCCTCATTTAGCCATTTAAAGGCACTTGTAAGTGATTTGAAACATGGGAAACCATCAATGCAATAACCATTTATCATCTTATCACAAAACGCCGCAGGTCATTGTTGTGACTTTCCATCTCGTTTAAAATTACTGGAAACGCGTGAGATTTGAACATAATACAGAGCCGATCTTTTATCGATCCCTCTTTTGTTTACCGTCAACTCTCTGATTCGGTATAGCAATATCATATATAAATTTAAACGGTGTGTTCCAAACAATATTATGTCTAGAATTATTATAAGCCCTTGCAAAATCAACTAACACGTTGATGTATTTTCATGGATTATTAATGGTAAAATATCTTCTTTTGTCCTTTGTACACGCTTTACAAGACTAGGTTGGTTAAGTGAGTAAACATGATATACGCCGAAATAATTTTCTCCTCCATCATTATAACATATATAGCCTGCAATCCATCCGGTTTCTTCCATGAGATTTCGTATAGCCTTTGACACTACCTGATCCGTGTTCTCCTTTAGACGAATTAGTTGTAGATATTTAAAAATATACGTCAATTACAAAGAGTATGTAGTGTACACCATAATTAATACTTTCAAATTTGTACATCACAGTTAGATCTAGCTGCCAAATCTCGTTTAAACCTTGTGCTTTTACGTGTTTTGTCTTGAATCTTTTTTTGAACCGGCTTGTGTAGTTTAAAGCCATCCAAACCTGAGAGAATGCTATCCACGTCAGATCTTATATCGATCACTTTTAAAGAATGGAATATCCGATTTACCCCCACCATAAAATGTGGGCAGACTCGGGGATGTATATAAGCCTAACAATTGGTGGTTCATTTTTAATTGAATATTCGTTTTACACTTTTATATAACTATTTTATTTTACATCTTGGTTAAAATGCAAAATTTCAATTAAAATTTCATGGATGTCTGCAACCTTGTGACTTTGTACACATTTACTGATTCTCTGAATCAAAAGAGGTATTCTATAGACAACTGCTAAAAATTATCAATGTCTATTTTTAATTGCTTGCTCTCTTGTTGAGAATACAATGAAACTCATCAAACGACATATTTTTATATTCTCAACTTCTGTGATGGCTGTTTGAAGTTTTAGGCATTCATAGAGTCCATCGTTGAATGCAAGATAACAAGCAGCAACTGCATTCTGTAAACACTTTATAGGCCGAAAACGTTGAAGAAACTCGTCTTGAAGTTTGAGAAAAATATTGACTTCATACTGATTGTACAGCGCGTTTTTAAATCGTCTAGGAATAAATTCTTCGTCCCTATTTTCAGTAAATACCGAAATGTATACTTGGAAATACACAGTTTGTATTTGCCTTTAGTACACACTTTAGCTGTTTCCCACCGTAGACCTTCACCAGTCAATCTACAGGGGGCAAAATTCCGTTTTCACTCGTTATAGCGAGTTTATTCGTAGGTATTTTCAAAGTTCACTCTAATATAACCGACTTTTGTTCAGTAATCTTCAAAAGGCTGAATATATTAATTTTATATTTTTGTTGTATAATTAGTCTCACCTGGAATCGAGACAAAGCCTCTTACGTGTGTGTATTCGAATGAATCTTATCAGCAACTGAGATAAAGTCCGATAGGATTTCTTGGACGCGGTTTGAATATTCATGTATTAGCAAATCAATGCAGTTGCTACTCAACTTTTTACAATCCTTTAATTGGTCTGTCTAGTTGCCACCTTTCATTGGTAAAATTAATAAATAATTCAACCAGTTCCTTAGTTTTTGCTGTTGACGATAAAGAGAAGTAGGACATGTGTTTGCGCAAACCACTGAGCTTGCTGTAAAGGAAGTTGATGTGAGTAATATTTTCTAACTCTTTACGACGTTGCGAGTTTTTTTGATAGATTTAGGTAAATAAGAAGATATTAATTTTATTTTTACTTCGTCCCAGAAGGTGGAAGGTGTTCTTTTCCATGTTCTTTTAGTGGCTGAAAAATTAATCTACCTCTTTCACGAACACTAGGTTCCAGTCTTTCCAGTACTTTATCTGTATAACCGTTTATTTGATTCTATTTATTCTCATAATTTTAAGGGTAGATGTGTTTACAACCTTAGCGTACTGTTACAAATAGTGTGCATAGGGTTTTGGTAAAGGATAACACGTCTATCTAGTGGGATGTGTGAATCATTTAGTATAGTAGTCAACTCTCTCTCTTTCCCCAAAGATAAAAGTATTTCTTGTGGTGGGATTAAATTTGAGGGTATTTCTCTCTATTTTTCGGGATAAACAATATTTTTTTTCATCCTACAAGGTTGGAGAGAATTGTTGCTAGAACAGAGAATAAGATTATTAGAAACGATCCTCTACGCTGATTTATTAGTTCTTTCTTTAGACTTATATGAGCTGGCTTCGGACTAACATACGTATTAACCGTTTGAATCAAGATATCTTTTGTTTCTGCGATGTTGTCATCGAAACAATACCTTTTAATAGTTCTTCTTTTTGCTCCGTTTTCTTCCACAAAAAAGTGCCTGCTGCCGTTTATGTATGTGTGTGCGTAAATAGTGTGTATTTTATTTGAAGTTAATCTTTACTTTAATGGAAATTATAATGAGATCTTTCTCCTTCCACTCCATATCCCCCCTACTAAGTAATGCCACGATAAAGGAGAATGGATGAATGAAATTATGAACGAAGGAATTAAATGGAGAGGTCCTGTATGACTCCTCTAGAAGGATAATCATGGTGTACTTTATGAAATGTGGTGGCTGACTGGATCACCTCACACTAACTGGGTGCTAACCCCTCACGGGCTTGGTTATTATAGTTGCTCCCCTCTGAACTCCTGGCCAGGTGCGGGAATCTCAACCTCACCTAACGGTTGCAACTTAGTCTCATTCCGGATAAAGACTTCAGGCACTGGAAATTGCTGTGAGCTAATCAACAAACCAACATCCTCCGTTGCATCCGATTTTACTCTGAACTCGTAAAGCAACATAGTTAGAACGAGAATTATGATGCAGGAGCTCCAGTAACTAATTTATTAGAGTTTTGGGAGGAGAAAATAGGGAAGAGGGTCAGATTAAGCCCTAATTTATATTTTTTAATCCGAAAAAAATGGTTATGTTATATCTCTTTCAAAGCTCTCGAATTGCTGCTTTCGGTGGGCTTGGCTCTCTAGTCCTCATTTCCATCGATGATAAGAGAGAAGGGCAAATTTACTCGTGCGTTTAATCGTAATTTTGGCATCCGCGGAAAAACTTAAAGAGCGAGAGAAGAGAGCGAATTCTCGCTTTCATTTGATGCCCAAAAGAGCGAAAGAAGCGTTTCTCAAATGCAAAGGTGATACGAGGACTTCCGTTTAATGTTTTGGAAGGGCCTAAAATAATACAATTATGTAGGGAACAGAGTCTTCGCCAATGAACCAATACTGGCTTTATCCCAATCAACTTGTTTTAGACTTTATAGTATATTAAATTTGCTGTAATTCTTTTTCTTATTGTTATATGAACATCTCTAGTTTTAATGTTCTGTTTTATCCAACTTCTTATGAAAATATTAGTATTTATTTGAATAAAATAACAAACCTTACAGGATGAATTTTATCAGAATTCTCTGGGAAGCAAGCTTTTCGTAAAGAAATTGAGGGTGTTGGGAGACTGAAAATATGTTGAATCGAGGTACTAAAAATAGGAGAATTCTGGAGCGTTTCGGCAAGTCAGAATTCATTTGAACCTACTCTCGTTCAGATCCTCTTGGGCCCAAGAGCGAAGTTTAGGTTGTTAGATTATGCTATTGATGACAATGCAGCAAAAAATAGAGCAATTGGTATGAGTTACATAATTAAAAGAGTCTTATCTATAATTAGTGGTCGTGCTATTACCTGTTGTGCTCAGAATGACTCACTAGAACTTAAATAAATTTAATCTAAACTTATAAAGACTAACCACTTTATAGCGACCACTTTAACACCAGTTTATAGTATTTCTTTCTTTAAGCATAACCAGACTTTACTGTTTGATTGCACTCAACGAAAAATGTCTGCTTCTTAAATGAATGTTAAAGGGAATTAATATGGTTGGCAAGAAAGGCCTGACTCACTTAGGAAGCGGAAAGAGAACAACAAAGTTTTATGATTTTTTTTAAAATTTGAGAGCCCATCTGGCGACGGCCTACTAGGGCAAAAGTCGTCGTATTCACATCACAGTCTACTACTAGGTTAGCTTATACAACAAATAACAATATGTAAATAACAAGGCTCAAACAAGACAAAGGCACTTTCTCTTGAATTTACGAATTAAATTAAATAAAATTCTCTAGCTAAACCGATTCTGCGAAATTGCTACTTAAAAACTTTCAGTGAGATTGGAAACCAAAGAAACGATTCGTAGATCATTTAGTTCGAAAACTAGTGTAGAAGGAGTCAAATAAATACACCCTCAAATTCTCTTAGATTTATTTAAATGATTTTTGATTTTTCGAGACCAAAGGACATGGATATAATTCATTACAAATTTGTAGATTTACTGTACATGCATACGAATGGTTACTATTCAAGGAGAAAATTCAAGTTTAACATAGTGGTTGAGGAGAGCTCATTTGATTTTAGGTTTTTTCGATATTTGGAAGTCTAACCCAATCCTTTATGCCACTACCCCAAACCCACGCCTCGTTTCCTTCCGTGGTGTGGCCAGCGAACAGTGGACCCTATTCCCAGCTGAAAATAAATAAAATTAGCGTCTCTCGTTTTTCCCGGCTAGGGAAATTTAAATGAAAACTCATCCATCGTTCACTCTTGGGCAATTAAAGGACAGAGAAATTAGAACTGAGAAACAACAGAGACAACTAGGTCTATTTAAACAAAATATATTTCTTTTGTGTTACACATATTTAAATGGCCATTCAAATTGATTCTGAACTCCCCTGAAGAATCCTTGGAACCCACTTTTTCCGGAATTCATTTCAAAAGTATACCCTCTCATTTAATCTGCTTTATTACTGTTAGGGGGAGGAGGGTATCACGCTACCGCTAAACTTTGTCCCAAAAGATCTCCTACTGTTTGCTTTTGTTTTTATTATATACATAAATAGTAACAATAAAAGGTTTACACATTTTAAGTACGAGATCTGTAAACTGATGGAAATTCTTGCTCAGTTTTAATCCATTGCTTTTTCCTTTATTTCTGCTGTTCGCCTGATTCTAGGGTGGTCTTGAGAACATATACCTATTAAAAGGAGATATCAATAAGATAAACGCTATGGGGCATTGTGAGCTTTATTCTAATACTAGTTTCTAGACTGCCTAGCTTGAGGAAGAAAGTCCCTGCACTTTCAAAACTAGCATCCAAATATAGCTTCCAAACTACTACAGCGTTTATGCCTAAAATAGTTTTGAAAGAGGATAATATTTTAGAACTTGTCCTATCTCTATGCTCATTAAAGGAAGGAAATCCGGCAAAAGAAGAAATGAAAATGAGTGGAAGGTACACAGAAATGGTAAACAGAAATCAAAGAGATAAGAAATAATTATTTAATACAAAGTTTGCAAAAGAATAAAACTAAAGAGGGCGAAGAAGCGGACAAATAAACGGATAATGAAGAAAGAGGATTAATATATGTTCCCGATTATTACTTTGACATGATTCGAGAAGCATCGCCACGTTTGCTTTCTTCACGTTGACTAGCGGTTATTTTTTCTGTTATTGGTTTGATTTGCCTATTGATGTTTATTGTGGTGTTTGTCTCTTTCATTTTAGTCTGCGTGAAGCATAAGAGAGTAGATCATATCCTCACGCAAGCAGAGTAATGCAGTGTCGAAGGTAGGTTGCGTGGTATAATTTTGGTCCTTTGTTTCTGATTACTTGATGATGTATCAAGGGCAGTATTTAAATAGGGATAAGAACAAGCCTACCAGAGTTGCCTTGTTTGTAACAGGACTTTTCATTCTTACCCATAACAGGTTTGTATATATATTTCTCAAGAATTACATATATTATTCTATTGTATAATTCATTTATAGTTTTCATTAGTGACTAGTCAATTTCACAAGTTTGTTTTTTTTCCCGTTCATATCATCCTTACTAGCGTACATGAGATCTTTTACTGCCAATTAAGTCGGGCGAAGGAAAATTGCCCTGCTTCTCAAACCATCTCTACATTTGTCTACCTTGCTGTTCAGCATTCACATGTTTTCAATTTCTCTTTCATTACCTCTTTCCTATAACTTTAAACGTTTAGAATTTATCCGCTATAGTTATATAATAAAAATGTACATAATAATAACCATTTAAAGGGCACGGTAGTGCCCAAGTTGCTTGCCCTTCTAGTCAAATGCCTTAAATTATTTGGGTTATAGATAAACCAAATGAGATGCTATGATATATAAGTACAATTTTTGTGAATAAATCAGATCTATTTAACAGTTTTTTCCGTTTCAATAGCTATAAGGGTACATTTGAATTCTACCAAGTTCCTTATCGTGCTAAACAAATAATAATTTTAGAATTAGTAATAATACTACTAATATTTTATATAGTGCTATTTAAATTTGATATCAGTGACATGCTAAAGAAGTGTGGTCAAAAGCAGATCCCTTTTCTCTTACCACTCTTGACCCAACTCCTCTCTGATTCAACCTTTGTTACATTTCATTGTGTCCTTTACACTTTAATACAGTTCATGAAATATCCCTAGATGCCACGATCTAGGATCTTGCTATAGCAGTCATTTATGTAGTATGTATCTAATGATCTCATGGAATTTGAGGTAAATTATATCGACTTCTTCTGTAAAATCATATTTTCTTATCATCAATAATGATATGATTGATCATCTTACGAGTTTTTTTCTTTTAAATACATGCTTACTCAAGCATCAGGTGTTCCTAAAGATAGCTTTTTGCTCCCTATTTGTTAATTAAAATAATTAGTTAATAAACATATCAGACTGCTCAGCATAAATGCCGTATAGATTAGTTAGTAACTTTTATATTAAATATCTTCAGTCTAAAATCATACTTATTTTTTTCCTTCCGACCTCAATGCTTAAAGCCATTCAGAAGGGTTTTATTGATGTATGGGGATCATTTTGGATTCTTTTTATTTTTTCCAATGAAAGAATGCTGTCTTCCATTTCAGTATTAAGCAAAATAAATAATATTTGGTAGGACATTATTAAGGAGCTTTATGAATGTATACTACTTGATTTCGAGACTTTATTGCAATTCGTTTTTAAAAACTAACAAGGACTTGTTCAATCCTACCTAAGACATGTCAAAAGATATTCTTGATACATAAAAGGACATTAAATATATTTCCAAGTTGGTTAGATTAGGTTTTGCCAAAAATCTATCTCTTAAATTGAAAAAATCTCGCTTCTTCACACTAAACAATTGAGGCTTTATAATTAATATTTGTGGGAAGTAGTTTTACAGCTGTTCCGATATCCGATAATTTGTTTGTCAGCCAATTCGGTTTGTGGTTGACACAGGCAATGATGCTGAGTACCTTGATCTTACCTTTATACTCAATATGACCAAGACAGCCAGTCTTTTTAATTATTACTTTATTGGGATTTAACATATTTTGCAGTAGAATCTTTCTATACAAGACAAAATATATCCAATGTTCTGATAGTTACCGAACAAATTTCTCTCACCATCATTCAAGCTGCTTTTTTTAAGTTCCTATTAAAGTATTCAGTTATTACTAAATATTTAAACCTAGATTATATTTTTTATTCTTTGTGATTTCGCATAATTAACTTTGAACAACTAAATTCTGAAGTTTATTTAAAAACCTGATGCTTTCTCTCATTCTCAATTTAGTTCTCATCTGGAGTCAAAAATGAAAAAAGAAGAATATTATTTGGAATCACGTAAAAATTTATGCGACAATCGAAATATATGCCGTACATCGCAGAAAGCAACCTCTTGTTACGTGCAAATATCATTGCAAGTTAATAAAATGCACCAGTTGTGCCTGACAAATAAATTTAAGAGAAATAATATTTGACCTTGTTTTTCTTACCAAAACTTCAGTGGTTTGTACTGAGATAGAATAATTGTAAGGATGGTTATGATATTTTATCCTTGATTTCACTTATAATAAACGATTTCGAGCAAATTCGACAAGGGGGTATGAATCATAATTCTCCTTGTAGAATAATTTCTCTATACATAAATACGGCCTATAATTAGATCACATTGTAAGTTGTGCTTAATAATAAAAAACGTTGTAAAACTGAAAAATAGGAGACAATATTGAATCCATTAGTCCTACCTAAAAGATACTCTCAATCTTTCAAAAATTGACATTTAAGAAAGGCAAATCACAATAACGCATAGGAAATAAGGAAAGATATACACAAGTGATTTCCTCGTTTTCTAGGGCAAACAAAGATCATACATAGATTAAAACAAATGTAAAGAAGATAGCAAATTGAATAAAAAAATATAAACTCTAAATCTTTAAATAAAGTGTATGGTAAAACAGCAGCTAGCGTAATAGACTAAAAAGCGAAGACTGCTCGATGGCAGAGGTTTGAAACGCACCTTGTAGGGAAATCGATATCTAACCCTAAAAACTGAGGCTCTGTTCCTTCACCACAAGATCCTGGCATTTGGCAGAGTAACCAGAATACTTAAACCCTCCCCCCTCTCTCCCCTCGCCTCGAAGACCACCCGAAAGGCCTTCGCATAATCCCGACATGCACTAATCATCACATTTTGGTTAAACTGGCAATATTTCTCCTAAAAGTTGGGATTTAATTTCACTGCATAGACGAAATTAGAGGAGCGTTGACTAAAAGCCAGAAGATGCCTTTAGGGCTAAGTGAAAGAAGCTCGGAGAAGCGCCATAAGAGGAGGAGGTTTAATTCTTAAAACCTCACTCCCCCTTCTTCTTCCCCTACCCCCAGTGGGGTGGTAAAATATATAGGCGGATAACTGTAGAAGAACAAGGAAGATCGAGTTAGCGATCTAGACGACGAAGTCCGGCTAGAGTGCCCGGCAACCCAACAAAAGAAACACAGAAAAAGCTCATGCTGTTCATGGTGGTCACATCGAAATTTAGTTTAGCGTGTATTGAGAAACAAGCTCAATCATCTCTCGTCGGAGAAACCTCCTATCCTGGTTTACAACATAACGCAGAGATAGTCCTCGCCATTGAGGAATAACTCAAAGTGAACTCCCTCAAACACTCCCCATTCGTCAAAGAATTCACTCGCTTGCTCATCGCTCGTCAGTGCGAATCATTTCAAGATTAACCAGAAAATTAGAAGAAGCATACTTTCACGGTCCCGTTGTTGAAATCATTTGAATAAGAAAAGTGCTTAACGTCATCCGTCGCCCACACCGAAATCATCTGTGGCTTCAAGCCGATCCCCGATCCAGCCAAACAGCTGGAGTGCCTGCGAATACATCAACGCGCCTGGCCGCAAACAACATTCTTGCGTCTACATAAAAATTGAGGCCAAGGTCAGTTTCCAACCAGATTCACGTGTGGTTGTTTCAAGGGTAATTAAATTCCATTAATTTTGTTGAAGGTCAATTAGCATCCAATATTAAAGTGAGTTTTGGGTCAACAATTACTTTATATTCATTTGTTTAATTTATTAAGTCTCACTTAAACTGGTTTAATTCATAACTGTAGTTTGTTTTGTTAGATTTCACTTTTGTTTTTTGATGTGGTAATTAAAGATCTATTTTTTTAGAAGTATTTAATTAAATCCTCGAAACGTTGAGCATGGCACTAGAAATCCTCAAAGATTAAAAAAAAACCGTAATAATAATAATAATAATAATTTAGCACTCTTAGAGAAAACGTAAGCAAGGAGTTTTTGAAGTACGTAACAAACCTATACGTACGTACACCACTACTCGATCCTTGCAATACCACGACACACCTATTTTCACTTTCCTTGTCTAAAAGTGTTTATATTTGTTTTATTCCGTTTACTATCTCTTTCTCTTCCTTCTTTCTTAATCTATGTTTGATCCTTGTTTTGTCTTATAAAAAGACGCAATTGCTCTTTCTCAAACTTTGATAAAAGCCAACTTTTTAAAGATTGAACAAATTTTTGATAATTAATTAACTCAGTTAAACTGTGGAAAACGACGATATTTACAGATTGTAAATATTTGTAAAATATCCAATATGGAATTTTCAAAAATTAGCTCTCTTTAAAAATGTGATTAAAACACCCACTTTTTAAAAGATTGAACATATTTTCTAAGGGCAATTAAAGGTTTATCGAGTATTAGCTACCGTTCTTAATCTCTGAAAAACTTCATCCTTTTCAAATTGAACACATTTTTAAAAGCTCAAAATAAAGGTTTTCCATTATTAGTTCCTCTTTTCAAGCTGTGGAGAACGCAACCTTTTACATATTGAATATTTGTGAGAAACATAAAATAAGGTTTTTCTATTATTAGCTCCCAGATATTTCAAATTGTCTAAAACGCCCCCTTTTTTAAGATTGACTACATTTTTAAAAGGTAAAATATTTTTTCGTTCTTTATTATTTTTTTCCAGAGTTACATTTCTCAAATTATATAATTTGTAAAAGTGTTAAGTCTCTTCTTTCATTTTAATGGTGGAAATGAATACAAGAATAAAGAGAAATGTTTACCTAGTAAAGGTCTGGTACAGAAAAATTCATTAATTCTAAATTCTGGTTCCAGTAGGGCTTATTAAATGTCTCTAAGAACAAATAGTACTAGGAAGATTGGGAGCCAAATTTGCATCTTTGAGTGTCCAGTGTCCATTGTGGGCAAAATGCCGATCTTTCTAAGTAGCAGGAAAGCAAATATTTATCGTAATAAGAGATAATGTTTCTTATAAACACTTAAACGCTCAAATGCATTGTCTAAGCAATTATTGAAAGCTGAGACAAGCAAATCTGTGTTGTTAGTCATCATCACTAATCATCATAATAACTCACTCTATAATTTAAAAAGGGGATATTTTTAAGTATTTGAATAATAATTTCATCTTAGTTTGGTTATGACTTATGTTTTCTTTTATCAAAGTTCAGAAATAAATATAGGTATCGAAATTTTGTGAAATTTTTAAAACCCAAAGAATTACAAATGGTGAAGTTCCGAAAATTTATTTTTATATATCTTCTCCTATAGCTCTATATTTTTGCAACGTGATATCTTTAAAGGGAGGAAATTTAGTTTAGAGTTCCTTTTTTAAATTATCATATTTGGTGCAGTTCAGAAAATTTATAAAAATTTAACCATGGCTGCTTTTTTTTAGATTTTAAATTTTAACCTCAGTAGCGAAGCCATTGCCTGCTATCAGTATATATACAGAGTCGTCTGGGGTCAGAAGATGGACTCGAGCAATTTTTTTAAATATTCACTAAGAATTACTGATTCAAGTTAAAATACATTCATTTGAGGTGATCAAAATTGCGGCATTTAATTCCAAGCTCTAGGTAAATTTGAATAAAAACTAAATAGCCATGGCATTCTTTCGGTCCCTCTTCTTCTTTATTAATTCGTTCATTTAATATTTTTGTTCCTTCTTATACCTAGTATAACAGAAAAGATTATGGTAGAAATTTGATCGTAACAACGAAAAATACAATAAATGCGCTAAAGATATAAAGACAGTCCGGAAAATTGCTGTTAAAGTAAAATAAAATACCAGAATTACTACGTAAACCAGTGAAACACATTGAACTAATTGAAATTTTTCTTAAATTCTTCCTTAGGTGAATCCTCTTAAGACCCAAATAGCGACATCTGACTTTATCAAAGAAGATTGCCTTCGTCCGTGCAAATGTTTGGTTTCTTGCACGCCTCGTTTCTTGTCCATTCAAACTAATTTAAGGTGTGAAACGCTCCAAGCTAGTGTGCTGTTGGCCAATTACTTTGAGTCAACTACCAAATTGAACGTGAGAAGGCTGGCTATCGAGAGTAATTTGAGGATCTTGTTTAGATCAAGTCTTTGCTTCAAACGAGCAAAGTTTAGTGAGGGAACTTCATAATACGGTTCCTGATTCTTAGAGAATTTTCATTTGGGTTAACCTATTTCCTTTGGGAGCAATAAAAAACCCATTTATTTCTGTTATAAATATAAAGACTAGTTTTTTTTATTTTTAAATATATAGTAATAATGATCCTATCATATTCCAATAGATACTGGTATAATAATTAAATGGAATAGACTTCATTTAGATTTCAAATTTCATTTCAAGCACCTTTAAATTTACACATAGGGTATATATGTTTTTAAAGCTTTGAAAAGATTATTAAAATGCTTTCGACTTTTATTTTGCAGTTAAAAATTAAAATGGTATGTAAGATTTTCAATTTAGGCCTCATTGAATAAAGGCTGCTAACATCAGCAGACCCGGGTTCAAGTCCCAGCCAGGAATTTCAAACTTTTTTTCCCTGGCGTTATCTCTGTCTTCTCGGTAAATGATTGCCTTCATTGTGCCGCCCTCTGCTCTCTTTGATTCTAGTCTTCTTCTAATGTCCCTTTCTCTTACATCTATAACCCTCCTTTTTCTTGTCTCGTTGCTCATTCGCGTCCAATTTCTCTTTCTATTACTATATTGTTATATAGTCTGCAATGCGAGGTTTCTGCACCTTTATTTCTGTCTACAAAATTGTTTGAAAGGAACAAAATAAATATCGCGAAAGCCCTGTGGTGGTTGTTATCACCCGCAGAACTTCCATTTGCTCTTTATATATATATATATATATATATATATATATATATATATATATATATATATATATATATAATTGATGGGTGGGTTGCTACTAGCTCCACGAACCTGTAATTTCACTGGGAATGAGAGTACATAGAATGCGAAGATATTCATCTTCATTTATTGGATATAAACAACGTTTCGAGCTGTCCGCTTATCTTCTGGTTCTATCATATCAAAGTATAAAGGAATACATAATTTACAATGAATTAGAATATTAAAAGTGTTGAAAAATATGTACAAAAAGAAAGACTTTTTTTCCCTATAATACAAAACATAGGAAAGTACATAATTTATAATGAGTAAGAATATTAAAAATCCTAGAGGAATACAAGGGAGAACCATCAAAACACTCATCTATGTTGGAGTGGGGATTGAAGTGGACATAGGTAAGATTATATTGGTAGTAGAGTTATGTCAAAAGTAGGGAAGCAGCGGACGAGTCACAATTAATACTAGAAGCACGGGATTTAATATTAAAGGGATTCTAGTATACTTAAGCTTTGCTCATTGTTATCTTGATCAATTATTGTAAAATTATTTATAGTTATATCCTCGTTGAATTTGTTGCATGTGCTCTGATAGGGGATGGTTCTTTACAATTAAGTGGTTCTCCAGTGCAGGCGCTGATGCCCATGTGTGAGGAGGATCTTGCTCTCACGGAGCGAATCGTGCTGCATATGTATCTTCCTTAGAGACACCTTGGACAAGTAAATTCGTAAACAACACGACTGCGTATCCCTAGAGGAGGTTTGTCCTTTTGACTAAACCAACTGACAATATTGAGTTTGTTAACAAATGTTAATTTGAAATTTGTATGGTCAAAATAGCGTTTAAATAATTTAGAAAACTTTCTTCTGAATTTTCTATTAAGGGAACCCATTTCGGAAATAATAAAATATTTTGAGGCTTTAGGAAGATCGAACGAAGGATTGGGAGGTAAATATTGGGACTTTAAAGATTTACAAATAAGGGTATTTACTAATGACAGGGGAGAGCAATTATTCTGCAAATAGGATCTTAGGAATTCAAATTCTGTATGCATTAGAGAGAATGAAGATGACAGTTGGAAGCCACGATAGATGAGTGCCCTGATGGAGCTCAGTTTGTATGATAAGTTGCATAAGCTATAAAAATTTGTACCTATATTATTGAACGTCGTTTTTCTATATATGGATGTTGTTAAGCCTTCATTTGATTATTTTAATTAAAAGGTATAAAAAACAGAGACAATTTTATTTTTGAGTTTCCATAATGTATTTAATGTTAGAATGAATGGAATTGAGATAATTAAAAAACTGGTACGATTGGTCCTGGCTATCAAATACTGCTTGCCCTTCGTCACTCAAGCCATTATTCTACTAAAGATTTGTAGACGACTCCTGTGCAGTATTTGATAGCTAGGGCCAGGCGTACCTGAAGGCTTAACTCTGAACGCTTTATAAAATTATCTCTATAATCGGAGTGTACCACCTTCTTTGGAAACTCATGCATGAAATATCACAAAGTTTATGGAGGAGTAGGAAGTGTAACAGTATGATTTTTAATAATTTCAGCTGTAACAAGTTGCATTTCTAATTCGTTGGCCAACTTAATCCATTCTGATAGAACTGTTACTGTTAAGGAAGTCTACTAAGTAAATCAGCCGTATCCTATTTTTTCTTGATCTATGCACCACTTGACATTTGATAATATCAAAGAAAACCTTTGAATTCTCTCAGAAGCCATAGTTGAAGTATTCTTCTTATTATCAAGAATAACCAAAAGAGATTTGATGATCAGTTAAAAGTTTAAAATTCTGACTATAGCAAACGGAATTTCTTCCGCCCCCAAATAATATCCGAATCTTCTCTATCTAATTCGGAATAAAGTTTTTCTGTCTCTGAAAAAGTAAGAGATACATAGGCTACGAGGTGCTTCACCCCTTAAAACAAATAACTCTGCGGCACCTTAGCCATAAGACCTGATACCAAACCAAATTATGATAGATGATGTGGGATAAAAATTAACTAATAGTTTCGAATTCATTAGTAAGTCCTTAGATTCTTTAAAGGTTGTTTCTTGATCCTGACCCCATATGTTCTTTGTATCCTTCTTTAATCCTCAATTTAATAGTTCTAGAAAATTAGCAGAATTTAGTAAAAGTCTACGATAAAAATTCAACACCACATATGTGATTTTAATTTCGTCATGTTAGTAGGTTTTAGAACATCATTAAGTGATTTTACAATTTCACTTTAGTTTTTTTTTAACTTTAATCTTGCACATTCTAAATCTCTAGAATTTTTTTAAGTTTCAATATAGGGTTATTTTCAATAGTCCACATCAATATTATATCATGTAGATAAACATATACCCCTTGAATACCTTAAGGTAAATTTTCTATGGTCTTTTAACAAATGCCTGGAGCTGCAGAGAAACTGAAAAATAAACTATTATATTAGTAGAATCCACGAATAGTATTAAATGTAGTAATTTCTATTGGAATCATCTAATTCCAGTAGAAAATAAGCCTGCCTCATATCAAGTTTACTTAAAATTTCCTCATGCTTAAGTAAAAGGTATCACTCCATTAAGATTGCTTTATTCGCCGCTAACCTGAATGAAAAATTAAAGTTTTCAACCAATCCCTAACCAATAGTATACTATCTGGATCATCCACTATAATTATAATCAAATTTACAACATCATTTGATCCTGATACGTTTACCTTAACATGAAATTCACTGAAAAACTGAACGTATAATTTTTTACTCAACTGAAGACTCTAGGAGACTCTTACAAAACTTAGTAGATAAATCTGAAATGTGTCTTTAGGTATAATTTACCTAATTGCTCCGTTATCAAACTTCATTGACACCATTATATTGTTTATACAAATATTTAACATATGTAATAACTTTAACTTGTATTCTGCAATACATATATGTTCTAAAATTGATTCCGACTTTACTTCTTGACTATAGTGTACATTAATGTTTGAATTATTATTAGATGCAGATGAACTAGCATTAAATCCTTTAGAGTGGCAGACACTTTTAAAATGACCTGTTCAAGCAGTGAAAATATTTTAATTCTTGAATTTACCATTTGAAGGAAAATGATTTTTTGAACAACAAGCAAAACAAGATTATTCAGCTGGTCTATTTCTGTTTAAAGTTTATATTAGTATTCTTTGTTTAACCAGACATTCCTGGGCTATATTTTCACTATTTATTAAATTTAAATCCGATTTAAAGTGGTTTTGTGATAACTTATTTCTTGAGCTCCAACTTCCATTGAATTATCTTGTTTTTTTTTTACATCTTTGTAATAGAATGGTCTGAGGCCGCTTAAATTCAGCCGCTATCACATGTTTAGAAACACATGCTACACACGTGCATCTGCGAGAGGAAGCAGAGCGCGTTATCACCACCATAGCAAATATTTAATCAAGGAGGTTCATTCCCCCGTTTCGCCTCCATACGTAGATCTCGCCAGATTAAGTTAGGCTTATGGGCAGCTAAGGTATTTTCCCAGGCATTGCCCCGAAGTCCTCCACTCAATTATCCCCTACGCCATGGAGACGGCTCCGGGTACTTATAAAATAGCTTTTTCCCAATTGAAGCAGATCCCGATTATCTTCACGAGGCAACACGCCGATCCGGTCTACCTTGTGCACCTAGTAACTCTCTACCTCGAGAACCCCCTTATTGTCCAAAAGAGGACAATATCGCTTGAGTGCCAAGGTTCGTGCCTTCGAGACGCCAAGTCAACAAGGCCCCCGTCACCTGTTGTTCAGTAAGAAAACAACGTTAGAACAGCCATTGTTCTTCGAGCCCGTTTGACAAGAGACGGTTCTCACCCTCCCTCCTGTTGTTCAGAAAGAGAACAACGTTAGAACAGCCATTGTTCTTCAAGCCCGTTCGTCAAGAAACGGTTCTTGTTCCCAAGACATCACGTGAGGATAATTTAATTCCCCCCTTTTTAACGTTCTTCAAGAGAACCCTTGGTTTCAACAATAACCTCCATTGTTCATCTAGAACATTCCCGATTTGCTGTCACAAAGATCGCTCGTACTTCCGAGCCCCACTTCGCTTTCACTCTTTAAAGACAGTCCTTCCCCTTCGCTAAGGACAGCCCCCGAAGAACCCTTATGCTGGAAATCGCCAGTGGACCGAAGATTCCTTCGCATCGTCTTCCTCTGCACAACAACTTTGTAATTACGTAAGCTGAGCATTAACTTTAATCATCTAACCTTTTGTCAACGCTACCCTGTGCTTTAAATGGTTTAGCGAACCATTCCCCCCCCTTTAATTTTTGGTTTGTTTACCTTTCTAAATCTCTCCAAATCTTAATCCTCATATTAGATAGATATTCCCACGACCCTTTTTCATTCCCCGTTTCTGTAAACATTTTCTTTGTGTGTTGTTGATAGTTTAATTAATAAAACTCTATTTTATTAATGATAGCCATATTATTATCCTTGTGCTCCCTTTCACTTCTTAAGCATATTGAAGATAAATAAGCCTCTCCAGGCCCCCCCTCCCTTTTGGATTAACCTCTGTCAATCAGATTACCACGCACTCGAAATATTAGAATAATTCCCTCAACGAATAGTTATATATGGTATATCGACGAGAGCCTATTCTACGACAATCTTTATCAAAGGTATGATCTTTCATGCTAATCATTTTTGTCTGAATTCTTTGATCATGAAACGCAAAAGATAATTTAAATTTTACAATATCATTTAAAGACTATTTAGATTTAAATGTAGTTAGCCAATGATTTTAATGCAAGGACAAATTGGTTAACAGATTCAAAAGTTTTTCGAACTACAATGAAATTTCAAACTTTCCTCAATTAAATTTGTTGCCAATAAATCTTGATAATGCCAATGGTTTGGCTCCAACGGTTGCCATAAAAACTGAAGTTTTCACAGTTTCCTCAAACGCTAACAATACAAAAACAATTGATCTTTTAATGTAATTCCTCATTTTTCAATATCTTTTTGAGTTTTCCACTTGATGTTATACGAGTTAGATCCACTCATTATAACTTAATAATATATTTCTGATCTGAATAGGAAAGGTTTTGTCTGGTCGCCAGCTTATCATATATAAATAGCTTAACAAGGATAGGCATAAATTTTAACGGCGCACAAATGAACGTATAAAGCTTATTTTATATTATAAAGACTAATATTAACGGTTTAATTTGATTAATTATACTTTCAAAAGATTAAAAAAAGAGATAGAAGAGAGATAAAAAAGGAAAAGTATAAAATGAATATCATTAACAACCGGTGGAGAATAGAATCATGTTGAACGATGCCTAGGGACTCACACTATAAATTTACCGAAAAATTGCAACATCTGAATTAAAGGAAAGAGAATAAATACAACAATAACTGATAATAAATCAATAAAAAAACTTAAAATAATATTTAATATTAAGAAAACTATCCAATAATTGAATTAGAATAATAATATAATATATTTATGAATTAACCCTATCATAGCAATTATGTGAAACCGATTACCATCTAATAGTCTTCTTAATTTATTTAATAACAAACGCATAAACAAACAGTTTGGATGCATTAATTCAATATATTACAAAGATTATTCATTAATAACTAAAATTAATGAAACACAACACATATCATCAACTAAGGAAGTTGGGTTGTAATGGGAAGGTTCGGGAGAGACCCTCAGTCCACTGTTCGCGTTTGCCGCGTCAGAAGGCCTGGTGACCGATGTGCTGACGGGCTTCAGCACCCTGTCCGGCCCTAGATTGGTTTCTCTTCTTTCTTCTGCTAATCCCTCTTTCTTCTTTTTCTACCAACTCTCGTTCACCTTGACTTCGCCCCTCTTGTTTAATCTTTCACATTCTCTACCTTTTTTTCAGCCCCTTCTTCGACTGCCCATGGACCCAATTGATCACTACCCAGCGACCCAAAGGAACTGCACACGTCTCACAATTACGACCCGATGTTAAGTGTAATGACCCTAACCGTTCTTAAGTTAGCTAGCAGGCCGGATTTATTATCTCGACCTTCCTACCACGCCACGTGTAGGATTTGGTGCCAGTTTTCCCAAAGGGTGGCTGAGTAGGCGTATTTTATCCTATTTAGTTACAGCGGCTGGGCCCAATCTAAAGGTGCCTGGTATTGTTATACCCTTGTTGGGCTCAATTTTGGCCGTCATGGGCAGGGGTGCCGGATATTTATACAAGAATCATGAATAATCTGAATTCAGAAACAGCTCAAAGAGCAATACAAAATAAAGTAACATGACAAAATTAACTATTTGGGCCCGCTTGCTGGTCATGCTATATCGCAATCTAAACAACAACAACAAAAAGTGTTGTGTCTTGGAACTCAGAAAACAATTACAGTATGTCATCAGAAAAACTCACCAAGATTGAACCAAACACAGATTAAAATATCTTCCAAATATTAAGCTATTTAATTAACAAACTTTTAACACTAACCAAATTAAGTGAACATAAATTAAAGACATTAGGCAAAAATGGCTCCAACACGAGTGTCGGAACAATACACTTCAGCCGCTTGATGCCAGATCTTTAAAGCTCAGACGATTTAGGTTGCCATGGAATCAAATAAGGTATTCGAAGACGACGGAAACAAGACGAAAAGTGTCTATACAACGCAAGTTAAAGTCTAAAAACTTGTCTTCGAACAAAAAAAGGCTACCACAAAACATGTTTCGCAGGTACTAATATTCCTTCACAAATACAGCGCCGCAAATGTCCTCGCTTCCTACATACATTTGAGCATTGCACGTCTAAATGGCAACTATGCTTTAGATGTAGCTCCGTGACCTCAAAAGAGAAACCTGGCCAAAACATAAAAAATACTGCAACTATGGAGAAAATGAACATGCTTTCAAAAGGTCTTGCAAATATAATCTCTATAATCAAGAGATTCGAACACACATGCAACGATTTAGTACCGGTCGTCACCTGGCGGTAGAAAACATAGCGAAATAAGGAACCTCACAAGAAGCCCCTAATTACGCCCATTATCTCATGACTCCAACAAAAAACAACCCTCATAAGGCCTCCTCCGGGTTGAGAATATCATCGAAAGCTCACACTGCCTCCCGTTCTCCAACAAATGCTCAGCTGAATAAACTCGATTGATTTCGCAGACAGATAGTCCCAACCTTAATTCGCAATCATAAAATCAACCATTGTTCCCTGTTCAGGGTAACATCAACTCCAGCAACAATCATACAGGAAAGCATAAATATACATAGAGAGTTGAAGGCCGAGCATTTGTCTGATGCGCATTTGCTGTTCTATACGGATACAAGTTTTACTTTGCTTAGTAAAGGACCATGAGCTGAACTGGCTTGAACAATAGCCTACCTAGCTCTTCTGGTGAATATAATTTCACCCTTGAAAATGACATATAAATTATATGTACTTTTCACCCGAGAATTTATAATTAAATGAAGGCTTAAAAAGCTCGCTGCTCCCGTCCATCGACTTGCGTGGGAACATGCCTAAGACACCTGTCATTCATTAATTTCGTCTTAACTAGGCCAGCCACTTGGACTTACATAATTAAGGGCTTAGGTGAAAACTGGTTTGAGGATTAGAAGCGTAAGTCAGAAATTTTGTGAAAATTAGAACTTAACTGCAACTCTCTAGTGGAGGAAAAATCCTCGACATCCGAGGGACCCGGTCAGAATCATAGAGGGAAGTAACACCCGTCTTTATGTATTTGGAAGCAGTTATGGAATAAGTACCCGAAAGGAGGTGGAAAAAATGGAGTGGCAGTTGATTCGGCCGCTACTTCTATCAAGTCCACCATTATTAATCCCTTTCGAGGTTCCCATTCGGGACCCATCCTATCCAACCATCATCACCCATCATCCTGGCAGCATCTGAGCAGAGCGGGAACCAACTGGAAAATAGACGGGAGCGCTCACCCCCAATTTTTCGTCCACACCAACCTTAACCGCTACTCCTTACCACCCATTTTTACATAAATTCATTCACAAAATATAAAATAATTACACTTTGTTTTCAGGAAAAGAAGAAAAATTAAGAAGACATAGTAGAAGGATAAAGGAGGACCATGGAAACCCTGACAAAGAGGGTCCCTTTCAGGACTATTCAAGGAGCAAAAACTCCCGACAAAGGAAACTATGGGAAACTCTCTTCCTCGAACTAAAGGTGGCCCTCGCGAAACTGATGAAAATTTCATCGGAATTTATCACCATCTGCGCGAAAACCAAAGACGTGGACCGGTTCTTATCTGAAGAAGGAGCTACCAAACTCAAGAACATTGGAGTAGAGACTAAGCCCCCCCCCCAAAAAAAAAAAAATACACGCACAAGTGGATAGTTGGGTCAGCGAGAACTCACCCGAAGAACTGAAGGAGAAGATCACAAGGAGGAGATCACGAGAAGCAGCCCGTGGGTAAAAGTTCGCGAAGTAATTAAATTCCGCAAACACCCCCCACGTGTTCAAAAGAACATTTTCCACCACAGACATGGCCAGAAAAGCGACAACAGACGGAGAAGGATAAGAGAAAATGCCTACAAAAATGACATACGCGAACGCCACCAAGAAAAATGAACCAATGAGGGCATCGCCTTCACAACTCAACATTACGAGAGACCTAAGTGCGAAGATTCTAGTCTGCATTGCACACGCAAATGTGGATAACGCAGTGAAGCCAAAGCTGCTGCAACGAGGTTCGAAATGCGTTACTGAAGGCCAAGAACCTACCTTCAGTCATTATGGCCGCTGACCCCTAATGCTCCGAGGTATTCAAGGAGTTTGTCATAAAGAACAACTCCAACATAAAATCTTAAGTCAAGGCTGTGGTCAAAGCTCCCTCATCGGAGGAATTAGAGGTGGAAGAAGATGAAGAAGAAAAGGAACAGGAAGATCAGGAAGGATCACCTCTTCGGGCAGTGAAGAGGGCCCAATCACTCATACACGAGCGACGAAGAGCAAATTCAAGACTCCGAGTCCTCCACCAAAGGGTGAAAAGCTTTAGCACACTAAGGCTGCCCCACATGTCTAAATAAAGAAATAAATTAAGACATTATTACATCATGTTACGGAAGGCATCAAAAATTCTGGAAATTGATACCAACGGCTGGACGACTAAAAGGACTCTTTACGGAAACGTATTCAGAGAAATTGATGGATATATCTTTATTTAATAACATGGATCGACACGCGTAATTCGGAAATGAAGATCTGGAATTACGATGTGTTGATCACAAATTTTTCGCAGGAGCAGCACGACGGTGCCGCCAGTGCAATAAAGAAAGGGCTAAAATACAAGTAAATCAGAAATCTGGATGAATCCTATCTCTCGATTGAGGTTGAACTCGAAATAAGAAAGTTGGTCATTGATGCTGAATATCAACCGCCAAGGAGAGATGTTTTACCAATACACTCTCTCACTGGACTATTTGGCAGAAGAACCCTCAATATATTGATGGGGGATTTGAACGCCAGATGCCGAGAGTCCGGCTACAGGGCCTTCAACGGAATCGAAAGAAGCCTGGACATCTTGTTGACAGAATATTGTCCAACGAGCCCTCGACATCCCCACCTTTGCCATGGGAGGGAGTGCCCACAAAATCAGACGTATGTCTTGCTAATCGTCAGCTACCGTTAAATTACTACATGGAGCCAGTCCAGGTATCATTTAGTGATTATATAGGGATCCTGCTTACTAATCAACAGGAACCCTATACAAGTCCCAGCTGTAGTTTGAAAGAACTTCAAAAAAGAAAACTGAGCACGGTACGTGCGCCCTCTCAAGGCCTACCATCCACTCAACTCGGATGAGGCAATTCTCGTTGAGATTAACGAGGACTCGACAACCTAAAACACCACATTATCAACGCAGATAGAGCTTCTATTCCTAAATCTGATTATATGCCATCTCAACATATAGATGGACTGAATACATGGAGGATTTATACCGGGAACTGAAATTACTGAATGAAATCAACATCAAGAATGAATCAATTGACTCAATAAAGCGAAGTAAAGAGATTCAAAAAGAACTCAACCAGTTGATCCTCGAACAACAATAGAGACGATGGAACGATGCGATCGATAGTCTTAATAACGATGCATCTTTCAAAGATTTTTGAAATAAAATCAGGCGTCTCAAAGGATCAAATGGGAAGAAGAAGAAGAAGATTGAAATATTAAAAGAAGATGCAAACATAGAAACAGAAGAAAAAAACATACAAGAAATATTCCGAAGTTATTTGGAAAGATCTTAAGTATAACTGAAAAGGAAATCGAAGAATATGATATAGAATTCGAACGCAATATCATACGAGCTTAACGAAAAAACACATAGGACGCACCCTCAACAACAGGTGGATAGACAGCGCCACGGAGACGCCGAGATTAACGAAAGGAGCTACTCGGCGCGCTCCGTTCAGTCCGTCAGAAAGCCCCAAGACAATGAGGGCTTACAAAGTTAAACTTTGAAAAGGCACCAGCTAATGTCATTGAAGGAATGAAAAGAAATTTAACGCCTGTCGAAACACGGGATACTTTCGAGATGCCTATAAAGCGGCGACAATGATTTTTTTGCCAAAGCATGGGAAGGACCCGAGGTTGATAGAGAGCTAACGGCAATTTCACTCCTGGAATTTGGAGGGAAACTATTCGAGAAAGAAGTCTCAACCAATATAGTGGGATATAGATAACAAGAAGATTTAGCCGTCCAGAGCTTAGTATCTGTCTCCCGTGAAATGGTCCCCCTCGCCCTTGTGATCTCCTCAACAGATCGTCTTCATGTAATCCGCCCTGATCAGAGGAAGATTACGGAAACCCCTTTATACCCCAGAAGATTGTCCTCGGTCTCTCTCGTCTCACTACCATGGTTGAGACTTCCTGCCGTCCGTAGACGAATCTCGATTTTGTGATTACTTCTCCCTGGAGCCGATGTAATCTCAACCCCCTTCGGAGTATCTCTGGACCCCTTCGCAACGAGACCTCATCGACGAACACCTGGCCATTGGTTTTTTACATCCCAAGTTCATCCTCCAGGGGTAACTAGGAGTCCTTTCCTCGTAAGTCTACCGCTTCGTTCCCAGTCATAAGAAGAATTCCCCATCTGGTGTAACTTCAATGGACTTGCTAATTCTTTCATACAATCCAAATTATTGGATCACTTATATATTTTCCCGGACCTAGTTTCTTTAATTTTTGCCTGTCATAATATTCTTTTGTCGTAATGATTATTATTTAGATTTCCATATTTATATGTGCCCTTGTTCTTATTATTTGTATTAAAGTTTATTTTTGTAGAGGTGTTTATCTTTCGAATAACCATTGAGACGAAACCAGCAAACCTATTCCCTTTTAAAGAGCCAACCTAATAATATCGCACTCTAAGTAGATGGTCCTTAACTTTTTCCTAATTCAATTGTACCCGAGTGCAGCGCCGATAGTGGCTGCCTGGCGTACAGTAGTGTATACCTTTAGAGACCTTTTTGTCACACGCTTTCGTCCCTCGACGCATACGAACAGACACAGTGTGAAAAGGGCGGAGAAAGAGACGCACAGAGCCTAAGGGAAAATAATAGAAACAAAGACAGAGACAGTCAGTAGCAGAAAGACAGGCAGGCACAGAGAGAAAGAGACAGACAGATAAACACAGAGATGGTCCGTAAGGACAAGGCGATATGTTTGTCTGGCTGCCGTGCTGAGGGGCCTCACGTTAGCCTGCCTCTCCTCCTTAGACTTTCAGAAAGCCTTTGATAAGGTACCACACCGCCGTCTTCTCCGGAAACTGCGAGCGCTGGGTATAGACGGAAAAGTAGCCGGCTGGATCGAGAACTGGCTAAGTTGCAGACGGCAACGGGTGGTGATGAATAGACAGGCTTCTGAGTGGGTGCCCGTTACTAGCGGGGTGCCTCAAGGTTCTTTCCTGGGACCACTACTATTCATCATCTACGTCAACGACATAGACGGTAACATGGTTGCCAAGATTTCCAAATTTGCTGACGATACCAAGCTTGGTATGAAGGTTGCAAAGAATGGAAATACTGCCCGCTTGCAGGAAGATCTTGGGAAGATTGGAGAGTGGTCGAACACGTGGCAAATGCCTTTTAACGTGAACAAATGCAAAGTGATGCATATCGGCCACAGAAAACCCCAATCTCAGTATATCCTTAAGGGCACTTTTCTTGAATCGAGTGACACTGAGAAGGACTTGGGTGTAACAATCACTAGTGACCTCAAGTTCTCGAAACAGTGCATTGAGGCGGAGAAAAAGGCCCAAAGGATGCTAGATCATATAAAGCGCCAGTTTGGATATCGGATCAAGGAGATTGTACTGTGTTTGTACAACTCACTTGTCTAACCGCACCTGGAATATGCCGTACAATTTTTTTGGAGTCCTTCATTTCGAAAGAATATTGCGAGATTGGAACGCGTACAAGCCAGGGCAACCAAACTGATTTCCTCTATCCGACATAAAAATTATGAGGATAGACTAAGGGAATTAGATCTGTTCTCGCTCATCGAAGTTTTCAAAATACTTCGAGGGTTCGACAATGTTGACTACCGGAATATTTTCACACTGAGTGAGAACAGAACGCGCAATCACGGCTTCAAACTTTAACTGAAGCATTACAACCGCAATCTGTGTGGAATTTTTTTCACTTACAACTTCCAGTGGAAGTTGTCAACAGTAAATCAGTTGACCAGTTCAAGTCAAGACTAGACAAATTCCTGAAAAGTGGCCGTTTAGGGACGCAAAACAATTGAGCAGCCATGTGCCCACTCGATTGCTAGTACAAAGGTACCCTCCTTGAATGGACCGTAAGGTCTCCTAGGGTACCTTCTTTTCTTGTTGTTATCCTTGTTGTTACTCTTGTTTTGTACCAACTCTCTTTCTTCCAGCCTTTCTCCTTCCGTTCTCGTCATATCACTTCGTCACTTTATCTACCCTTTCATCTGCCCATTCTTTTACTGCCCATGGGCCCCATCGATCACGAACCGGTGACCCAAAGTACGTGTACATGAATTGCTCCTATGATCCGATGTTAGACGTGATCACTAAGCCAGATCCGTCATCCCTACTTGTATACAATGTCACGCTTAGCATTTGTCCGGTGTTTCTCAAGAGTGGCGAAGAAGTCGTATTCCATGCCATCCAGTGAAAGCCGCCGGTGCTAATCAAAATACGCCCAGTAAGGCTACTTCCTTGGGGTCAGGTTGGGCCTTACGGGCAGGAGTGACCAATTCTTTTTTAATAACCATGGATAATTCCACTGAAAACCATACTACTCATTTATCACAAAAGAAACTATCGCAAAAATGAAATCTAAACTAATTGAGCAAAGGCAAGTATTGGGCCAACATATTGCTTAAGAGACATAACCTCCCAAAAGAAAGGATAATAACCCCTTTGCACCCTAGAGCTTTGATTAAGGTTACAAAACGTAACCGGAGAGACAACCGGAATTGTCCATAAACAAATACAAAACCAAAGCAAGGGTCAAAGCCAAAAGCGAACAAACCTCTAAAAACATACTAGCCTTTATCAGCTTAGGTGATTAACCTTTCAATCTAACAGGCAAAAACCAACACAACATTAAAGTCGGCAACGTCCTGCCCAGCCGCTCCATGCCTCGCCCAAATAGTTTCAAAACCTTTTGTTTCCATTCTATTAAAAAACTATTCGAAGACGACGGCGAGCAAATGCAATCCATCTTCATCTTCCAAATATGTTCTCTAACACGCCAAATCTCCTTAAAAATAGTAATTATAACCTTCAAGCAACATACCATGCTCTTTACACTTATATTCATAGGCACTATTATCCCTATCCAATAAGAGTTATCAATACCCATACAATAAAAATCCTCCTTTAATTTCAGACATCCCGCCAAATATTGCACCTCAGAACCCTAACTCTGTGTTAAACGTTTAAACAAGGAACACAAAAACGTGCAATTCCTATTTTATTGTAAATGCTATATTTGCGTTGCTGACTATCATGCTTTTCGCAAATTTGCCCTCACTTCTTCTTTCACCTAGCAGTTTGAGTAGATTTGGATGTCCACCCACATTTGTAGAAAATGTTCGCCAATTCCACGAAGGTACGCAGGTAGAGTCATCTCGGGTGGTGATTTTTCCGGCTATTTTCCAGTTCAGGTTGAAGTAAAGCAGGGAGGCGTGATGGCCCCTGTTCTTTTTAATATCTAACTCGTGGCAGTCACGCATACATTTGCCAATTATGCAGCACAGGAAAATGGCATTACTATTAGATACAGGATGGACGGGGGACTATTCAACATAAGAAAATTCAGTGCAAGGATGAAAAATACGCTAGCCTCAATCCAAGAAATCCCGTACGTAGAAGACGCAGCCGCAGTTGCTCACCGCCAGCCTAGAGATCTACAGAACCGATTTTCAGCTCTTAATGAGACTTATCAGCAAACTGGACTAAGAGTCAATGTAATAAAAACCGAGGTCATGCTAAATCACGCAGAGCCAGTACATGAGCCGCCAGAACATATCACTATCGGCGTAGCAAGACTCAATGAAGCTGAGCACTTTACTTATCTTGGCAGCGTTATTTCTAAGGACGGTACACTTGAAAGGGATATTGCAAACCGGTTTGAGCTTGCTTCAGCAGCTTTTGGGTGATTAAAAGACAAGGTTTTCTTAAACCACGACCTGAAGCTCTCTACAAAGGGAACCGTGTACCAGCCTGTCTGTGTCTCAACGCTGCTGTACGGGGCTGAGACTCGGACACCTTCCAAAAGACAAATAAGAATGCTGGAAGCTTTTCACATCCATAGCCTTCAAAGAATCTTCAGAATAACGTGAAGAGATAAACTACCACACAATGAAATATTGTGTAGAACAAACTGTGATAGTATAGAATGCTTGTCTCTAGACGCACACTCAGGTGAGTAGGGCACGTGATAAGCATGGCAAACGGAGGACTGCCTAAATAGGTCCCTTACACCGAACTCAGAAAAGGTGTCCGTCGCGCCAGCAGACAGAAAAAACGAGATAAAGACTATATAAAAAGATCGCTAAAAGCCTGCAACATAAACCTAACCCACCTTGAAGAATTATTAGAGGACAGACCAACTTTGCGGCGTACTATCACGTAGGGGGTTCAGCACCTAGAAGCAGAAAGACAAAGGAGATGGGTCCAGGCCCGAGCATCAAGATACCAGCGGCACCTAATTATCCGAGATATGGACTATAACTTCCATTAATGTAGAAGGAGCTTCCAGAAAAGATCAGGTCTACTCATTCACATGAGTGCCCATGACAGGAGAGATGGGAGAGATCGTCGTCGTGCCGACGGACACCTATATGCAAGCATGAATACGAATGTTGTGCTGCGGAATCAGCCTTCGTCAAACTATAGCAGATATTGGGAAAAGAGGGAAAAGAAATAAACAAGAAAAGTTACCGAAGTCATGTCAAACAAAGAAGCACAAGGAACATCGATACCCCAGCATAACACAACAAACTCCTATGCGGAGAAAAGAGTGAAGAAAATCTCTCCTCAATCATGATCGGCCTTTTGACCAACCAAAATCTCATATCATTCGAATCGCTGACATAGTGCCTCCATTGAGGACATCTCTGACAATCAAACAGTTATATTCCCTGCCAAAGAAGCAAACACACTAAACAGTGGCCATACTTTTTTCGAAACATATGTGGCAAATCAGAATACTACTCCAACAACTCTCCAGCATAAAACAATCAGCAGCCATACACACAGTGAGACAAGTCTCCCCCATCCAAATCTTCTCCTTCACCAACTGTTAGCACAGTTGTTAAATCTACAAGTAGACACCGTGCTTTCAGTTAAGATACCATCAAATTTGAGGAGAACCTATCAGGATTCCACAACAAAGAAGCAAATACACCAAAAGAGATTCCATACATCTCCTGAAACAGCTCCTGAAAGCCAAAACTAGACGGCAAATCCTGAGATTTCAGAATTATTTGTAAATCGGGATGAACAGCGCTCTTTTAGCTCCAAAATATTCACATCAGAACCTTCACATACAATATTTAGGCCAACTATGTGTGATTCAAATGAGACATCAGTTGAGAAAAAAGCTACGATAAAGTCGAATAGTAAGCCAATGCAGGAATACTTCTCCAATCATGACCCTCGCAACTTCTAAACGGGAAACGTCCTACTCTTCTCAGTTAGACAAAGAAAGCCAACCCCAAACTTCCAAGACAAAAAAACAACAACAACAATAATCCAACACCTCTAAATATAATGAATTATCAGCTCAGAGCGCACAATATCCTAAATATTACTTATCAAATATCATCAATCACATAAATTATTTATCTCGTATACCAAAAAATAATAACACAGCCAACCCGTAGAGACGAACTTGTAAAGATCGGCAAAAAAAAATAAAAATGTACCTACTTATTTCCTGCAATGGAATATACTATGTTTCACGACCAATTATGAATCTTTGCAGGACTTTTCCCCAGAATATAAACCTACATCCATCTGTCTTAATAAGACCATGCACATAAGCCCTGACTAGTTCCTTAAAATTAAATTTCACTGTTAACGTGTCAATGAATATATTTGTCAATCAGAATACCCTGTTTACTCCCATCTAGCTAAAACCACCATTGAATAAAATCGAGGTACGAATCTAGCTGAAAAATAACCACAATATTCTCGTCATATCTATCTCCAAACATAACTATTTCAAATGTCGACATAGAAGAATTAATTAACTAGCTCCCCCAACCATACCTATTCTTTGAAGACTTCAATGCTAGAAATCGTTCCTGGAGAGACAAAGAAAATACCCAAGGCCGTGCTATCCTTAAGTTAATAAAATAGAATAGAATAGCTTAGAAATATTAAATAATTTTGAACTATCTCACTATCAACAACACATTAACTGTTTCTTTCTGCCCCTCAAATCAGCCCATGTCTGAAACAATAACGTCGACTTGAATGGAAGCAACCATTATCCAATTATCATAAGAAACCCGCCTTTCAAACAAGCTTCTAGACCAAACAAGGTTGGTGTTATATTCTGGGCAACTGGCAAGCTTACTATAATAAATCGCAAACAGTGATAACACTCCAGAATTACAACCACCCAATGGTATAAATTCTGCTAACCTCATCAATAAATAGGTTATCAACCACCTTTTGGTCGAATAAAAAATGTAGAAAGTGTAGAAAGACAAAGCAAGTAAGAAACCAAGCCTATTGAATCATCCAGGACTCGAGAGCAATTGGTGACTGCGTCAAATATAAAAGACTAAATGCAATAGCAAAACATGAGTTCAAAAATGACCAACGCAAAACATAGCATAAATTCACCTTAACGATAAACTCCATAACGCCAATAGACAAAGTATGGCAATGGATACCCAAATTGACCAGCAACCCCAAGAAATACACCAGCCTATACTAAAATTAAACGACTGATTGATAACTCACCATGAAGATGTCGCCACAACGCAGCCATCCTCCAATATAACATTACTTTCTCCATGAAGAAACTAGAAGCTGCATTAGCCAACTGTCCGAATACCCCACCGAATGATGACCAAATTTTATACATATATCCTCCTCCATCGAGTGCAATCTAACTACATGGAGGGCAACGTCAAAATATCCAATGACCTCTGTTTCATAGAAACGTTTTCGGAAGAATGGCATCAAGCCATAATACAGTCTATTCTAAAAGCCTAAAAGGATACTTCTCAATCAAATAAATAAATAATAGATCAATTTCCCTTATGTTCAAAAAGGTTCCTCTCGACCAACCAATAAGCATATCGTAAAAATTGATCGACTAGATACTGCGAATTTCCTAGAAACATCCATTGGATTGGCCTTCTCAGACGGCCACTTCGTTACGGCAATATCTTTTACTTATACAAAGCACATAGCAGTGTTTGGAGACGTTTCTTAGTCAACCAGTTACAGCGAATGGGAGGTCGAGGAACTTATCAATCTTTATAAGGAACTTACTTTCAAACAGGAACTTCCATGTAGACCTCCAGAGAGCTCACGTCCCCATTTTTAAACAATTTAAGGGCGTTCCAAATGGAAGCGTCATTAGATCACTCCATTTATTCTAGGTATTAACGAGTTGCCTCCCAATGTTCCAACGCCAATAAAATTTTGTTTGTATGATGGCGATTTTGTATTATGGAATAAAAGGACGAATGCAAGAAAAGTTACATAACAGTTTCACGATGCAATCAATTCCATCTTCGATTACACGCTATTAGAATAGCATCATTAGCCTTATAAAGCTCTCCTGTCGAGACTCTACGCATAAAATCAGGCCTAAGATCTTTTTAAAAAGTTATTCTTTGTCCAGCTGACTAATCTTTTCACGATACCCGTGTACCACGGCGCCTTGGCAGGGTTAACATCAACCGGATGCGTTTAAACTTTTCTCTAACATTCGCGGTATTTAGATATACAGCCCCTGCAAGAAATGTAAAGGCATTATCGCTATACACTGTCTTGGGTCTAGACTCTAGAGTATCGGGCCGAAAATCACAGAAAAGCTCGGATAAAAGTTTCGAAAGTCACGTCAACTACTAACTCCAGATGGATGGCAAAAGTAACTGCACAAGTGAACAAAAGGATATATAGTTTTTGTGTCCTCCATTTTCCCTTTATCTGAATTGCCTAAGTGTAATCAATACAATAGTAGAAAACGGGGCGCCATTTCTAGTTTATTTGTGAATCACAAATGGGGAGGCATCTTACGTCCTATAATTTTTTTACTCGCTACCGATGGCAGGTGTAACATATTTTTGTTATCCCTTTGATTACGTATCGGGCGCATGGCACCCAATACTTAAACCTAGTGTTATAAAGGCAATTATTGAGGAAAATTTACCTAATTGTATCCATATGCCAAGATTTAAAAAAAAACAAAAACAAAGGATAGGCTAGCAGCATTAAATCTAAAATTGGCCGATCCATACAAATTGAAACCGTTAAAAATATTTCCATCATAGTAGGAGCTGACTTTTATTTTTTCATTTGGTGTATATATAAGTAAGAAAAATAGAATTACATATCTCGAATCCACAATTGGTACAATGCCTAGAGGTGTTTTAACATTTGAAAAAACTCTTTCAAACAATTTTATGTCCAATGGAGTAGCCATACTTAAGGCAAACGTGAATGAAATATCAGCTTGGAGACATAAATGCTATATCGCCTAAAGATGATACATATAAGTACGACATCGGAAATGGATTTCTTAGGTTTGAGGTATACCATGAAAAAAAACATCCTAATTTATGCAACTAGGCTATGTAATATGAGAGGTCGCCTAAGACAAAGAGACCTCTCACAACTAATGATTTATGAAGAAATCTCTAAAGAGCAATTGAACAAAGGGTAAATAAGAAGGGTTCATAAGAAGCGCTCATATAGAAGGATCTAAGATACATTATCTGGAGCAAAACTGACTTATTAAAGATTCTACTAGCACTCTCTTGAAGGTAGTTTTCAATTGTTAGGCAGGTAAAACGAGTTAGAACGACTGCTTCTATCCGATGCCTTTCTTTGTTTATAATCTATTACACATTTTAATAAGGTTTAGGCTACATTCATTTGCTTTCATAGCCGATATAGAGAAAGCCTACTTACAAATACGCTTAATAAGAAGAAGGCGCAAATTATTCAGAGTTGTTAATTTTGCTCTTTTCCAACAGCGAAAGGTTTAACGTAATTTTATAAGGCATCAAAAGAAATTCTAAGTCAGGCAGGCTTCAAATTTAGAAACCGGTACTCTAATTATTCCAACGTTAATTGTCTTTTTAAGGTGAAACTTCATAAGACCTACGCCATGTTTTAGTATTAAAAACAATACTAATAGTGTTTTTAGGCATTGTAGACGTCATTTACGGCTTCAGTTAGGCGCGGAAAGTACATATTTTTAAGATACTCCACCTTCGATGAGGTTAAAATCAAATTAAAATAAATCCAGCTTGCCTTCTCATGATATGTAAGATTTTTTTTTATTTCAAACATTGGCAAGCCTGATTTCAACCTAATGCTCTTCTTCTTCACATTCAATGCCGCCCTTCCAAAATCGAATAAAGGAATACCCGACAACTCCCAAATCTGTTAGTCCCCGACTCTATGCCCCGACTAGTAACTCCAAAGAGGATACGGTGACTCGCGCCATGCCAAATAAAACAGAACGAAAGAAACCACTAAACATGCAATCTCCCACCACAGCGCATGGTAACCCCGACAACAAAACTACCCCCAAGCTACGAGTACAACCCAAAAGCTGGAACATCTCTGGCAGCCCAAACAAGGTTCCAAGGTTGCAACGATCAAGGCAAGCGTCAAAATACTAAAAACATCAGCAGTCAAACCTTAGGTACTGCTTACGAAAAAAATAGCCCCAATACCATCGGAAGCATCCAAACCAGAACACCAATACCGACTTCCAACACTAACATCACCTCAACTGGGGCGATGAACCCATCAAAATAATTTTCAAACCAAACATCTCACCATAACAACGCGTTCGATACAATGGAACATCCCTGGCTTTACTATGAATCATTGAATGATATAATCAATGAATATTCTCCCATATGCATCTACTTACATGAAACAATGCAGAACAATCCTCACTATATTCTCAAAACAAATACCACTGCCACGCCAATCCTACTTATAAACCCAGTAACGCAATATACATCCATAAAGATATTCCATTCATTCAGCTCCATTTCGACATTCAAATAAAGGCACTAACACCAAGAATCTATGGCAAACCCACCCCGATATATGCAGAAATGACCACTACTATATAATTACAGGAGCACTCCACACATATGTATACTACCCCTAGCTAAGCGACGATGGCGTTGTTACAAGAGAGAACATTACCAAGTCTTCTCACAAGAAACAGCGATATTCCAATCCAATCCTGAAGCCCCCAAATACTCCAAATGTATCAAACTCTTTATTGAAACACTATTTACTATCGGCCTCAAGCATGTGCCCCACACTGAATTAAAGAATAGCAGGTTCGCCTCCTTAAGTTGGAACATCTTTCTTTAAGATAGGAAAATAAGAGAGCGCATGGACGTTTTCGGGCCTCAAGATCTGCGAAAGACTACATCCAATATAAAAGACCCTCCGCGTTAGCCAAAGACAAATTTAAAAAGCACGCCACGAGGCCTGTCAAGCTTTCATCTCTAAAATAAACACAACGACACCAATAGGCAAAGATTAGCCCCCCAAAAGCGGAATTAGAAAGCAGAACAATTAACTTCACAACAAAAGCTTCCCTGAAATACAACATTCCATTTTCTATGAGAGAACTAATAACAGCACTAGCCATTGCCCATAACACAGTACCCTGACACTACGAAATCGCATATCCTTTACTTTGTTGAACCCATCCAAATTGCTTAAAATACATCTTACAATAATACACCAACCTGTGAATCGCTAACACATTTCCTGACAAATGGAAAATTGGCCCAGCTACAGAGCTTTAGCTCTCATATCCTTTCTCTGAAAGCTCCTGGAGATAATGAAAAATTAAAATGGTACCGATACTCAACCTCCTAAAACCTCTCTCTTCTTCACTGGAGAGCAGAGAGAAAAACCTTACTCCGCATCCACCCAGCGCTATTCTTGCCAAAAGTTGACAACAAGAGTCATCTTTTCACCAAAGCAGCCGAGAGTCGACTGAAAAACTTAGATCCAATCCAAAATCAGGCCATCAGATCAGCAACTGGACCATGCCAAACCTCTTCTGTCCTGGCCTTCTGCGCAGCCAGATGACATCTTCTCCAAAAAAAGTGAAGACATAAATACTCAATAGGTTACTATATCCGTGGTCACCGCCGAAACTCAAAGGTACTGCGCATTCCAAAAATATAACTCTACCCAATATCGTAAGGCCATGCACTTTCACAACTTTAATCAGCCTAATACTAGAAGAACTATGTAAGATTACCACATAAGAACGTCCTTCCCGAAGGTTATCCCACTATCCCCCATAGATAACAACTGATTTACAAGTATGTCCAAAAACAACATCTAGATCAATGTCTACCCTTCCACCTTCAATTGTAGCAGATGAGTAGCAGAAAGCTCAAAGTTAGCAGAGGGCGTCGTTTGTGTAGAAATCCATCTAGACAAAAACCAGTCCAGCAGGCCTGCCCGCACCTACATCAGTCCTTTCATCAAAATTAACAGAATTACACATAGCCTTGAAACCTATCTCCTAGGATAATCCAGGTAACTATGCATTTTTTTACCAATTCTGCTATGCAGTACTCTTGCTTAAAAACAATACTAACATGAATACGCTAGCATCTCTCATCCGCACAATGATCTACAATCTTCCACACAATCTACACCTCTAATGGTACCAGTCCACGTGGATATTAGTGGTAAAGAAACGGCCAAGAGTACACCTAAAGAAATAAGGAGAAACCTTGATGTCCTTCTTAAAACAATCCACCTCAGGGACTAAATTAACCTGACCAAAAAACATCACCTTTACAATGTGGAAAGCAGCTTGGAAAACAAACGACCACCCACATTTAAGAAGAATAAAAAAATTCCCGAAAAACTGAACAACAGCATAGGAAGAAGCATAAAAGAAGAAGTAACAGTGGGATAACTACGCATAGGCGATACGAAGCTTACACATAGCTTCTGCTTGACAAACATCCTTCCCTAATGCAACCCCTGTAACAGAAGAAGATCGATTAAACTCATACTAATAGGTTACCAACTTTATAGCAGTCCCAGAGGAGAGTATCTAGAACAAAACCCATCAAGACTGTCAGTACATAAAATATAGAAGAAAAATAGACCAACTCATAAAATACCTAAAAGCAACATAACTTTTTAAATAGAATATAACACCAAACTCCAATACACAAGCAGTGTAGAATATCAACACCGGCAGCATAGCCAGTCTCTATCCAGAGGAGACACAACTCCAAGTTATGGATTTGTAACTTCAATGCTCGGATCTAAAATTTAAAATTTTCATTCATCTCAACCAACACGGCATGATCATCTCACCATCCATACATCAGTTCAATCATCCCTACATAATCAACTCACCGCTCACCTTAACCACCCATTGAACTTTATATTACTTTTAACTTAGCTCACCTGCCAAAAACAAAAATCAAAGCCTAGATTAATCAATAAACGAGTAAAACAAACATCCAACCTGGAAATAATCTCATTCGAGGTTGAAAACCTTTCAACAGTCAACAACCTCACCATCACACCGCCAAACATAAAGTAACGAACCTTTAATAAACACACTAAGAACACAGAAGATCCCAACAGCAACACAAGTGCCAAAACACCGAAAATTTCTCTTCCAAAACGACCTTCCTGAGCAAAAGCATTCACTCTGATTAGAGTCCCAACAGTTCAAGAATCAACACTACCCCTAACATTGACTAAAAATTACAGTCCTACTCTAATACACAGGCCAACACCAACTTTCTTGTCTGAGTTATTTTAGCTGATCTAGGATAAGTTTGATGTGTGAATACAAAAATCACATTGGTTTTGCTCAATCAGGTCAACTTTATGAGTTATCGTCACATGATGCTTTTTACACTTTTTTACACTTACGGGTATTATATATTTATATCAGGCAAATATCTTTCTTATTTCTTTAAATAAACTAATTCCTAAGACTTTACATTCAGATATTTTTGATTAACTTGTATTTTTCTTTTGCAGGTCAATGAAATGGATTTGACCATAAGATCGTGCAAAAATATGTCCGCTATTTTCTTCTACATCTGCGGCGAATACGCTGTTGTTCAATATATGAATTCAGTCACAAATTTCATAAAGCTTGTTTACCATGCTTATTTTGGTATGAAACATTAAACTGGATAAAGCTTGGGCAGCACATATGGTATGCAAGATATGCACCGAGTATCTGTGTCTTGAGAAATATGTCAGGAAGAGTTGTCTGAAGTTTGGAAATCCCATGATTTGGAGGGAACGACAAAACTTAGCAGTCACTGCTCTTTTGCGCTATTGATTTGACAGGATCAACTAAAGGGAGCGGAACAACCTCAATTATCTTGGTCTTGAATCAGTACGTCATCCTGTAGCTCATTGGGATGAAATTGCAATACAGTCTTCGGAGAACTTCTTCCTATTAGTGACGAAGATTCATTCAGTGTTAAGAAAAAAAACAAGAAGAAGTGGTTTTTGACGATGATGCTCTACATATTTTTTCACAAAGAGATAAATCATCAGGTTCTCGATTTAAGCTCGTCAAAGTCCTCTGCTGAACTGATGGCAGCAACATTGAAGAGAGAAAAAATCCTCCCTGCCATTACCTCCGTTTTTCTCTGAAGAGAAGAACTTAGTGTACTGTACAAATATTTCGCAGCTTCTGCAATAGCTTAGAGTGCCACGGCACCAACCCAAGAAATGGAGACTTTTCATTAACAGTGGAAAAAGAACGTCTTCTGAACCCCCCGCCATTTATTTAAGACCGTGTACGATTGCACCCCTCCATGGGGAATGTCACATCCTGTTCGGAAACATTCGCGAATTTTCAAATCCTGAGCGCATTGGGGAATATTCCTCAATCCTACGAACTCATCTAAAGACTCCTCCTCCCCGGTGACAAGGCGAGAAAGAGCCGCTGGGTCTAACACTTTGCTGTTAAATGATGAATCGACTCCGCCTCCGGATTAAGATGTCTGGAGATTGTGACTCATTTATCCAAATTCCCCCTTTCCCCTCAGAGTCGGGCATACAAATACTCGGGCTTTACTGTAATTCAAGGAGTCTAGCGCGCACGTCAAGGCCATCCCCATCGTCAAGCCCGTGAGCGTTGTCCGACAAGCAAGACTTTCTCTGCCGGGATTCTACCCTAGTCATTTGGTAGCTACTGTAAACAGCAAGCCTTTGAATTTGCGCAACAGTCTCCCTTCGTTTAATCGAACCGAAAAAAATCTCCATCGATTATCTTTGAGGAAAAGAAGTTTCCTCTTCTAGTGGAATTACGAGAATTCCCACATTCTGCCTCGAACGTAATCTTTGAAGATTAGTTATCTTCATCGGAAGGTTGGTTCGGATCGTTCCCCACTTGCCTCCTCGGATTGTTCCCCACTCGCCTCATCGCAAGAAGGACCTTCCGCGAACTCACCGATCCGTAAGACTAAAACACTCTCCATTATTAGTATTGTCAAGTCCCCGTTTTGATCTGAGCCTAGTAACATTAATCAATTAACCCTATTTGAGAATCTCTCCTCGTAATAATTATCGAGGGACTATTTCAATTTAAATTATTTCCTTTAAATAATTCTTATTTTGATCTTTCTAAATAAAATTATATTTTTGTTGTTTCATCTTTAACTTTGAACAATACTCTCGGCCTATTCCAGTAAATATCGCCGACCATTTATGCACTTTGTCTGATTATTAAGGATTTGAAACCCAACGCCCAAAGTTTGACCTCCTAGTCGGTCTTTAATCCCTGCTCAAAAGTCCTTCAACGGTTCGCGTTGCAGTAGATGATTAAGTCACCACCCACATAATATAGGAGTAGTGTAGGGTATACATTGGTGTACCACGACATATATTATACATATTACTTCTATATTATAAAAACTGCTGCCAAGTGTGTGAGGTATATTACATAGTTAATCAGTTTAGTTGATTTACATCCCCTTTGAATTTTAGTAGTTCCCTCTCATTATTGAAGTTTCTTATTTTCTCCTTTGGCCGAAGTACGTTCAATTTAGTTCTAGATCAGTGGAACTTTAGTCTATTCACTATTTAAAATTTATATTATTAGTTGGGACCCGTTCTTTGTGTTTTTGTATTCCATTTACCGGAATATTTCAGTAATCCCAAGCCGGATTAGAAAGATTAACCCGTCCTAACCGTGTAGGAAGAGTTTTATTGTTCTTTTAGTGGGATATTTTTGAGTATATATTTTGGGGAAAGTTAGCCCCGTTTGCGTATTACGTTCCCCCATTAAGCCAACAAGAGTCTTCTTCGTTTGACCGTTTCAAGAGTAAAGGAGAGTTGTTGGGCCTGTTGGGCTGAGAATTATTAAATTACATTCAGGAAAAAAGGGAAATGAAAGAGAAGAGAGAAGAGAGGTGGAAAAGAATAGAGCAGAAATGGAAGAGCGTGAGAGAATAAGGCAGCATGAACTGAAATTAATCCGTAATCAATTGGATTCAATGTCAGTTAATTCCCGGACCGAAACTCCACAGTCCCCTGAGGGTAAGATTACCCGTCTTTAGAGAAGAAGAAGATTTTGGATCATATCTTATGCATTTTGAGAAGATTTTTGAAATTAACAATTCAGACATTGAGGTAGATGGTGTCGCCAAACTGCTCCACCTCCTAAACTCACAATTGAGAGACACCTTCATTTCCTTTCCCTTAGAGTCCACTGTGAACTACTCTACCCTCAAGTCCGAACTATTAGTTACCGTGATTATTACCCTGGATTTCTATCGTGCTCGTTTTCGTCACGAAAAGATCCGCCCCGGTCAGACCTTTCGCCATTTTGGGCACACCCTCAGGAAACCCCTCCAATTATGGTTAGAGGCGTGTAAAGTCGCCCCAAAGTACGAGTCCTTTCTGGACTTCATCTTAATGGATCAATTCTTAGCTTCCCTGACTCACGAAGTCCGTGTCTTCGTTAAGGACAAGCACTGCTCTACGTTCAAAGAAGGCCAGGAAGAGGCTGATATTTACGCAAGCAGCCATAACTTGTACCTCAAAGTTAATAAGAAGCCTCCCGCATCTCCTCCCAAGTTTAAGAAAAATATCTCCTGGCGACTCCAAGAAATACGCCTAAATTCGTGAAAGTTCAAGACCCCTCGAAACCTAGGAACCTCCCTCCTTCGGAACCAAGATATATTAAGCACATAATTACCCCTCCTTCCGCGTCGTCATTCCCCAGAAGGCAGATAATCTGTTTTACGTGCGGAATAAGAGGGCACGTACGCACAAACTGCCCTCAAAATTTCAACTTTAGAAGCGTGTCCTCCCATCAGGTACGCCAAGTTAGTGCCAATCCTGCTCCTTCCCCGTCTCGTCAAGATACCACTACGTCTCTCTCGTCAACCAACTACTCCGGTCACCAAGTAAATTTCTCTTTAATAAGAGCTCCCCCGGTGGTTTTAAATTTGAAAATGGAGCTGTGAACGGATAACGTGTGTCGTAGGATGCCCCCCTTTTTTTCTAAGAGTGCTAAGAATGCTAATATTGATATCTTAAAGAAGAGAGCCGTCTCAAACACGTAAGGATATAGAGAAACGCACAATAATTCCCAAAATAAACTTATATTTTAACTTTAACAATTTAATAACCAAAAAATAACCATTAACCACAGAAATACTCCGAATATTATAATTCACAATAATTAATTCAATTAGTTTGACCCTCTAAAATTCGTTAATTTCGCTACACACTTCAATATATAAGATTTGAGGCTTACGGACTCTACAGGAGTTTAAATAGCTCAGGAATGTTATTGTCTCACGACGCGTGCCGACTGGCCAGATGTAGGTGGGCGAGGATAGAGGAGGGAGGATTTCTCTGACGAGAATAAGTTAAACTTGAATAAGTTAACTTAAAGGTCGGTTTGGTAACCAGGAACTAGTTCGAGGATGAGCTTCTTCTTAGCCCCTTATGGTAGGTAGCCCTGCCTCTCTTGCAGGGTACTTCTTGGTCTGGCAAGCCAAGTAAACTACCAATCCAGTCTAGGTAGCCCGGAGTCTTAATCCGAGGACTTCGTCACCTGGAGACTGACGTATTCTACCTATCCAGTCTAGGTAGTCCGTGGTCTTAATCCGAGGACTTCATCACCTGGAGACTGACGTATTCTACCCCGATTTTCCTCAGTGTTTCTTATTTATACCTCATCACCCCACTGGGGGAGTAGTAAGAGAGGGGGGGGGAGGCTTGAGGACGGGCCCGAGAGGGTTCTTATGCCAAACGGTTTTTCTCCCCAAGTCTTACATCGGCTCCTCGTTAGCCTTCGAGCTTGGGAGAAACACGTCTCCAATTTCTTACTTGACGTGAAATTGAATCTCACTCTCCTAGGGAAGATCTTGCATTTTACAACCTTTCGGTCTTTCATAGCGACGAGTGGCGCGGCCCTGCGGTTACGCGCTTGACCCGACGGTCCCGGAGCCGGATGTCTTTGCGGTAATCGCCTCGTGACTCCACTGCGAGAGAACGGGGGAGTGACGATTCTTCTACACCGTGTGTCCACCCTTGTACGTGACACAGGGTGGACATGCACCGTGGTATCTGAGAATTTAATTCACCCGGTCGGTCCTGACCACAAAAGGTTTGCTGTGCTCCATGAGTACCTAGGCCAAGCGAATGGTTTCCCTAGTGTAAAATTCCAGATCGAATGTGAGTATTTGACTGGTTTTGTTGAAGTGGTAGCAGCCCCAATCAAGTTTGGCTTTGTACTGATTGGTCAGAAACCCCAGGTTACAAGTAACCCGGTAGCACAACCCGTGGTAACCCGTACCCAGGCTGCTAAGACTTCCTGAGGACCCGTTCCTATAGAAAACCCCGTCAATCTGGAGATCGAGACCCTTTGGAACGAGGAATTTGCCCGCGCCCAGAAAGGGTGCGCAACTCTCCTCCCCATTTGGAAAAAAACCATGACTCAAGAGCAAGAGTCTTCCCGTGGTGGGAAAAGCATCTCATACCTTATCAATGATCAGGTGTTATATCGTAAATATTCCGACTGAACCGAACCTGAAATACACTGCTTGTGTGTTCCCCGCTCTCACGTCCCCCAAGTCCCCAGATTTCTCAGGATAGCTTATTCACCGGTCATTTTAGTCATGAAAAACCCGCTCAGAGGGTTTTTAAGTAGTTTTATTGGCCGAGTGCGGCCAGAGAAATTGCATAGTAGTGCAAATCATGCGATGCCTGCCAAAGGACATCAGCAAAAGGACGCGTCAAGCCAGCTCCCCCTCAGAAAAGCCCGATCATCTCGGAACATTTTTCTCGTGTGGCCATTGATCTTATTGGCCCCATTCATCCCCCGTCTAGTGAAAGGCACAGTTACATCCTCACTTTGGTACAATTCGCTACCTGTTTTCCTGAGGCAGTACCTCTTAAACGCATTGATAGCGTTTCGTGCGCCGAAGTCTTCACTTCCATTTTTCTCCGGTAGGAATCCTAATGTGGTATTGTCGGATCGAGGAACACAATTTACTTCCGAGCTTATGGAGTATGTCGGCAAGCTCTTCATGGTAAAACCTCTGTTCACTAACCATACCACCCATCCGCAAACGGAGTTTGCGAAAAACTAAATGACCTATTGAAAGCAATCCTCCAAAAATTGTGGATAGATCAACCCCGAGAATGGCACCGCTTTTTACCCGTGGCACTGATTGCGTGTCTTGAAATCCCCCATAGGACCATAGGATCGTCCCCTTCAAATTACTATGTGGCCGTAATGTTTGAGGCCCCCTTGCTATTTTAAAGGAACTTTTCACTAATCTTCGTCCGGATTACGAAATCCAATCCGAAAAAGCCTCGAGATATGTGCCGATATCGCGTACAAATGCTGAGGTAAATTGGCAGAAGTATTGAATTTATCTGATTTAAAGGCTAAGGAAAGAAGTTTTAAGCATGGCGAGTATTGGTGTTGCTACTTCGCACAGATAGTAACAAACTCCTGAACCAGTGGAAGGGCCTATTTTCCGTTCTAGAGGTGAAAGGCGCAGTGGATTACCTGATTCAAACCACTTCAGGAGATAAGGTTTTCCACACCAATATGTTGAAGAAATATCACCGCCATGCGTGTATCAACAATATTGTGGCCCTCGATGAAGAGTCCACTTTGGAAGCGGTGTATCTCGCTGACCCACCCAATGTCATGCAAGTAGTATGCATTTAACAAGATGGTGATTACCTTATCCCATCTTTACCTGTACCCCCGGAATCATTATTCCCCGTGCTGGATGTCTCCCCCAGGCTAACGCCTCTTCAAAAGAGTCAGCTGCAGCAATTGCTAAATGGATTCGAAGATGTCATCTCTGAGACGTCCGGTTGCTTCAATAAATTTGAGCATGACATCATTCTCACCACTCAAGAACCTGTTTGATCGAAGCCCTATCCTCTTCCTATCCACCTTAGGAAAGCATTTAACGAAGAAGTGAACAATCTTTTAGTCTTAAATATCATCGAGCCCTCGAAGTCAGATTACTGCTCCCCGACAGTCATGGTTCCCAAGTCCGATCAAACTTTCCGCATGTGCGTCGATTTTCTAAAATTAAATTTGGTCACGGTGTTTGATGCAGAATCTATCTCCCTTATAAACAAAAATCCCCACCTTTTTGAGGAAGCTAAATCTATTTCCGAGTTGGACCTCTGCAAAGCCTTCTACCAAATTCCCCTCTGTAAAAACGCGCGTAAGTATACTGCGTTCCCCACATACAAGGGTCTTATGCAGTTTAAAAGACACCCTTTTGGGTTAGTAACTTCATGTAGCAACTATAACAGGATAATACGAAGGATCGTGGATGACTTGCCGCACGTCTCCATCTAATTCGACAACCTTTATGTTGCTACTTCTACGTGGGACCAACACGTGATAGCTCTCCGCGCCCTACTTATTAGGCTTCGTGAGCACGGACTCATCCTTGGCCTTAGTAAGTGCCACTTTGCGTACGATACTATTAACTATCTGGACTTTAATTTTGGGAAAAATCAGATGGCCCCCAGGACGAAAAGGTCAGAGCCATTGTCAAGATGCCCCTTCCCCGCATGAAGAAACAGCTGAGGTCATTCATGGGATTGGTCTCCTTTTACTGCATATTTATCTCTAACTTTGCGTCTATCTCCGCCCCTTTAAGTGCTCTCCTCTAGAAGAGATTCTCAGATCCCCTCTTATGGAATCGCGAAGCTACTGCCAGGTTCCAGCAGCTCAAGGACAAGCTAACGTTCGCCCACATTTTGATGCTCCCTAATCACTCTAAGCACTTCAGCATCAGAACGGATGCGACTGACGAAGGAATTGCATACGTGCTGCTCCAATACTCTGGCAAAGGTGAAAGCCACTTGGTGGCTTACGCGAGCCGAAAGTTATTGCCCCGTGAACGTAATTACTCGGTAAGAGAACGGGAAGAATTAGCTATAGTATGGAGTATTACCAAATTTAGCGTGTATTTAATAGGGAAAGTGTTTATTGTCGAAACTGACCATCGCCTTTGTCATATCTCCGAAATAATAAGAGCTAGAACGGACGTATAATGCAATGGCTTTTGATACTTCAACAATGTCAGTTTAAAGTTTGGTACATTCATGCTAACGAAAATTGGATAGCTGATAATCTTAGCCGGAATCCATTAGCCGACAATGTGGCTAATCCACTGAATTATAGGTCGCCTGTAAACCCGTAAGCTAATCAATTATATATTATTTTTCTGTTTTTTAAACTCTGTAGCTATATCTATGGTCCTTGTAGATACTTATTTAATATGGTGTTGTTGTTTTGGGGGTGATGTTGTTCCACTACTTTTTTAGACAAAGTTCTAATTCTGTTCCTTAATTAAGATGTAATTTTTTTTGTCGACCCATTTTTATATATATTTTTGGCTCAGATCAAAATCATAGCCTTTCGTAAACCTGTCGAATACAGGTCAGGTCCCCCGTTTGTTTGTTTTTTATCAGGTTGATGCCCGAATAATAATTTCTTCATCCAAATTTGCGATGTCCCTTGTTCTTCCCTCTCTCTCAGAAAAGTTCCATCGTATGGAAGGGAAGGGTGTAAAAGAACAACGTCTGCCCCCTCCCCCTCCAATTAGTTGAAGACCAGGTGCGATTGCATCCCGCCATGGAGAATGTCACATCCTGTTCGGAAACATTCGTGAATTTTTGACTCCTGAGCGCATTGGGAAAATATTCCCCAATCCTGCGAACTCGTCGTAAGCCCCCCTCCCCCTCGGTGACAAGGCGAGAAAGATCAGCTATGTGTTGCAACTTGCTGTTAAATGATGAATCAACTCCGCCTCCGGATTAAGATGTCTAGAGATTGTGACTCCTTTCTCCAAATTCCCCCTTCCCCTTCAGAATTGGGCATAAAATTCTCGGGGTTTACGGTTGTTCGAGGAGTCCAGCACGCACGTCAAGGCCGTCCCCATCATCAAGTCCCATGAACGTTATCCGACAAGCAAGACTTTCTCCGCCGTGAGTCTACCCTAGTCAATTGATAGCTTGTGTGAACGGCAAACCTTCGAACTTGCGCAACATTCTTCCTTCGTTTAATCGAAAATTTCCATCGATTATCTTTGAGGAAAAGAAGTTTCCTCTTTCGGTTGGCTTACGAGAATTCGCACATTCCCAACGCCTCAAGTTTGACCTCCTAGTCGGTTTTTAATCCCTTTGAATCGTTCTCGCTCTTTCGACTACACTGAAAGAGACTGAACCGGTGAAGTAAGTTTTGAAGAAAATTAATTATGATCTGCATGAAGGGTTACATTTTGTTGACCTAAAGATGGTGAAAGTTTTTTTGGGAAAAACAGTCCGGGATTTCTAAGTACCTCTACGTTCTGTACATGTAGAATAGCATGGACCAAGCTTAGCATTACACGAAAAAGGACTGGCCTGTACAGGAGGAATTGCTTCCTTGCAGAGCATGGAATGTCATAAACAACCCTCTGATGGACACACAGGATACTCTCCATACCTCTGTACATAAAGCATGCTTTGATCAAGCAGTTCACCAAAGTTCTATTCAAGGTTGGTAGATTCTTCACTTTCTTGTGTCACTCTTTTCCAGCTTTGACCATGGAGAAGTTAAGAGCTGGCCACTTTACGGTACTCAATTATGTCAGCTCATTAGAGATCAGGAGTTTGAAAACTCAATGAACGAAGTTGAACTGAAATCGTGGAAGGCTTTTGTTCTGGTCGTGAAGAACTTTCTTAGCAAAAAGAAGGCTAGGAGCTAAGTAAAATTTGCCACCTATATGCTGCCTGCTTTCAGAAAATTAAGATGTAATATGAGCTTCAAACTGCATTACTTATTCTCATATATGGATCGGTTTCCTGAGAATCTGTGATTATTGAACGACGAGCAGGAAGGGAGATTCAATCAGGACATGAAAGAGATAGTGACCAGGTCTCAGGGATGAAGGGATGCAGTCATGATGGCTAATTACTGTTGGACTTCGAAGAGAGACATCCCTACTAATTATCCTTTTAGGAGTTCGAACTAACGGAAGTTCATGCCCTAAATTCTGAACAATGATGACATTTTATCGAATTTACATGTACTTACCTGTATAACTGTCTTAGATCAAATATTTTTTAAAATCTACTAAAAAATCGATTTTTAAAAAAAGCTGATCTGATTGGAGGAAAGTGTTGTCAATTTCGGATTCAGTGTTGCAGACTTTTCCTAAATTAGACGAATTAAAAAGATTTTTTTGTAACCATGTGTTATCAAAACCAAAAACCAAACTACAACCATCAAAAGTAATAAATATATGTTCTACAAACAATCCAACTTGTACATTTGAAAAAGCGCCCAAAACAACTACTGTGGGCGCCTCTTAGCTTAAAGATCTAATCCTCAATAATTCCCTCGATTACGTTAGAAAGAGCTGGTTAATATAGCCTTCGATCCCACGACAACCGCCACCAGATTGCTATACTTGAATATACGCGGCCTACGACGAGCTGACTACGATAATTTATAAGATCTCGTCTAAATATACCAAGTAATATTCATATGCTTCAACGAGACAAACAAACAAATAGAAAGGCATAGATACACAGACAGAGACATATTCAGAGATAGACTGAGACAGGTATCGAGAGATAAAGACAGATGAGACAGACACAGAGTAAAGCAGAGAAAGAAAGACACAGAAGCAGAGATATAAACAGAGCCATATAGAGACAGACAAAAAGGGACAGAGAGACAGATTCAGATAAAGAGACATACGAGAGATGTGCACACACAGACAGAAAAAGACAGAGATATAGAAGAGATAGAAAAAAGTTCAGAGAGAGAGAGATTTACAGAGAGACATAGACAGGCAAAAAGAGACATACAAAAAGGGAGAGAGAGAACCAGAGACAAACCGTCAAAGCGAGAGACAGAGAGGGCCAGAGAGTGTCAAACAGAGCCAGAGAAATAGACCAAAGAGACAGATAGAGATACAGAAATAAGAAATAGACAGATAGACAGAGACAGATAGCTAGAGACTTATACGGACAGAGAGAGACAGAGAACGATACATTGAGAGAAAAACAAATATGGAGATAGAAAAAGAAAGGCAAAAGACTGACAGAAAGAGCCATAGAGATGTAGTCATAGATAGACAAATACAGAAACAGACATTGACAGAGAGAGAGAGAGAGAGTGAGAGAGAAAGAGAAAGAGAGAGAGAGACATAGAAAGAATAACTAAAAGAAAAATTGATATGACACGCAAAATGGAACATTAAACAAAGTATACATTTGCAACCAAACAATTATATAAGTTCCCATTCAAAACACCTCACTCCACTGCCATTTTAAGTTATACAACTAGTTGCTCTTACAACTTGACAATCGATGTTATTAATTGTAATGTTTAACTTTTAATTCATATATTCCTCATTTTCACTTAAATTGTAGTCATTTGAAATAATCATATTTCATTTTTATGAGTGTACTCACTTAAATGTTTTTTACCTTACTTGCTCGCTATTTTCCCGCTTTCAATTCCTTAATTCTAGACAGGCGATGTTTTATTCCCAGGTTTTCTCTATATTTGTCTAGTTTTCAATATTTAATTAATGTAAGTTTAAATTTGTTTGTGTACCCGTTGGTTAAAGTTCTATTTTCATTGTCATCTTTTTTTACTTCTACACTTTTAGTTCTATTTCCGGCTCTTTTAAGAATTATATTCCCGAAAGGTTGTTCCTCATTGATTACTACATTACGCTACTTTACGATATATATATAAATATATATATATATATATATATATATATATATATATATATATATATATATATATATATATATATATATATATATATAAACATTGTTGCACTCAATTACGAATAAATAAATACTCAAGAAAACCACTGTTATTGGTCATAAAGTTTATTATTATTATTATTATTATTATTATTATTATTATTATTATTAAAACGGTTATTAAAATGGGACTAGTTTGGATATGTAGTTTTAATAACTGTTTTAATAATAATAATAAACTTTCTGCTCCAATAACAGTGGTTTTCTTGAATATATATATATATATATATATATATATATATATATATATATATATATCCCACTTCACCGCAGGTTAGAGAAAAGGGAATAATTTTTCTTTGGAAATATTTATTTCTTACTTCAAAAAAATCCGAGCTGGGATGGGATTTGAACCGTGCACATTGAGGCAGCGAGCAACCGCTTTGATCTCAATTAAACCGCCCTTTAGATCACTCGGCTCCGCGGATTTTTTCTAAATAAGAAATAAATATTTCCGAAGAAAAATTTTCCGTTCTCTTTCCTTCGGTGAAGTTGGATATTTATATATATATATATATATATATATATATATGTATATATATATATATATATATATATATATATATATATATATATAATCAAAATGCGACGAGCAGAAGAATACCAAAATTCAAAATTCCTTCCTTCAGCAAATGATTTAATTTCAACGTTTTCGAATAGCACACTCATGTTCGGGAAATATTCTACTGGATAATAAGAAATACAAACAATGTACCTATAAACTTTAAAGTAAATTACTTGAAATATGACAAATAAACTCTCATAGTAATTGTCAAAATGAAAACAGACGAAGCAAGATATACACAAGCCATTTGAATCTCAGACACAAATAAATCAATGATTTGAACAATCACACTATTGATGTTATGGATTATTTAGCTGGGAGTATTTAAGAGATTAATAGCGGAGTCGAACTATAGTCAGAAGTACGACTTTGGTTTATAGATTATTTAATGTTAAGAGATCCGACTAACCACGCATATTTGGGTATTTATTGCTATTAATAGTTTAAAGTCTTCCAAAATTACAATGTTTCGTTTTCTTAAGCATTTATACTGCACGAATCCAAAGGAGCTAGATCTTTAGTGGTAAAATTTTACGAAAGTTAGGGTGTAATAATTATTTATTTGTATTTAATCCACTGAAATTTAATCGACAGGATTTACTCTGGCTACCCATTTCTTGTAAAATAATGTAGCGTAAATATTTTGGTATAGATAAATAAGGAAGTTTAGGTTGTAGAGTGTGTCCAAAAATATTTGTAGTAGTTTATCGAAGTAAAAGGATGAAAAAGAATTATTACGGAGGTATGAGAGATTGCAATAGAGAGTGCAGAAGTTTAAGAGAGATGGTAGGCCTATCGTATGTATAAAAGTCATAACAGAAGATATCTTTAAATTTATATGTGCTGCAGAAGAGTTTAACCAGGGCCTGAAACCGTAGGTTTCTAGAGCCAGAAGTATTTAAGACACCAATTTGTTTAGAATTAACTAACATAAGAAGGGCAGAGTTCCATTTTTTCTCGTTCCATTGCATACATAAATTATAATTTGGACGCGCAGTATTTAAAACCCTAAATCACATTTCTAACTGAGATGAATTATGGAAAATAGCGATGACTCATCAAAGCAATGGCCAATCGAAGATGGATCACCAGTAGGGAGGACATTGATTAAAGTTAATATTAAAGATTAATAGTGTTTACTAAGAATTTATGAGCATGTTAGCTCGAAATTTAGAAGACAAATCATTCTGGGAATAAATTTTAGTAATGTCCTTGTCATTGGCTTTTTGCTGAATATCAAATTGAAGCTCTTCGATTTCAGGTCAATGCGCTAAACAATAGGCGATCATTTGCACTTACGCACACAAACCAAAAAAAGAATGCTCAAAACAGCTTATAAGCATAATAGTGTAGGTATATCCGTATATGTCGAAGTATATATATTTTTGGCAAACCAGTCTTCCTCAAAGCCTTCGGAAGGAGCTCTTCTCACATACACCAAAAGGTAGCACTTAAAATAGGCTTTCCCTTAGATAGCCAAAAAACTATCTTTCAATTAGCGTTCTCAAGTGTCACCCATGCTTTTCGAAGAGAATGGAAAATTTGTTTGATTCTCCAATTTCGCCTGGCCTTATAAATTAAGAAAATTATTGCAGTAACGCAATTAATTATGCGGTTGAAAGGCTATTTTTTGGCAAACAAGTCTTCCTCAAAGCCTTCGGAAGGAGCTCTTCTCACATATACGAAAAGGTAGCACTTAAAATAGGCGTTCTCTCAGATAGCCAAAAAACTATCTTTCGATTAGCGTTTTTAAGTGTCACCCATGCTTTTCGAAGAAAATGGAAAATTTGTTTAATTCTCCAATTTCGCCTCGGCTTATAAATTAAGAAAATTATTGCAGTAACGCAATTAATTATGTGGTTAAAAGGCTATTTTTTGGCAAACCAGTCTTCCTCAAAGCCTTGGCAAGGAGCTCTTTTCACATACACAAAACGGTAGCACTTAAAATAGGCGTTATCTCAGATAGCCAAAAAACCAAAAAACTATCTTTCGATTAACGAAATTGGAGAATCAAACAAATTTTCCATTCTCTTCGAGAAGCATGGGTGACACTTAAAAACGCTAATCGAAAGATAGTTTTTTGGCTATTTGAGAGGACGCGTATTTTAAGTGCTATTTTTTCGTGTATGTGAGAAGAGCTCCTTCCGAAGGCTTTGAGGAAGACTGGTTTGCCAAAAAATAGCCTTTTAACCGCATAATTAATTGCGTTACTGCAATAATTTTCTTAATATATATATATATATATATATATATATATATATATATATATATATATATATATATATATATATATAAATATATATATATATATATATACATATATATACATATATTGTGAGGGAATTCCACGTGGAATCTCTTGTTCAGAACGGAACCTCCATGCGCTGTAGAAGGCTCGGTTAGGCTTAAATTCGTAAGCCTACCCCCCCATCCCCCTTCAACAAGTGGTAGCCTCGAACCGCGTCCAACACGATTCACATTAACGCGGGCTAGAATAGCCTCTGCAAGAAGATTCTAGGCCATTCGAGAGCAGAGCTGTTTCCCGCTACCCCATCCCCCCCCCTCACCGCCTGGGGTTGGATTCCCATGAGGAGACACAGAGTTGAGAAGTCTCACCCAGACCCCAAGGAAATTTCCCTAGTTCGAAGTCAGGTGCTAACAACAAAGCAAAGTGACAGCTGAACTATTTTTGTGTATTGGAATTAGCCCCAGCCAGTGAGGTAATTCTATTTTACGATCGCTACTGAGTGATTTTCCGACTTCTCTCGTCAACTCCTGTCGAAGTCCTCTTCGTTTGCCCCTCGTTTTCGATTAACCAAAATACTGTCCTCTGGACCGGACGTTACCGCCCCCCTCCTTTTTTTGGAGAACCATCATCACTTTAACATCCCGCTCAGAAGCTTCGAGCGGCCTCGTCTCACGTGCAGAAGACATCCGTGAAGCCTTACCCTGACGTCTCACCCGGAATCTTCTGTAAGCCAACCCCTCTCCCCCTCAAGTAACCCATTTGCGTTAATTCCTCCATTTGAATAGTCTCCTCCCTTAACACCTTAAGTTTTAACTTCATAGTCTGATTCATAACTACAATACCTCCCCCTTCGTTCATCTGATGTAATTTTCCCCTTTTATTCTCTGATGTAATTTTTGCCCATCATTTCTCTCATTATTTTTATGTAAATAAAATTATATTTTTGTTTCTGCCTCTTTAAATAACCTTGAGCTTTGCCATTGCCCATAATATACCTGATCTCGTTGCACTCTTATCTAGTTGTTTCGCCCGTTGAAACTCATGGCGTTCCGTCCGTTTTGTCGGTTCGCCTTGAAGTTATCGTTCCCCCCCCCCCCAGATATAATAAGGTATTGATATAATATAATGTCGTACCACGACATATATATATATATATATATATATATATATATATATATATATATATATATATATATATATATATATATACATATATATGACTCACAAAGTGTCGCGTCAGTAAGCATTAAATGCACCAAAGCCCACAAGGAAAATAATATTAAGATTCCAAGAAAGAGAACGAAGACTTAATGAAACAAAATGAAACATCATTAGCCATAGTGAAGTAAGAAGGAAAGAAGACAGTATAAAATTTTAAAACGGTCACATACTCATTTATTAATGTCTTAACTCTACATATATTGCTTACGGACGATTTTTACAACACAAAGGCAGGCAGCTCTTTAAGTATCTAAAATGATAGTATGTATTATGTGTTATATTAACTATACAGGTAAGACTAATCAAATGGGTGTTCGCTAAAAGTAATCCAAAGCATATACACCTATAACGATTCAGTCAATTTAAATATAGCACTTTTATAAAAAAGTCTCAAAATTTTGCCATGAGGTTGGGTAAACGGTAGTTATAAAAAAACGGGCAAATTGTATCCATATTTTTGTTCCCCTTCTACTTCATTTTTATCTCCACCACCAAGCCTTCGCGCACTTCAGTCACGCTTGCTTTGCTAAATTGAATTCTAGAACACGGTTTGCTCTAATATGTCTTCTTTTTAATAAAGTTATTTGCGCTGCATTGAGCGCTTCCAAAGATTTATTGAGATTATTATACAAAGTATATTAGCATTACTCTAATTTAGATTTAAGCGAATACCGTTCCAGTGCGCTGAAAACTTTAATTTCTTTCTCACTTGGCGTAGTATCTCGCTCAATTCAAAGTTTTCCATCTTTCCATGAAGGAAAAACAGCAAATACCAATCCTATTTTGTACAATCAAAATTTTATGAAGAAGATTGGCTGTATTAATATAATTAATTTTCTTTTAGGGTACATCCTAGTCTAAAAAGAGATCAACACAAATGCTGAGTCCGCCATTTTGTCAAACTAATGCCGACTCCGCCACTTTGGTCAAGTCAACGAACTTTTTGGAATAAATTCGCTGATTGGTTTGACGCCATAAAGTTTCTAACTACCAACTCACCTCAGTTGTGTCCCCCACCCCACCCACTCTCTTGTTATTTCCTCTCACTTGTACGAACTTGCGAACAAGTCGAGCCTTAAGGCCTTTTCGCCTTAGCTCTACGAACTTACGAGCGAAACGATTTTAAGACCAATTTTTCCTTAACCATACAAACTTTTTTCTGTTTTATTTTTACAGCCGACTTCTTTACACAGTGAGTCTATTTCTATAAGAAAAATTATTAAGGCATTTTCATAGTGAACCATCAACACTGTAGAATGTTTTGATTCACAACCTAGATATAAAGAATGAAATTTAAAAATGTATTGTAAGGGTCGAACCTAGTAATCATTCGTTTGAAAATTTTAAACGGTTCACACATTGAACCTTATTAATAGGATGATAAACTTCCCGCTTTGTAGTATTTCTCTTTCGTAAATAGGAAGTTAAACTCCCCAGTATGTAGGACTATATCATGGGTCGGCTATACGTGGCTACATACAAAATAGATCTTGTTCTTGAAGTCCCCGTGGGAAAAAGGCAAAACACGCTGGCGGTTTCTTTAGGTGATTTCCCTCGCCTTTTCCTCCTTTGCCGGTTGTGAACTTTTCGGTGAGCTTAATTTTCTTGTAGATTTCTTCCAAGTCTAAAAATTCGGATCAAGATCAAGATATATTAGAGCAATAAATAAACAATAAGTTTTTTCATTTTACAAATATTAAAATTAAAATTAAATACATATATGTAAACCGAAAGAATAGATTGAGGTGTAGTGGTGAAGTTATAATATTTTTATGAATATTCATCGGAGAAGAGTAAGTTATAAGTATGAGTAGGAAAACAGATTCTCCCGGAATCAACGGGGAGGTCATCTTATTAGTACTATATATTGCCTTAATAAAATACATGAAATGTTTTTAATTTTTGTTATATAAACTTAATATAATTTTGTAGGAATAATTTTTCCAAGTAAAATTTTGATATAGGCACATTACATTCATAAGAGATTTGATTTATTTTAGCAATACAATTTTAGTTGAGTTGTTTTTTGTTGTTTTTTTACTTTTTTAGTCACATCTGGATATATAAAAAAAAATTTAAAGTAATTTTTTATATAATCACATTATATTAGATTTCATTTATTTTAGCACTTACAATTTTAATTGAGTTGTTCTTTTAGTCATATTTAGATATATTAATTGTTCTGGTTTTATTATTTCCTCTAGTTTCGTTTAACACTTTATTTTGGCAGCACTTTATATTATTATTAATTACACACTTGAGTTAAATTATTATCTTTTCTGTTAACTAGTTGCACTGATATTTTTATTCTCATAGTTGTTATTATTATGGTAATTAATTGTTAACTGACTTATGTTTAATTTTCGCATTTTAGATTAATTTTAATGATTTGTTTTAATCTAATTCCTTTTAGCTTATTCATTAATTTATTATTCTATATTTTACACTGTTAGACTATTTTAATTATTTACTTTTCGCACTTTTGATTGCTTATTCTAGACACTTTAATTTGTTCAATTATTCGCACTTCTGATTACTTGTTTTAATCACTTTGATTTGTTCACTAATTTATTTATTCACTTATTGTTATCATTTTTTACATTTATTCAATTTCGGAAGTCTTTTGGCCAGTTTCTATCTCCTTAAAGGTAAACATATCGACGGTGTGTACGCACGAGTCCGGGATGTAAATCGCGCGCTCCATCAATAGTCCACTTATTACCTTCGGGGACCATGGTCCTTCGTATGTCCATTTGTATTTGCCTTTATTGATTCCGTCGAACAGTTTTTAATGGTGTCTCCTAGAAGGGGGGCATAGGGAAGGACCAAAGAATTAAAGGTCCACGTCCTTGGCGTCGAAGAAACAACCCTGCAGAAGGATGTCCCTTTTCTCCGTGAGGGGAACTCCCGGATACTTTAAGATTTCGTCTTCGTCTGAACTTTCTTCCTGTGGTTGTTTTGTTTCCTCTTCTTTCTTTGCCTCTTGTTCCACTTCTCTTTTCTTTTTCCTTTTTGGAGGGTATAAGGTATATTTAGAGACAGAAATACAATAAGTTTTTACAAATATTCAAAATTTACAATATTTAAAAATTTAATACATATATGTAAAAATAAATGGTAATAGTGGTGAAATATTTTGTTAAATTAGCGGAAAAGAGTAAGATATGAGTATGAAAAAAAATGGGTTTCCCCCGGAATTGTCAGGGGGATCATATATTTATAATCTAAACGTTATTTATTTTAACTTTAAAATTACACATTAATAGGGTTCGCTTTTGTATAAAATCATATTATTAAATTTTTAGAATAGGTTGTTCACATTATTATTAACATTATTAAATTTTAATAAAACTATATACCATTTTTGGTCGCATTCCAATCTGAGTTATTCTTTTATTCGTTGTTATTTATTTTAGCCATGTCTGGTTATTTATTTTAAACATATTCGGAAAACTTGGACTTGCACTTGGATATAAAAAGTAATGAAAAGGAAAACACATACACACATATATGATTGCAACTGCAATCATGTATGCATATATGTATATAATAGTGGAAGATAGATAGGTAGGGATAGGTTTCCCTGGTGAAAAGGATGGAGGGGGGGATGGGGTAGAAAATCACTGGTGATAGGGAATCGCAGGCATTGGTCAGAGGTTGGTGTTCTTCTCTTTGTTATTGCTCTAATATTCTTGTTGTTATTTGTACTGTTTTCTGCTCCGTTTGTTCCTTAGTTGTTTGGGTTGCTATTGAATAGCATGTTTTGTTTGTGTAGTTGTTGGTTTTTTAATGTTATTGGTTGTGTGTTCGTTATGTTTCTTGTAATTTGTGATGGTTTTTGTAGCGTTCGAGCCTTTGTAAGTTGTTGTTGTAAGTTCTGTGTTTCTCTCGTTGTTCGCTTAAGTGTCTTCAGTGTTCTTCTTCTTGTTCAAACTTGTGTATTTCATTGTTTGTAGTGTTTAGTTTTATGTGTAGATTGGGTCTTCTCGTCTTTCTGTCTGTGCTTTGCTACTGACAAGGTCCAGTCTTCTTCTGTTTACGTCATATAACGGAATGTCGATGTGTCTCTGTCTGATTTCGTCCGTCAAAAGTGTTAGGATTTCCTCCCAGATTTTTCGGGCCCTCCCTTGCAGCTCCATGTTGATTGGAGTCAACTGGATGCATTAGAGAGGGCCCTCTGCCTCTTTTTTTCTCTCCTCCTGGTGCCTGTTATCAGCAGTACACCTTTGTTTTGGACTCTTTGGAGGAGTCATACTTTGTTTTGAGAACTAGTATTGATAGGTATTGGTGGATACAGTACTTCGATCTTATGAGCGCGTTGTAGATTTTCTGTTTGTTAACTGTGTTCAAGTTTCTGAACCTGAATAACTTTAAAAGCTCTACCCGCGCTCGCGCTGCTGCCTGAGCAACGTGACTACCGTATCTTTAGTCCAAGTACTTTCCCGTCGTTACTGTAAGGAATCCGAGCATTCCTTACAGAAGAATGGAATAACCTTAAACTTTTGGGTGTTCGTGGCGATCTTCCATCTTCTTTCAAACCTGTTGATGTGGTCGATTTCTCTGGCGGTTTTTTGTGCCATGAGGTCGGGATTTTTGGAAGGGGGCAGTCATAATCTGAGAGATGTCGTCCGCGAACTCAACATACAGGGTGTCCTCCCTGACCGGATCGGGTAGGTCGAGGGTATATATATTGTAAAGGAGGGGGCTTAGGCACTCTTCTTGCAGTACGCCTGCGATTAGTTCGAAGTCTGATCCAGTATGGTTGTATATTTGTAAGTATGCTTTTCTGTCTGTTACGTAGTCGCAAATATTTTTTTTCAATCTTGGATTTAGTCCGAGTCTTAGTATTTTGAACTGAAGCCCAGTTATCTGTACCTTGTCAAACGCCTTCTCCACATTTTTGAGCACCAGATCAGCGTACCTTTTTTGGCTAGCAATCTTCGCCAGTTTTTCGGTGATGACTGCTTGCGCAGTATCAGTCCCTCTCCCTCTTCTAAATCCATGTTGGTGTTGATTATGGAGGTTGTTTTCCTCCATAAAATTTTGGATTCGACTACCAAGGATCTTCTCGAAGACCTTGCCAGCCACTTCGAGGAGGAAGATGGATCTGAAATTTGCTGGTATGTCGGGCGGTTTCCCGGCTTTTGGAATGAAGATCATTTTGGCGATCTTCCATTCTGTTTTTCCTGGTGCTCTCTGTTTGAAGGAACGTAGTGTCATTAGTAATTCTTCTGTGGTTACTCTTCTTTCGCAACCTGTCATCTCTCTGTCCGCAGTCGCGTTATTAAAGGGGTATGTCCTGTCTAGTACAGGTCTTAATTGGTCATGAATTCGTTCTTCGAAGTCTAGGTAGAAGAGTTCGTTTTCTTCTGCAGTGGTTAAAAAAACATCTTTCCAGTAGCTTCTGAACTCCTCTTCCGTTTCTGTCGCGTCCATTTTTGTCCCGTCATCATTACTAAGGAGAATGGTTTTGTCAGGCGGCTTACCCTTTAATCTGGATAGTGAGTTGCTTTGTTATGAGAGTCTTCATCTCTGTCCTAAGTGTTCCTAACCGTCTGTTTTTAATTCTGTCCGTGCTAGTCAGTCTAATATCTTCGAAGAGTCCTAGTATTCCTCTGAAAGGTCATAAAGTTCTTGGGTCCACCTTGGTGCTAGTAACGTTTTGAACGAGGTTTTTGGTACCGTCGCGCGGTCCGCTTCAACCATTGCCTCCATCAACCTTGCCAGTTCCTGGTCGATCTCCTCCAGGGTGGCTTCTTCTAGGGGCTCAGCTCTGAACTCACAGAGAAGCGTACGGTACTTTTCCCAGTTCGCTCGAGAGTAGCATTTTCGCTCCTTGACGGGTATTTGGATGAGGCTGGATAATATTTTGATAAAGGTAGTGACGTGGTCGCTGGGGATTAGAGGTCCAGGCTGAATATGGTAGTTATAGGGAAATTAAGGGCTGGTTAGGGCGATATCTGGTTTGGTTTAACCGGATTCCCCGCATCTGGCGTTGAGATCCCCCCCGAACAGGACTGTTCTCCCGTGTGCACACAGTTGGAGAAAGTTTTGCATCGGGATATAGTCTCGTCTTGGGGGGTGGTGCCCTGTTGATACTGCAAGTGGCCCCAGGGGGGGTTTGGACCTATTTATGGACAGATAGGACTCGTCTTAAGAAGGGAGTAGTTTGAACAGAATCCCCTTTCTGACTGCGATGGCGATGCCATCAAAACGTTCCTGGCTATGGTTTTTAGTTGTCCCGGAGTAATTAAATATATTTATTGTCTTCTGTGATGTGTCTATACCGTGCCCTGATATCAGAACGATATCAGGGTTGCAATTCCTAATAATGTTGTCATACGTCACTTGTTTGTCGATCCATCCGTCAGTGTTCATCTGTAAGATTGTCAAGTCCTTTTTTAGTCTGTCCATGTTGTCTGTCAATTAGTCGTTTCTGTTAACGTATTTCTTGGGGGTGAAGGGGCTAGCTGGAGGAGATCGGCACTTGCCGGATCTCATTTTATTGAACCCGGAGTTGGTTAGGGTTACGAATGCATCCTGGTTAAGCCGGACCATACCGAGGATAAGGGCCTCTTCGACGACCTTCTCTGGGATGTCCTCGGAGTACTCCCATTTGTATCTTTCTGTGGTCACACCATCGCAAACATCTTTATCATTTTTTTCTTCAAGTAAGGGGACGTCCTCAGTAGTGTAATTTTTTAATTCAATCCTCCTCCCGTGGTAGGCACGTTTGCCTTCTTTCGATGAAGAGGTTGACCTACTCCTCTGCCGGACGGGTGATCGCTTGGAGCGGCTACCATGTATGTGCTTGTTTTTAGTTCCTCTAGGTGATATCACCTCGAGAATGATAGTGGCGGATTAATTTGTTGTGGCGGTCTTTGGTTCGGAATCTTCTTGAGTTGGGTTAAAGGGAGCGGGAACATCAGTTTTTTTTGGAGCGGCTGGTCTTGGTTGGGGGAGGGGTGCATCTGTATGCGAAGGACTTTGAGCATTTGGTTGAGCTCTCTCTTAAATGAGCCGGGGTTTATTAAATTGGCGATGTGCGTATAGTAAGTGCAGCACATGATCTTGGTCGACTGCTCGCTCTCTACCTTAAGGTAGGTGCGTTGAGCCGCTGCCTTGCTGACTGCCACCTTTGCCACTTTGGCATAAGTCCTATTGGTTCGAGCCTCTACTTCATCCTTCTTCTGCTGTTGTTGTTTTTTTATTGCAGCCTCCTTTGCCGGGAAGGACATTGCCATGGCTGCATGCTCCCAGTTGCAGTTAATGCAACGCTTCTCGGAGCTTCTGCAGTCACGCCATATATGCCCAGTTTTGCTGCCTATAGAGCAGATGGACTCTGTTTTGGGGCAAGATTGAGTGGTGAGCTCGTTTGACTTATAGCACTTAAAACAGATTTGAATTTTCGTAAATTCTTCCCTTTCTACTTGGTCTGGGCAGACCCTGACGTGGAAACGAAGGAGTCCAACTTCTTTGGCCTTCACCGCCATCCTAGTGTCAGCGAACACGACTTTAAAGACATGGGTGTAGTCTTTAAACTTGATCCCCTCCGAGACCTTAGCCCAGAGTGGTTCCTCCCAATTTCTTGAGAGATTTCTGCGCTTGTATGTTGACCCACCCATGTGTCAAGCCGACGGCAGACGACACTGCGGTGTGCCTGGATTTAGGGAGGGATTTTGGGTGACAAATTAATTTCACCAAAAACTTTCGCTCTCTTGGGCGAGGCCAGGAGCTCGGCATCACTTTCCTTTTGGCAGATGGCCGTGTAACCAAAAGGCGTGTCGATTAGTCTAACGAGGGCTACATCAAGCTCCCCGTAGACTATGGAGAAGACGTTCCCCCGATCAGGCTTAGTCCTTTCTGGGAAGTCCTCAGGCTGATGCTCTGTACGTCGTCCGTCATTTTGGTGTCATAGTCGTCTTAGTCATAAGTGTAGACAAGATAGAGACCAGTATAGAGAAAAGGATAGATAAAAACCTTTATAGAGAAAAAGATAGATAAAAACTCCAAGTCCATTTAGCACTTTACCTTTTGTAGAGCAGAATTGTCGTCTGGTAACTTGCCGTACTCCAGGGTTGTAGAGGCACTGGCACTTTTTGTGGTGTTGAATATTTACCACACTCACAGATTATAATTTGTGGATGAAAAATGTTTCACAGATGAAGATTTTGATAGTCGAAAAAATCTTCGGAGGCGTTAGGTAAAGTTCACAAACGGTTTCCTCCTTCTCCAAATGTCACATACCGAGAAAAACGTAAATTGTACAAAAATCTTAGCAGTCACTCTATTCTGAAAATGCATTTAAGCCGTGTTTATGTGCAAACGGTTGGAGCGTTAGTAACCTTTTAAATCTATCATGGCGCTGTTGGACAATTATTACAGTGTTTATGTCTAAAAGCTGATTGGTCAATTTGACAACACTAAGGCTGTTATCCAAAAAATGAACGTAAGAATGACTATTAAATGTATATCAATCCTGATTGGTTGAATTTTTGTAGTGTTATGAGTAAATGAAATAACTATTTATATAGGTGTATTTTTGTGTAAAAGATAGGATATACATCACTCGGAAGAATCATCGTTCTACACTCTAAGAGAAGTGTTAGCTTGCAAAGGAGGAAAAATCAAGGGGAAGTCACATCCAAATATACGCAGTTTTCATCAAGCCATACCTTGGACGGCAACCTACAGCCAGCCAGCTACTTACCGGACCTAGAAAGTTCTTCGAGCCACCCACCTCCCTACCCCTAACCCCCTAAATAAAAATTCCTTTATTTCCCTGGCACGTCATTCTGATATAACGTATTAAACCCTCCCCATCCCTTTCCCGCGGTGATATGGCTCCGTGAATGTGACTCTACACACAATAGCTTTGTTGCAACTATGCCGTTCTACTTAGAAAGGCATAGTTTGGGGAAAGGAGGTGTGAGGCTTAGCCCGCTGCGGAACCCAATGGGAGGAGCAACCTAGATTGGGATTTAGTTACCAACACGGGAAGGCATAACACCCTACCCTGCGGTACCATATAAGACCACAGAAGGAGACTCTACCGTCTCTGCGATGTGTCGGATGTAACTGTTAAATACCCCAAAACCAATAGAGGCGGTGGCACTCTGACTGGAGTCAGTTGATTCTGACTTCAGTCATCATTAAGTCCACCATGTTTTTACACCCTCTGAGGAGCTCAACCAGATCCATACTCACCTATCATCCATCACCACATCCGAGTGATGTTCACGGGGGCGTCATCAGCGGGGAAGGGGGGGGGGGGGTACGCCCCCAAAAAAGAAGCAAAAGAGAAGGAAATGGCATCCAGCACGTCGCACCTTACAATACGGCACACCCCAGAGAAGACCCCCACCACGATCGACCAACACACTACAAGCTCGTCTTCCGCTCACAGGAGGACGCACTAACATTACACCAAAATGCAGCCAACACACTCGCCACTCATAACCTCCAAACAAAACTAGCAGACGGCATTCTAAAAAGATATCAGATACGAATCACAAAGACCAACCCTTATGGTTAGCCTTCACCACTGATGACCTCCGTACGCACCTCAGATAGAAATATGGGGAGGAGGTCATCAAAGATCTGTACATTAATCGTACAGAAAACTGGGCAGTGATCACACTGTCTAACGAACACAACAAAGCACTTCTGCTAGACCAGGGTATCAAGGTCTACTGCACACTTACTCACCCACATAACAGGGAGTCACAACACAACGTAAGACCAACACAATGTCACCGGTGTTACAAAACCAGACACGTAGCACGAACATGTCAAGCAGACCTAATCTGCTCAAAGTGCAGTGTAGTGGGGCACCACTATACCACATGTACAGCCACCACATCCCTCTGCTCCAATTGTGGCGCCGACCATTTCGCCATCAATCCGAAATGTCCTTACTTAAGTAAGGCCCGCCATGACGCCGTTGTGGCTATACGGCGCCCACAACCAGTCCACACAACCACACACTCCGCACCCGCAGCCCCCTAACCTCACTAGAATATTCGCCGCAGCTGCTGGCGCAACGGTATCTGTACCTACCCCTGCTCCACCCCAGACAAACCCAACCCCAGCAGAACCTCCACCTCACCCACACATCCCGTCATCCTCCCCCACCCTAGCACTTTACACTCATAGACCCCCACTACTACCGACACCCACCCCCACCCCACATCACACCCCCACCCCAACTCCACATGACACAACTAACGAGACCACAAACCCGAAGATGCACCTAGCCACCTTGCTCTCAACGGTGGCAAAAGACATGTTGAGAGGCGCCCCCTGCATATACGCAAACATACTCAACACACTATTCGCCTCACACGGAATAGAGCAGATCACCTTTACTAAGAAGGTGTTCGCTCTAATAGACGAGCACATAAAAAGAAGACCCGCACTCCTCCCCACTCCGGTGGGCACGCACACCTCTCCACCTTGACCCACCGGCCCCCACTTTCACCACGCTCCCGTCGCCTCCCGCCCTTCTGTCCCTGCACCTTCCTTAACTACCCCTCCGCCTACTGCTCCCACCTCTCTCCCAACTCCCTCTTCTGCTTCCACTCCTTCCACCTCTCTATCAGAACTCTCTCCTACCTCAAGAACTTCTCCCTCGGCAACCTCCACTCCTCCATCTACTGCCACCTACCTACCTCCAATTATCCCCGGCCCCCCTTTCACAGCCTCCAACCCCACTCCCACTGAGACCACAACCTCCACCTCCCCTCAGCCCACAACACCCCGCGCCAAACAAAAAAAAACTACCACAACCCCCCCTTCCCCCCGCTGTTTCTACTCCTCCCCCTTCCACTCCTCCTTCGATCCAACCTCCTCTTTCCCCCGACACCCCACCTCTCATAATATGCACCTTTCCTACTATCTCTAGCCCCTCATCTCCTAGCTCGACTCCATCCACCTATGCTACTAACTCCCATATCCTAGACTCCACCCTTTCCAACCTTGCTTCTAAGCCTACTACCTCAGCACCTCCTTCCACAGAATACACTCCTCCCTCCACCACGGCCTGCCCACCAAACAACATCGCTGACAACCACCATAAACAACAGTCGACACGGGTAAAGGTACTGGCTCCTCACGCCTCCTGAGTAATAACCAAGGAGAGGGGAACGGTACCGGGGAAATCAGCCTCCCGCGCACTCCGCCCACGACAATAGGTCGCCTCAACGTGACACAATTAAACGTACGCAGTTGGCACGGTATTCTCCATACGATTGCAAACTGGGTGCTTAACACACCAAGACCTGACATAGTACTCCTGAACTCAACCAGCCTACTTCCTCCCAACAACAGACTCCGCATCGCATGCTACCACACCTACCTATCTTCACAGGCGCGGCACCTAGGATTAGTGATTCTAGTAAAGCGCTCCATACACCACTCCTTCATCAAAACACAAGACGACTCCTTTCTAGCCTGCAAGATAGAGATAAGCTCCGGCCCCATTCTAGTGGACACACACTACAGACCACCACGCCTACAATTAAACATAGAAGTCCCACTCCGGGCCCTATCTAACCATAACGTCTCTATCTTCTTCGCGGGGGACCTCAACGCTTTTCACCCGACACTACTTTTCAACAACACGAATGACGCGGAAAGGTACCTGGCCGGTGCCCTGCGGCGTTTCGCTGCAAGCACATCGCCCCCACCTTCCCCACATTCTTCAGTCCTTGTGGAAGTACCACGTCCCCGGACATTGTCTTCCGCAACGACCACGCCAGATGCTTCCATACACACATATCACCGGGTCCCCACGTACTCTCTGATCACATACCTATATGTCTCATCATATCCACATCTCCCATACTCATACTTACACCACCTCTCTACGATTACAAAAACACAAACTAGGAAGAGTTCTGGAGACACATAAGAGAAAACACGCCACAAAACCTCGACCTGGAGTACACCAATCCAGACCTTTTAGACCACCACTGGTGCTCAATCTTAAACACTATAACCACAACACGCAACCTACACTCACCACAAAAAACTACACTTGCATAAAACATTTCACATTTTCCATACACACTCAGAGACTCATCACACACTACAATAATCACTACACTAGAGGCCCACAACAACACAACATAAATCACTTACATGCCCGCATCCTACAGTGCGTGCAGCTAGATAGGAACCGGCGGTGGCGAGGAGTCGTCCGCATCGCGGACGACACCCGTTTCACGGACCCTTCCTTCTTCTGACGGCACGTAAAAAAGATGTTAGGCACTGATCCATGCAAACTCATCACCCTCCAAGTAAACAACCAAACCCTCATGGACACTAACGTCATCATTTACGCATTTAGGTCCCACTGGGACACAATAAACACACACAACCTAACCAAACCACACGCACGGGAGCCCTTCCAGGAAGTCCAGGAGTGGTGTGGGGCCCACGCTTATGAGCTAAGGCCTGCCCCCCTGATACGACTGGAGCTGCTCCACTACACATCCACATTAACCACTCCAATCACCGTCGAGGAAACAAAACACTACATTAAAACAGCACCAAAACGCGCCCCCGGTTCCTCCGGGCTACCAACCACACTTATACACAACCTCCCCGCAAACATATCCCCAACACTTACACACCTATTCATCGTCTCACTAGCCTCAGGCCACTTCCCTAAAATATTCAAAGTCTCTCACAACATACTTCTACACAAATCGAATAAACACCCAAAACACCCTAACAACTACAGGCCTATTGCTCTATTAGAGCACCTAGGCAAAATACTCGAACGAATGGTCAACTGCCGCCTACGGGATTACCTGGAAGAGAGGGACTGGTTCTCCCCCCACCAATACGGGTTTAGGAGAGGCCGGTCCACTCAGGCGGTCGTGACTATCGTTCACGACAGAATACAAAAAAAACGCCAAGTACATCAAAAGACTCTTTACATCAGCAAGGACGTAGGGAAGGCCTTCGATAAAGTGTGGATTGAGGGACTCCGTTGGAAACTCGCCAACAATATGGAGTTACCTCTCTGAACCAGAAGGCTCCTCTCGCACTATCTCACTGAACGGAGTTGCCACATAAAATACAACAATACTCTCTCAAGACCCTTTACACCAAGCTCAGGCGTTCCCCAAGGAAGCGTACTGGCACCCACACTATATATTATGTTCACAAACGACACCCCACGCCCACCCGAAAAATGCTGTCACACATACACAGTGGCCTACGCCGATGATGAGACCGTTCTCGTCAGGGGCCGAGGTCCAGAAGAAATTGCGCTCCACGCATAAACAATACTAGACGACAAGACAGATTACGAGGATAAATGGCTGATTGCCACGAATCCTCAGAAGACACAGATGACACTCTACGGCGCTAGAGATCACTTCATGCACAACCTACAAATCTTCTCACACCCACCAGACATGAACCACCTAAACCCAACAAGGCTCGAATACACTTAATGTACAAAAATCCTTGAAATAACTTTCGACAAGACCCTCAGGTTCAATATACACCAAAATATAACACAAGCAAGAGCCTCACGAACAAACACATCGCTGTGTTCTACTCTGCGAGCAAAAGACTAAATCTACACCTCTACAAAGCACTCGTGCGACCTATTCCCACGTACCCCCCACTGTCACTCGTAGCCGCAAGTGACACGTGGAAGCGGAAGGCCCAGCGCATTCAGAAATTTGCTCTGAAGCGCGCTTGCCGCTCTTCGTTGTACTCGAGAATGGCTGCACTACTCAACAACAATAAATTAGCACCCCTCAACACATACGCTCACACCAGACACACAAAACAACTCGGGAAACTCGCCAGAGACACATTATACACTGCACTACACGTAAGAAGGTATTTCATGGCACCGCGATACCCCACGGCCCATGAACACCCGCATTACCAAAAAGCAACATGAAAAACGCGTTTCCGACTGAGCAGACAGCCTCGCCCTCCTGACCTGCCTCCAATCGTCGTCCAGTCATATAAAACCACGAGACAAACGGATCCACACTAACACCACGTATCGGTGTATAGCCACCGACCTATCAACTCTTGATATCTTTTCTTAAATGATTTCCGCAACCTTCCTCTATCGCTACCTAATCACATGTGTTACACACAACGATCCCTCTCTGTCCTTTCTATAAACAAAAGTAAGGAAGTGTAAAAGATAGGGTCGGAGAATCTACAACTAGATAAAGGAGGAAAAGTTTAGAAGAAAAGATTTCCCCTACCGTGAGCGTTTTTCAAACCTAGCTCTCGAATAAACTCGATCAGCGTAACTCACCAATGTACCTCGAACTGGCAGAAAACAGCCCCAAGTGTCTACCCTTGGGGAGCCCGTGTTGACTGTCACAATATTCCACAGCTGAGTAGCGGTGGACTAATGGAGATTCCTCCTGTTTCTGCTGTTCTCGGCAGAGGGATAAGACCTTGGTGGACTGATTGGAGATACCTCCTGTTTCTACTGGGGCTGTAGTGGTGGCAGTTTCGGACCTCCTGAGGCTGAATTGCCCTGCCTCTCAGATCTGATAAAGAGAGCCGGACTGATTGGAGATTCCTCCTGTTTCTGGCACTCCTCGGTCGGGGGGACTGATTGGAGATTCCTCCTGTTTCTGTCTCGACTAGATCAGAGAAGGGTACAGCAAGTTAATGAGAAGGCACCCCCGCCATGAATGAGAGGGGGAAATCGTTGGACTTTCGAGTCCCACTGAGACTCACCGGAAATGAAAACCCTTTTAAAGCGTAGGTATTTGTGGCCATTTACGACAAACTTGGAATTTGACCAAAACGGCTAATAGAAGCAAATAGAGGATACACAGTCATCTACCACACGCAAGAAGATCTAGTAAAATTAACAACATCGGAAAGCACAAGAGAACTGGGCATGATTGGACTAGAACCACGGCCATCTCCAGCATTGGCAGCAAGGAAGGCTATCATATGCAGAAGATTGGACCCATGGGTAGGATAAATATCAGCTGAAACTATCAAGGCAGAGATTGTGAGGAACCATCAATGGGCGCAAGTGGCAGAAGTGGTAAAGTTCCGCAACCTCTCTCACGTCTTTAAAGTGTCTTTACAAATATCGAAATGGGAGCCAAAGCCAAGGAAGCAGGTTTAAAATTGTTCTCCATGATCATATCCCCAGATCAAATAGAGAGGAAAAGATTATTCGAGCTACAAACCTGCTTCAATTGAAAAAAGGTCGAAGAACATTCAATTGGCACCTGCCCCGAGTCTGGGAAAACAAAGATCTGCTCTGAGTGCGCGCAGACAGGACACGACTGGATGCACTCCGTTAGTGATACAAAGATGTGCATTAACTGTGCGGGGAATCAGTGTACCTTGAATATGCAGTGCCCGGTCAGGAAAGAACAGCTGAAAAAGAAGAGAGAAGCAGCAGACAAACCAAAACCGACATACGCCGCAGCCGCTAAAAGCCCAAACCAGCAGGACATTACAACGACTCAGCCTCAGATTGTATTACAACTGAATGAATCTACCCCTACCAAAATGTTGGCCTGCATTCTGCATGCACATGTTATGAACTTAGCCTGCCCTAGTTTATTCAATCTTGAAATTAACAAGAAGCTGGCAGCAAACGACCTAGAAACAATCAAATTCCCGGACAATCCCCAATCTGAAAAAGTCCTATTGGCAACATGCCCCAAGACTAAACCGGCACAAGCAGCCGAAAGCTCGGATACAGGAAAAATCCATGATATAACCTTGGCTAAGGCTCAACAACAACAAGCAGGCGCCCAAGCACCTCCATTTAACTCGCCCATGCAGAAGAAAAACAAGAAAACCAAAGAAGACCCACATATTCAGGAAGCTGACTCTGAAGAAAAAGAGGAAGAGCTTGAGTGAGACGGCAAAGAAATCCGGCTCACCTTAGTCTTAACTCGCACACCATCCAAAAGAAAGAGATCTCTACAGAGGACGTGGCCGCAGGAGTCAGAAAAGGACATATGAAGTGGTGCTATGACTCTCCAGTTACCGAGGAGACAATGCAAGCATCTCTACTTGCCTGAAAAACTAAACTTTACAACGAGAATTTCAGGCTCTATGATCCAGCACTATACAAGGAAATAAATTCTGGCCGTCAAACGGCCAAGAATAAATCAGACCTACGGAATAGCATATAGAAACCGGCTAACCATCTTGGCACAAAACGTGCAAGGATGGGTAAACAATAAAAGCAAACTGTTCAATATCTACAGTGAACTGGATAAAGATGTTCTTCTGTTATCAGAAACTAGCATCAAGGACGATGACAGACAGATCTTTGGATATAAGGTTGTAAAAAGAATTTCATAGGAGAGAGATTTGACGGAGCGCTAATAGCAGTGAAAAATGATCTACAATTCAGACCGGGAAACCCAATGGATGAATCGACACTGTCAATCATCTTAAGATGCCCTATGGGTGACTTCAAACTGAACGCGGGATACCAGCCTTCCTGTCGGTCATATCTGCCCTATCATGACCTATACACCCTTTTCACGAAAGAGCACCCAGTACTATTCACTGGGGACCTTAACGCCAGGAATAGGGAAGCAGGATACTCGACGACGAAGTCAAGAGGTAGATTACTCGTTATCTTAATTAGAAGGGTTGTTGCAGAACGCATTGGGCCGGACTTTAGCACATATTTCTATCCAGGCTCAGCGACCAAACCAGAGGTCGGTCGTGCTCAAGAACCAAAGGTTCTCCTTTCACCAACTCATCACTCCAGGACCACTAACACCAAGTGATCCTTTGCCTATGCTAATCACTATAGCAACTGCCCCTATTCCAGTCCTAGTCACCCCAAGAGAAGACTTCTGGAATGCCAATTGGGAGGAATACAGAAGGGCATTCCCAGCAGATATCCCTGGTCTAAATGTGGCATCTGATGAAGATCTGGATGAAGAGCTTACTGCTATTAGCGCATGCATCTCTAACGCCGATACTATAGCTATCCCAACTACATCACACAAAATTACCAATCATAGAAAACCCACACAAGAGAGGGTGGTGCTTCAACGACGATTATTCCGCATCTACGAGACCATCCTCAACATAGGCTTCACCAGACCCATGGACTTCCGCTTCGGTCAGTTTCTCAGAAATCAGTTAAATTCCACGCTAAGATTAGAGCTCAGAAACAAGGGGAATAGAATAATAGAAAATTAGACACTGAGAGGAACCCGAAAGCCTTTTGGAAGACAATCAACAAATTAAAAGGGAACCACGCACCCTCGGCCCATCCACAATCAAGCATGAAGGAACTACGACGGTCAGTCCCAGCGAGAAAGAGAAGCTGTTCCACGGAGTCTGGGAAAATGTCTTCAAAATATCAGATGGAGAAGAAGAATACTTCGACCAAGGCTTCGAGGACCAGGTTCTCGAGTATATGGAAAGGAGATAAGGCAGGTTTGACCCTTATAGAACCCCATGCATCCATCGGATACACGGTAACTCTCAGGAAGGTAGGATAATAACAGAGGAAGAATTGTCAAAAGCAATTGCCTCATTCAAGTCAAAAGCCCCGGAGCTCAGCCAAATTACAATCAGACACTTAAAAGAAGCACCGGAGAGACTTAGGACCAGGCTGCTTATCATGTTCAACGCGTCTCTAGCAATAGGCTACTTCCTTGTCGTAGAAAAGGCTCAAGACGATATACTATTTATCTATTCTTTGTGGGGATTATTCTATATTCGAGTTCAGGGTTTAATCAGAGCAAGGCCTGGAGAGGGCTTATTTATCTTCAATATACTTAGGAAGTGGAACGGAGCCCAAGGATAAATAATATTGCCAGCATTATTAAAATAGAATTTTATTAATTAATCTAATCAAAACAACACATGGAAAATATCTACATGACCGGGGATTAAAATGGGAGATACACATGAAATGAAAAAGGTCATGGGATAAATTTGACTAAGCGGAGGATTAAGACTTGGAGGGATTTAAAATGACAAAACATACAAGAATAGAAAGAGGCTAAAAAATCCGTGTTAGAGCACAAAGTTACGTTGGAAAAAATTTAAATAGTTAAGTGCAATTCGTAGCTTACGTATTTATAAGGTCGTCGTGCAGAGCAAGGCGATTTGAAGGAATAGCTTCGGTCCGACTGGCGATTTCTTTCCCAGGAGGAGGGGTTTTAGGGGGTTGACCTTAACGAGGGGGGAAGGACTGACTTTAAGGAGTAAGAGCGAAGTGTGGCTTCGGAAGTACGAGCGATCCTTGAGACAGGATACCGGAGATGTTCTGGACGAATAATTAAGGTTATTGGTGTAACCAAGCGTTCTCTTGAAGAACGTTAAAAGGGGGAAATTAAATTACCACTGACGGGATATCAGGGGAGTGAGAACCTTTTCTTGTCGAACGGGCTCGAAGAACAACAACTGTTCTAAAGTTGTTCTCTTTCTGAACAACAGGCGGACCTTGTTGACTTGGCGTCTCAAGGGGCACGAACCTTGGCACTCAAAGATATTGTCCTCTTCTGGACAATAAGGAGGTTCTCGGGGTAGAGTTCCTAGGTGCACAAGGGAGACTGTATCGGCGTGATACCTCGCGAAGATATCCGGGATCTGATTCAAACGTGAAATTCTACCCCCTCGGGGTAGGGGACAATGGGGGATTTCCATGGAATGTCGCGGAACGCTTGCAAAAATCTTATCTTTCCATAAGCCTAATTCAATCTGGCCAGATTGAGGCCTGGAGGCAAACGGGGGATTGAACCTCCTTGATTAAACTTGAAGCGAAGGAATATAATACTCGGGAATGGTGGGCGATAAGAACACCATTCTTTTCTCTCTTGCAGGATGCACGTAGGAAGCATGAGTTTCAATATGTGATAGAAGCAAGGCGCGGCCGCCTTAGACTGACGAAATACCTAGCGGTAAAGAATCTACTGAGCGAAGAACAACACGGATTTAGAGAACACCGAGGCACTGAGACAACCATATCCCATATGCTGCAACACGCAGCAGCATTGCGGGCTGGAGGATGTTGGATTGACATCGCCTGCAGATACGTTAAGTAGGCCTTCGATAAAGTTTGGTTCTAAGGCTTGAAATACAAAATCTCACGACTGAAACTCACATCCCACTTCAAAAAGATCCTCTGCAGCTATCTAACAAATAGGCGAGCAGTGATCGCCTTCGAGGGGCACATGGGGGACGCCTTCGACCTCCCCTCCGGTGTTCCACAAGGAGGATGCCTGATCATTGGTTGAAAAATTCAAATTCGAGGCTATTGAACAGTTTTTCTTCGGTAAAAAGACTCTGATTGTTACAATACATAGGGAAACAAGTTTTTTTGCATATTACATTCTAACATGGAGAATGATAGTTAAAGAGTAGTGAACATCATTATAATGAATATAATATCACTGTTATTTCACTTTATCTCTTGGTATGCTCACCTTGTGGCGGAGGAGAGATTGATTGGGCAGGTGAAACGAATGAAAGAGAGTGTGAAGTATAAAAGGGTGAATGAATTTGAGAAGGCTTGAATAGGGAAGAGTGAAAGTGTTAACATGTATGCACATAGGCTTGAGACTATGGCCAGAAAGAGGTATGGTGAGAATGATGTAAATGAATGTAAACCACTGATGAGAAGGTTTCTGGACACGATCCCGCGAAAGATGAGTGAATGGCTGAGTGAAAAGAGAAAGGAGAGAATGAAACTGAAAGATGAACGGTTGATGTGAAAGGATGTGTTGGAGCTGGTGGAAGATGGACGATTTGATGATAAAAGCAATCTAGAAGAGGATTGATGGTACAGTGTGAATCTTGGGGGTAAGAAACACAGGGGCATTCCTCCACCCGAGCAGTTTGTCAGCTACAGGGATGCTCTGGAGACTGCACCAGCTGGAGTGGTGTCGAGCTTCCTGGGCCGGCAGAATGGATGGGTAATTGGAGCGTGGTCGAATGGAAGGGGACAGATAAATGTCAAGCGTGGGAATGGGTATATGAGAGAGAAACCGAGATATGTCCCAGCAAGCGAGAGACCGAATGGTGTGAGAAAGATTGTGGAATGTCGTCGGTGTGGAAGGAAAGGTGATATGTTCGCAGAATATAGGTGAATGTCTAGTGCATGTTTTGGGTGTGGTAAGAAGGGGCTTTTGATAAAGGATTGCCAGGAAAGTGTAAAAGAGTGCTTCGAGTGTAAAGAAATAGGCCATTTGAAGAAAGATTGTCCAAGGTTAAATGGTGGAGCAACTGCTGGGGAAAGTATGAAGTATGCTTGTGGGAATTGTGGAAAAGCTGGTCATTATGCTAGGATGTGTCGTGACCCGAGGAATGTATGTAGCTATTGTTCGATGGAAGGACATTCGAGTGAAAAGTGTTGGATTAGACTGAGAGTGCAAGGTGGGAATGGAAAGTTTGAAGCGGGAAACTGAATTGTAAGAGGGTATATGGTGAAGTATCCTCTGGGTGCATGAGTGTGAGTAATGTGTTGGTAAGTCTGTCTAGTATGAAAGTGCTGTCTCGTAGGAAGTATGAGTGTCTGAGTGTGAAGGTGGAATTGAATGCGAATTGAGTGTTTGGCTTTAATAGATTTTGGATACAAGGTGAGCTTGGTGTATAAAGATATGTATAACAAGGTGAGCGAAAAAGCCCTCCTGTATGAGTGAAAGGGTAGTTTGGTAGGTATTGGTAATAGAAGAGTTCCTGTGATTGGAATGATAAGGTCAGCTGTTCGAATGCATGGTATGTTGATGAATGAATGTGAATTCTCTGTGATTTATAAGGTGAGTATTGAGTATATTGTGATTTTGGAGTATAATTTTATGAAAATGAATCTTATGGTTGTGCATCCTGCTAGTGATCAGATTGAGAGAAAGATTGGTAAAAATGGGGTGTATAAGTTGTATGTATGGAAAGATGGTAGCGTTTTGAAGAGTGTGTTTGCTAGTATTGAGGTGACTGCTATGGAAAATGTAAGGCTTGTGAAGGGTGGAAGGGTGTCTGTTAAAGTGAGTTGGAGTAAGGATGTTAGTTTGATTTCGGGTTAGAACACTGTGATATTGTATGAAAAGGATGCGTGATAAAAGGTAAGACGTGTTGCTTGTGTGTTTGATGGCTTGATGAGAATGAATGATCCGTTTGTATGTGTGTAGGCGGACCCCAGGGTAAAAGGACAGGTGAGAGGGATACAAGTCGGAGATGTACTAGGTCACCTCTTCACTGTCAATGAGGTAGGTATAGATGATAGCACAGATGTCAGAGTGAATGTTGCAAATGAAAAGACATGTGAATGCTCTTATATTGAAGTGAAGGGCATGGTAAAATTAGATGGATGTCTGACTGAGTATGAAAGGAAGGAGGTGTATCGAATGATATTTGAACGAAAGGGAGCCCTCAGTAAGGGTGATATGGATTTCGGGGTTGCAAACCTCCCGGAATTCAAGATTGTCCTGAAGGAGGACTTCCCAATCTATCAGCGGCAGAGGCATTTCCCACGTCCGGTTGCTGATGAGATTGAGGAGCAGTGTTTGGAATAAGAGCAATTGGAGGTGATTGAAGAAAGTGAGAGTGCATGGAATAGTCCAATTGTAACAATCACAAGGAGTAACAACAAGGAAAGAAGGTACCCTAGGAGACCTTACGGTCCATTCAAAGAGGGCACCTTTGGAATAGCAATCGAGCGGGCACATGGCTGCTCAATTGTTTTGCGTCCCTAAACTGCCACTTTTCAAGACTTTGTCTAGTCTTGACTTGAACTGGTCAACAGATTCACTGTTGACAACTTCCACTGGAAGTGCGTTCCACTTACCGCAGATACTGTAGGTGAAAAAATTTCCACACAGATTGCGGTTGTAACGCTTCAGTTCAAGTTTGAAGCCGTGATTGCGCGTTCTGTTCTCACTCAGTGTGAAAATATCCCGGTAGTCAACATTGTCGAACCCTTGAAGTATTTTGAAAACTTCGATGAGCTGACCACGCAGTCTACGGGTTTCCAGCGTGAACAGATCTAATTTCCTTAGTCTATCCTCATAACTTTTATGTCGGATAGAGGGAATCAGCTTGGTTGCCCTGGCTTGTACGCGTTCCAATCTCGCGATGTCCTTTCGCAATGAAGGACTCCAAAATTGTACGGCATACTCCAGGTGTGGTCAGGCAAGTGAGTTTAACAGGCACAGTACAATCTCCTGGTTCTGATATCCAAACTGGCGCTTTATATGACGTAGCATCCTTCGGGCCTTTTTTTCCGCCTCAATGCACTGTTTCGAGAACTTGAGGTCACTAGTGATTGTTACACCCAAGGTCTTCTCAGTGTCACAAAATTCAAGAACAGTGCCCTTAAAGATATACTGAGATTGGGGGTTTCGGTGGCTGATATGCATCACTTTGCATTTTCCTACATTAAAAGGCATTTGCCACGTGTCGGACCACTCCCCAATCTTCCCAAGATCTTCCTGCAGGCGGGCAGTATTTCCATCCTTTGCAACGTTCATACCAAGCTTGGTATCGTCGGCAAATTTGGAAATCTTAGGCAACAATGTCACCGTCCATGTCGTTGACGTAGATGATGAATAGTAGTGGTCCCAGGACAAAACCATGAGGCACCCCGCTAGTAACGGGCACCCACTCAGAAGACTGTCCATTCACCACTACCCGTTGCCGTCTGCCACTTAGCCAGTTCTCGATCCAGCCGGCTACCTTTCCGTCTATGCCCAGCGCTCGCACTTTCCGGAAAAGGTGGCGGTAAGGTACCTTATCAAAGGCTTTCTGAAAGTCTAGGTAGACCACATCCACCACCTTGTCCCGATCGTGCTAACTGAGCAGGGAGTGGAAGAATTCCACAAGATTCGTCAGGCATGACCGTTGCCTTCGGAAGCCGTGCTGGGAACTCCTCAGTAGCAGGTTGGACTCTAAATACGACGTCATTTTGTCCACCATCATGCTTTCCATTAGTTTACCGACTATCAAAGTCAGACTGATAGGTCAGTAGTTTGACGGATGGCTGGGGTCTCCTTTCTTGAAGATCGGAGTCACCTCCGCCTCACGCCAGTCTCTAGAAACGCATCCGGTCCGGATTGACATGTTAAAAATAGCGCACAGATGTCGTGATACTTCATCGCACACTTCCTTCAGCACCTTGGGTAGAAACCCGTCCGGTCCAGGGGACTTATTCGTCTTTAGGTCAGCGATCTTTTTCTTTATTTCTCCTTCGGTGAAGTCCATTGCCTCCAGCTTTTCCCCCGAGTAGGAATCCGTCGGCTAGGGAATGTGACCACACTCTTCAGTAAACACTGAAGAGAAGTAGTCGTTAAGGAGGTTAGCATTTTCTGCATCTGAATGCTTTAATGTCCCCTCCTCATTCCTCAAAGGGCCAATCGTAGGACGGATTGGTTTACGGCTGTTCACATATCCAAAAAACTCCTTGGGATTCTCTTTACAGAGTCTCGCTACTCGAAGTTCCTCAGACCGCTTAGCCACCCTTATGCTGGACTTCACTCTCCTGGCTAGCCTCCGGTATTCGTCAAAGTCACCCGAGGTCTTCGATTGTCGGTACACATTTGTCTTCTTCCTAAGCAGTTGCCCGATTTCTCGATTAAACCACTTTGGTTGAACAGAGGACCGACAGGGGCTTTTCAGAGGGATGAAACGCGATTGAAGACTCATGAATGTGGTTTTGAAACTGTTCCAAGAGTCTTCAACAGCCTTGCACTCTTCTAGCCTCGCGTCAGTCAGTCCCGCGCGTAGACCTGCAAAGTCTGCTCTTTTCAAATCGAGTTTCCTTGATTTACTAGTTGCAGGCTCTGCCTTGAGAACTTTGACTACAAATCTAATTATACGGTGGTCACTGCCACCGACGTCTTCGCCAACAGAGAGGTCCTCAACGATGTCATCATCAGAGGTGAAAACCAAGTCGAGGATATTGTCTCCTCTTGTTGGCTCTCTCACCCATTGAGTCAGGAACTCGTTGTTCGTGAACTCCAGGAGTAGTGCGTTCTCGCCAAAGGGTTCTTTGGTTTTTCAGTCAACTTGTGTGTTAAACTCACCCATGACGATACATACTCTGTCTTCGACAAGTTCTCCTAGTAGCTGGTACAGATCTCTGTCCTTTTCAACTCGAGTTGGGCAGGAGGTCTATAAAGCACTAGGGTCCTGTATTTGGCAGGACCTATCTCTAGGTCAACACCTAGTGGTTCATGGTCGGATACGATGTTGCAATCCGTCGAGTTGAGACTATCCTTGACATACAACATCACACCGCCACCCTCTCTGTCGGGCCTATCTTTCTGGAAGAGCTGTTAACCGGGAATCGTGAATTCACCTTGAAAATCTCGGCTTGAGGTTTTAATCCACGTCTCCGTTTAGCCACCATCTCAGGTTCCTCTGTTGCTACGAGGCCACGGAGCTCAAGAAACTTATTCCTGATTGACCTCGCGTTGAACAATATAACTTTTAGTGAGTCCCCCAGTGTAGGACTCCCTACGCTCTTCCGTTTCCCGGCTTCTTTTGTGTGGCAGTACCCCTCTTTGCCACATCTAAGAACGTCGTTCCAGGAGTGACACGGGCATACTGTCTTATGTCCGCCTTCACTCTGGGTCGGACGCTCCTCTGCGTCCGCTCTACGACATCCTGGATTAAGTTACAGAGTACAGCCTTTCCCTTGAATAAAAGGTGCACTCCTTCCCTTTGGTAAAGGTCGTTTCGACCGTAAAAGGTGCAGTAAGGGTCCAGAAAGAAGACCCCTTCCGCCGTACAGAGGTCGGACAGGCGCTGGTTCAGGGTCACGTTCCTTGAGTGAGCTGTCCGGCTAGGACCTCTTCTTGGGACCATCCCTACAACGACCCGTTTGCGAGTTCTCAATCCGCAGTCGTCCACGGCTCCCATGACCGTGTTGAGAATTTTCTCGCTGGGGCCTACTTTGCCTCCTCGGAGGTAGACGTCATTCCCACTCACCATCAGGGCAACGACTGAATTCTCGGAGATCTGAGATTTCTCAGCCTCTACCCTGATGTGGTGGTTTCCCCGTCCTGGCTGGCAGCATACCTCCACACTAGTGCGAAGGCGGGCCGCTAGCAGGGGCTGCAAACCTTGTGCTTGGGAATCGCATACAAGGGTAACCCTCAGACATTTTCGTGCAGAGCTGTGAGGCTTTACTTGCGGAAGAGAACTCTCGGTTCCCTCTTTCTTCTCCATCTTATTTTTCTTCTTCTTTTTCTTATTCATCTTTTCCCCCCTATCTTTCTTTGTTACATACTCTTGTGTTTTTATCTTTTCTTCCTATGCTTCAACTTTATCTTCTTGTGCCTGTACGTAAGCGGAATGGAAGATTACGTCTGTGTGTGGATTCTCGAAAGGTGAATGAAAGAACTGTGAAAGAAAGGTTTCCGATGGGTGTGGTAACTGATTGTGTTATAGTATGCATGGGATAGAGTGGTTTACGAAACTGGATCTGGTACGAGGGTAAAACCACATGCCCATTGCTGAGGATAGCCGTCCTGTAACTGCCTTCTCTTCCACAAAGAGACATTACTAGTCCCGGAACCTCAGCTTTGGGTTGGATAATGCTCTCGGAACCTTCCAGCGGGCAATGAATGTTGTGTTGAGTAAGTTTGCGAGTAAGAATGTGATTGCGTTTATAGATGATATTTTGATTATGACTGAGACTTTTGAGGAGCATATGAGATTGGTGAATGATGTGTTGAGAATGTTGGAGAGTGTTGGTGTGAAGGTGAAAGTGGCGAAGTGTGAATGGTTTGCGAAAGAAGTGGAATTCCTTGGGCATATGGTGAGTGAGAATGGGTTGTGAAAGTCGCCGAATTATGTTGAGACGGTGCGAATGTTTCCGAAACCGGTGACTGTGAAGCAACTGAAGTCGTTTTGGGGTTTGATTGAGTTCCAGCGAAAGTTTATACGTGATTGTTCTAGTGTGAGTAAGCCTCTGACTGAGTGGATGGGCAAGAAAGGTAGTACGGTTGTCAAGTGAAATGATAAGAGAAGTATGAGAAACTGAAAGAGGCAGCGGCTGAAGATGTTGAATTGGCGTATCCAGATTATAGTGTGAATGCTAAAATGGTTGAATTGTATTCAGATGCGAGTAGGTATTGTATGGGAGGTTTTCTGATGCAAGAGTAGCGTTTGAATGGAGAGAATGTCAGGCGAATAATTGGGTATGTATCCAAGGCTATGAATGTTGCAGAACGAAAGTATTCGACTGTGGAGCGAGAGTTGGCTGCGATAAGGTATTGTTTGAAAGTGCTGGGTCCGTTTTTGTATGGTGTGAGGTTTGTGATCAAAACAGATCATCAACCTCTTGTGTATCTGCAGCGTATGAAGTGGGATGATAGTAGGATTGCAAGGACTTTGGAAGATTTGAGTGACTTTGACTATGCGATTGAGTATGTACCTGGTGAACGTAATGGAGTGGCTGATTTGATGTCAAGGTATCCTGGTACGAATGATGAAAATGTGTGTGGAGTGAGTGATCCTGAGTATTTGCCGAAAGGGATTATGAATGGAAGGAGAGTAAGGGTGGTGGTGATTCCTTGTTTGAGAGTGTATGAAACAGTTTGCAAGATTTGAAGAATGATGGAGTAGATGTGAGAGTGCCCGATAGTGTGGATGACTTAAGGAAGGAGGTAATGAGTGAAGTATGTAGGAAGCCTGAAAGCATTAGTATGGCAAGAGTGCGGAACTTCATGAAAGAATTGAGAGCGATGTGTATGCAAGGGGTCCGGCCATTTCAGGAAGTGTTGATTGTAGTGAGTCGTTTGTATGGAGTGATTTTTTATGTGCACTTTGGTGGTAAGAGGCCGATTGTGTACAAAGATAAGAAGATAAAGGGTTTGAATGCTAATGTGGTGCATCTGCAGTGTTTGAGCGGTGTGCACTACAATTCGGTGATTGAAAAGTGTTCATATATGAGAGATAAAAATGATTGTCTGGATGAGGATGAGTGTGTGGTGAGTGATGATGTGGGAGTTGATGATTGTGTGGATGTCAGTGCTGATGTTGGTGTGCTTGTTCCTTCTGTGTATTGCAAACATGGTGGACCTGATATGATGAGAGCGAGAGTGAAAGTTGGTCAAAGGTTCTTCTGTGGTTTAATTGAAACTGGAACGCAAGTGTCTTTAGGCAATTAGAGGATTCTGAGTAAGTATGATGAATTTAGATGTTGCGAGAATAAACCTGTGAAGTTACGGATAAGTGGATTAGGAAATGGCATGATAGTGGCATGGGAACAGGTTAGTCTGAAAGTGAGTTTGGGCAGTGGTGTGAATCTGAAGCTTGACTTTGTGATTCTGAAAGATGAGCAAATGCCGTGTTGTTTCTTGCTTGATGTAGACTTTCTAAAATTAAATGATTTGTCTTTGGATGCTGATAAAGATTGTCTTATGAAAGGCGTTATGGTTGATCATAAAAGTAAGTTTGTGTATGCAGCGCCTGTGAGACAGAAAAGGAGTGTGACTGTTGTGCGTGTGGTTGAGCAATTGTTTTTTCCTATGTGTGTATGGAAGCATAAAAGATGTCTGAATGATAATGAGTCTGAATTTGTAGAAGTGTTTGAGCAAATATTGAGAGAGAATGGTGTGGAGCATGTGAGAACGACTCCGTATGTACCGTCTTCAAATGGATTGGCTGAACGTACGCGAAGAACCTTGTGTGAGATGTTGAGAATGATGAGTACGACATTGAATGACTGGGATGTATGGTTGGGGAGAGTGTTGTGAGCGTATAATTCGACTGTGCATAGTGCAATTGGAATGGCCCCATGTCAGTTTGTGATGAATTTTGAAAGGCTAGTGAAAGATAGGTTTCGTTTGAGTGAAAGTGAGCAGAGTGTATGGCGTGAGGCACATGAAAAGTTCCGTTCCTTTGATTTAGGTGCGAAAGTATTGAAGGTGAAAGAAGTGAAGGGTGGGTTGAATGTGTCAAAGATGAGTGAGAAGTTTGATGGACCTTATAGAGTTGTGAGAGTTTGGGAAAATGGGGTGACGTATGTTTTGGAGAGTCTGAATGACGGTATGAATGAGAGAGTGCGGGCTCATCAGAGTCAATTAAGGAGATGGAGAGAACCTTCTGACTACCTGGTGAGTCATCCAGTGTATGAACTGTGCAGAGAGAGAGGTAAAGTGCATGATGATGAGATTGAATGTGATAGTATGGATCTGTGTGGGAAAGAGCTAGTCTTAGTCTCGAAGAGTAGAAAGTGTACAAAGAAGAGTGAAAGGAAGAATGCAAGTACGAATGAAAGTAAGTCTGAGCAGAGCCTTTTTGGTATGGGGGAGCTTGAAAGAGAGATTGAGTGTTTGCAAAAACAGGTGAGTGATTAGACGAGTGAGTGAGCTGCCTGTGCCTGATTTTTCCGGTTTTGGGAACAGTATGAATGATAGTGTGTTTGGGCAGAATGAACCTAGTGTGGCTGATTTTTAGAGTTTTATGAATGATAATAGTAGGGGTGAGTTTGATGTAGTAAATGATGAGGTGGCTGATTTTTCATGTTTCTGGTGGGAACCAGTCGAAGGGGTTTCTGGTATGCCTGTTTGGAATACAGGGAATGTGAGTGACCTGTCTGTTTCGCAAGAGTGTGCTTTGAGTTTATTGAGGGCTGTGAGTGAGGAGCTGATGAATGAGGGTATGAAGAGTATGAAAGAGTTCTGTCGTGAGATGGGAGAACTGGTAATGAGGGCTAAGAGTATTGTGGACGATATGATCAATAGTGACGATGAGACTGACAGGACGACTAATGATCAAACCTGACTGATTGCTACGCGTAGCCAGGGACAAATAGAAGAGTGTGAATGGGTGCAGAAGGGTGCAATTGAGTATAAAAGGTACAATGAGTAAGGATTGAGAGTGTATTGTGAGTAACTGTTGTAGAATGACCTAAGGAAGTAGGGGTGTGGTAGAGCGAATGTGAGTGTGTGTGTGAAGGGCCATTCTCCCACTTTTTTTTCCAATACCCTCCCCCTCCCTCTGTGCGAACGGGTGTGAATGAATAACTGGAATTTAAATTTTGTTTTGTTTTTTCAATTTTTATTGATGTTTGTATTCTCTTTTAAAAGATATTTTGAAAAAAATCTTTTGTCAAATATAAATATAAAGATAAATATTTAAAGAATTGTAAACCTGTAAATTAGAATTCGTTGTGCGTACTTGGATGTACATTAAGAGGTAAAATAGCTAATGAATTTCCTCGAGTAGTACCCACTTATTAATTTCCCTTCCCTATATAGTAAATGGATCGTAAACGGGGGATATCATCTCTTTTACAGAGTAAAAGCTTGGATGGACTGCAAGAGGGGTTCTCTAGGCGAGTGCTCCACCCAGCCCTGAGACGGAGGGCTTTCATACCTCACTTGCCACCTGCACTGCCCACCTGAATTGGCTGACGAGCCTGCCCCCTTTTATATTGGCCTACTACCACCCACCTCCAGCGCACAAGTGATAGTCCCGTGCCCCTTTTCGTTCGTTCGTTTGTTTTTTTTTTATTTTGTTGTGTGGATATATTTGTGTAAACTTGTTCTCTTCGCCTGTTATAATCCTTTGTATCTTGTTTTATTTGGGGGAATTTAGCCTCATTTTGAAATATGCACACTTTTCTTTTGAAATGGAAATCAGTATAGGTTATTTATTTTAATGCGCACCTGTATTTATTTTTCCTGTAAATATAAATTATAATTATATTTGTAAATATTTTTTTTTGTAAGAAAGAAAGATTTTTTGTAGGTTGTGAGTTAATAATTTACAAATTAAGTATTTATTATATTATTTTTTATTTCCTTTACGTTAAAAGGGATTCAATAGATGAGGTGATAGGGATGAAGGAAAGGAGAGATGAGAGGGTAGGGGAAAATGATCGCAGTCATTTTAAAAGATTTAAGAGGCCGAAGGCCAACAGCCCGAAGTGCCGATCGCGAGCAAAGCCCAGCGCAAGCTACCTCCTTAGGTGGGGAGTGGCTTGTATATACAATAAAAGTAAAATAATAATTTATCTCTTGTATCAACCTTTTCATTTATTTACAAAATAACTCTTCAATTTCTCCGAAGTTTTGAGAAGGAGAACCCTTCATCTTCGCCTCTTCAATCTTAGTTTTAAAGAAATAACAGGAGTTCGTAATGAACCGATCGGATAATCGTGCAACCGAAGAAAAACTAATCGATATATCCTCGAATTTTAATTTTCCCCCACTGATTAAATCCTCTAAATGCATAAACTGGAGATTTTAAGGTTTTTATTTTCCACTATTTTAGTTGAGAGGTGGTGGAGCTGAGCCAGTATGTAGAAATTCGATCAGATCTTTTGGATGATCATGAATAAGCCAAGTAAGACGGTTGAAGATATTAAACGCAAATGAAACATATAGAGTAGATTTCTGACACCTTTCGCATTCATCTTCACTAGTAAAAAAGCTGCTGAGTCTGTGTTGACAAGATGTGGATAGAGCATCATCTTATATTGTCTGACACATACATATGGGATATATGGGATAAGAAGATTCCGTCGAGGTCAGAATATTTATGGATTCTTTCGTTTTGGCATAGCAGCGAAGTTGCTACTTCACTCTTTATTAAGTTTCTAAACCAACTTTGGGATGTTTGAGTTCAAAGTGATTATTACAATGTACACAAATACAAAGATATCGTAATAAGGATGAAGTAGAGAATATAAAAAATCAATATTTTACTATAAATAAATATTCATTGCGATGAACTGTAAAACAGGTATATCCTATGAAAGAGACGGAGTTTCTACTTCAATCTTTCCAAATCATTAATTTATCCGCGTAGTTATCGTGTCCTACAAAACCTCATCTACGACAAATTGGAGCCCCAGCGAGTGTGTTCGTATCCGTAACTAGGTGACGGCTTGGATCCTTTACGACGCCAAACTAATCAGAGAATTCTTTCCAAAAAGGTCACTTAGGTCACCAAAATGGTGGACTCAACATTAGTGTGACAAACTGGTGGATTCGGTATTTGTGTTACAATACTCTTTAAATATCCTTTAATTGAGTCTACTAGTCATAGATAAATAATATACTCTTACCAGGACAATTAGCTGATAACACTTAGTAACAATTTACAGGCATATTTAGCTTCCTCTTCGGAGTATTCACCTATCTGATAAAAGGATTAAAAGCGCAGACATAGTTTAGTGGTTTCGTTTTGTTTTGACAAACCAAGGTGGGTTAATTTTACAGGTGCGCTTTAAAACCGTTTAGGTAATTTCTGACCCAATCTTCCAAAGTTCTGCCTATCTTGGGCGCCAGTCTTTGCGTTTTACCCATAAAAAACTGGATTAGGCTAAGGAAATGAAGGGGAAAACATCATTAAAAATTCCAGAGGGAGCAAAATTTTATGAAATCGTTCTTCAAAAAAGACTGAAGATAAGATGGAAGTGGTAAAAAAAAATGAGACAAAAAAATGAGATGTTATAATTAGGTTGGTCTTTAAATTATAGTAAAATTAAAAATTTAATTTTTTCCTAGGTGCTCATTGTTTATTCGTTGCTGCTACGTGAGTGAACATATGAGGTGAAATTAGAAGGAAATCGGACTTCGTTTAGGGTAGGCCACGCAGGACCGATGTTTCAATTCTATTGTGAGTTGTGGTGATCGTCAATTCTGGTTAGACAATTCTCTCAGTTGCCAAAGCCTGATGTGTCATGACGTACTTCGTTACGTTAGCAGGTGAACACTGAACACGGCTTCTTCTTAATGAAAAGAGACGCTGGTGTATGCTGTTGGTTCAACTCTGGAGAAAATCCCAGAAAGCCGCCTTCCAACAAGCCGTCAGGTAATTCAGATTTCTTTAGGCACAATGGGAGAGGGCCTTTGTCGGTATAGTTCTGATTCTATGAGGTTATGTCTCCTTTTTTTTTACACTATAATTTAAGTTTGATTATTTCCTGCTTGTTTGTAAAGTAAATATGCTGTTTGTATCGAAATAAAGTTGAATTTGAATTAGTTTTCCCTGGTCTTGTAGCAACCCTTTCCTTTCATTTTTTCAGGTACAGGTACTTCAGCGGTACTTTTACCACCTGAAGAGAGGGACACCAGAGTCCAGTACGAAGTGCTCAGCAACGTCGGAGACAGTGCGTGAAGTGCTAGGGATCTGGTATAAGGCTCGGATACCAATTATATAGGAGAGGAACATTGTTCGGAAGCTGAAAGGCATATTTGAAGAGTGGGAGCTCTTGAAGAAGCACGAGAAGAATCAGACGGCCAACCAGAAGACCAAACAAGCCACTTTCCAGGGGAAGATTGATTCCCTCTTTAACATCAAACACAAAGATTGGAACTCCTTGATCAAGATTCCCGAAGACAAAGCCTTTCTCTTGGACCAAGAAACCCAGCGCAAGGGATACATGGGTCTGGAGGACAAAGAACACACCAGAGCAGAGAGGAAGCGGCTGAAAAAGCAAGCTTAAGCACAGCGGCAGGAGACCTTCAGCGAGGCCGTCGTGCTCCTGTCAAGCAGTTCGTCGCCTGACACGTCCTGCCTTTCTCCACCGAAGAATCCTCGTCATGGAGCAGACCCAGGCCCATTTTGCTCCACTCCTGGTCCATCGACGGCTTCTTCAGCGCGTTCCAAGTCCATAGTCAGCCCTTGAGGTCGCAGCTGCTCTTGACAGAACGAAAACTAGGGATCAAAATGCTGTTTACGTATTAGCAGCCGCATCAAAAGCCCTGGGACGAGCTGCGACTGCTGCGAGTGACCTCGCCATGAACCGATCTACCATTCGAGTTCAAGGATGCGTCCTCGGAGCACACGGCGTCCTCCATCAAGGATCGATTAGCGATCTGCTAAGGGATGGCTCTCGTCGTCCATTGGGACGAAGAGATCCTTCCTGATGCCACCGCTGGAAGTGGAATGGTAGACCGACTGCCCATCTACGTGACGGGAACAGATATTCCTCTGAATGGGGATTACGCCCAACTTCTTAGTGTTCCTCGGCTTCCTGGAGGAGGAACTGGTGAGGCACAAGTGTATGCAGCGGTGTCAGCGCTGCGGGAGTAGAACCTGGAGGAGAACGTCATGGCTTTGTTCTTCGATACGACCTCATCAAACATAGGGTACTCCGCGGGCTGCTGTGTTTGACTAGAGAGACTGCTCGGCCGCGATTTTTGTACTTCGCATGTCGTCACCACGTCCTCGAAGTTGTGGTTGGGCATGTCTTCACAGCACTTCACGGGTCCTCCACTGGACCAGATGTTCTTCTTTTCAATAGATTTAAGGATCATTGGGCCTCCTGGACCAGAGAGACTACGAGGATGGATAGAGCAACCAGGAAATACGAAAAGCGTTCGAAACCAACAAGAAAACCGTGGATAGTACAAAAGCGTTCAATGCTAATTAATTTAAGACAAAACAAGACAGGGATGACTACCGCACCTTTCCTCAGCTGGTGCTCATCTTCCTTGGGGAAACTCTAGGTATTGGGGTAAAGTTCCCCAAGCCTGAAGCCATTCACCATGCTCGATGGATGGCGAAGTGCCTGTACTCCATCCACATATTCCAGTTCCGAAAACAATTCCGACGGACAGCCCGAGAAGCGACCAGCATCCGCGAGTTCTCCTTATTATGCAGCCTGGTGTATTGCCGAGCTTCGTTCCTGGCCCCGAGCCTGACAAACGCGCTGTCCAACAATCTCCGGTTGCTTCAGGAGCTGAACGCGTTCCGTACCACTAACGAGACCATGTCGAAGGCAGCGTTGATCGGTTTCAAGCGCCACTTGGGGTACTTGACGCTTCAACTGATCCTTTTGTCCATCTTGAGCAACAACGTTGACCAGAGCAAAAAGTCGAACATCATTTGTGCGATGGAAGCGGACGGGGGTATCGTCAGGAACACAAAGTGGCTTAACATCGAGGGTAAACGGATTCCTCAATCCCTAAGCGAATTGGCCAACGCTACCAGCACCCGCTTCTTCGACATGGTCGGACTAAATAAGACTTTCCTTGGAAAAGGCCCCGTCTCCTGGAAAGAGGATAAATCGTTCCAGCCTGGTCTGCGTACCCTCCAGGGGATGAACACCCTCAACGACGTGGCGGAGCGCGGCGTGAAGCTGATTGAGGACTACAACGCTTCGATCACTAAAAACAAAGACCAAAAGCAGTTCCTCCTTGAGAAGATCTCTTAACACCGCCGAAACTTTCCTAATCCGAAAAAAGGGAACTGTTGTCATGAAGAAGTGAAGGGTAATTTTATTGTCTCAGATGATAGAATGGACTCCTGTTTCGATTGAATAAATGTAGAACGTTCATTTTTCTTTCATTTCCGATATTTTTAGCAAGAAACAAGTGTCATAAGTGCACTTTCAGTTCGATTTTGGAACTTTCATCATATGTGGTTGGTATCATACAGAGGGCTGAACAATTCCAGGACCATGGAATAACCTAAATAGTGTTCGATCGCAGAGAAATTTTAGCTGGAAGACTTTCTCCAGAAGTGGCAATGAGCACCAATCCCATCGTCGCATTTGAATTTCTGGACCACCCTAATTTACATACAGTCATGGGTAAAATTTTTGAGACTATTATATTTTTTCATATTAGAAGGTGAAATACAAAAGAATTATAGCCTAAGCAGAATTTATTAATAAATACAGTCAATTGATTTGCTCACTCACTATTTACAATTTTGTCCTTTGGTTTTCAAGACGACTGCTTCAATTCATTATGTTATGCTGTTGAACAAATTTGTGATGATATATTAACTAAAATTGCTCAATAAGATCTAGCAACTGCTCACAAATGATTGGCTTTTGTTTATCAGCCGCTAGATTTATTATTGGTCATAAATTGTCTATTGGGTTCAAATATGGCGAATTTCAAACTAAAACTTTGATAGTGAGTTTGCTTTGTAATAGACTGCACCATGATGCTGAAAAATACATTTAGCATCCATAAATTGGTCCTGAACTGTTGGAAAAAGGTGCTTATGAATTACGTTTTGGTACCATTATTAGCACATGGCAATGTTCTTGGGCAAAATTGTAAGTGCTTCAGTTTCCTTAGATGAGAAGTAGCCACATACATGCAGTGTGAATGACTGTGGCCACAGCACAAAAATAGTGAAAGCGCTCCCCTTTTCTCCTCCTAAAAAGAGATATTCCAGTAACTCCAAACAACCTGAAGGGACAGACCTTCATCAGAGAATATCACTCTTCCCCATTCTTTAACTTTTCATTATTTATATTTCCTAGAAATGTGAAGCCTATCCCTTTAGATTCTTTTTAGTGAGATGAAGCTTCTTCGCAGCACTTCTTGACTTGAAACGTTTGTCGTAAAGTCTTCACCTCATTGTGCACGCTGAAGCGTTTACACCTGCCTCTTGCCATTCGTGAGCAGGCTTGGCAATGGAGACAACGCTATCCTTGAAAGGGAAATTACCATCGGCGATCTTGGTGTTCATTTTAGCTCTTGCCGCTCAAAAAGACTTCTTCATCCGAAAGTAACCAGTCTTTTTAAAGTCTATACTGATCGCAAATATTGTGCTTCTTGATGTAATACCCTTATACACTATCTCCTTGCCTTTCACCTCAATTTATGCAGAGAAAAAATGGTTGCGCACTTCGGTACGAACCATTTTTGAAATTGAAAAGGCTAAAAACATATAACGCTAACAACGGTTCGAACGCCTATCTCATACACCCATAACATAATTACCACACAACCACATAAATAAACAAATAGGCACACTTTCACTCTAAATTATTTTGAACTTAACTCTAAAATTAGTTTATAGTACAGAGATTAGCGTGACCTCTGCGCAACTTAGACCTCTCTTCCAACCTCCAGCTTCCTTCCACTTTAATCATCTTCCTCCTTTACCGATTTCCAAAAATGGGCCAGGCACTAACACCAGGAACAGGCACAGCAAATCGTAACAATTAAAAGTGAGGAAAACATAAAAACACCGTGATCCAGGTCCCACGTTTAGCAGGTCCACAGGCCAACTTGGTAAACTTTCAAGCCTTTGACTTTATTTCAGTCTGTCCTATCCTTACTTCTTTCTTCTTCCCCTCCCTCTCTCCCCCCTCTCCGGAGCTCTTTTCCCTTGGTGGCTTCAGGCACAGAGGGACGAGGGCGACGGGGAAACTCGGGGGAACCGGGCCTCGTCCCTCCACCACCAGAGGGAGGGGCACGGGGCTCTAAAACTTTTTCTCTCACTTTCCCTTTCATTTCATTTTCTGACTATTTGTTGCCCCAATCTAATTCTCTGGCAAAGGAAGAAAAGGAAAATTAAGTTTGAAAGCGTGTTTCCTTTAATGGCGGTCAGCTCGGAGACGCCGAGAGTCGGGAGTATGGTTTCCGGCTGAAGTTGCACGTTAATTGCCAGTTTCTTCATTTGAATGATGCCGGCTTCGTCTATTCGCAATCTTCTGTGGTTTTGGAGTCTCAGGATGATGGGACTGTCCTGATTCAGTTTTTCACGGGTTAGGGTAGTGCTATGAGAATGGGCGTGTTTTTTAATCGCGCCATCTTGAAAGTGAGCTGTCAGTTGCCTTGGTTTCTTTGAAAGAATTTTGTCATCCGCCTAGCCAATTGGTCTTAGGTACGGTTTAATTGAGATCAAAGCGGTTGCTCGCTGCCTCAGTGTGCAACAAGGATTCCAATCCCACCACTGTACGGAATTTTGCGAATTAGGAAATAACTTTTCCAAAGAAAAATTATCCTGTTTTCCTGTTCCTTTCGGTTTGCTGGATTCCCATATATATATATATATATATATATATATATATATATATATATTGGTTTCAGTCTGGGTATTTGGTAGGCCAGATGTTCGGAATGATTTGGTCAGAGAAATTGTCTGACTGCCAAGAACTTGTCCTCTCGCTTTTATGGCACACATACGGCATACCATTGCCCCCTTTTGGATCCAGAACAACACCATCTCTCCAGTCACTAGATGTAGCCTTCTCTAATGAGTCTGAGGAACTCTGGGGAAATGAACGCGGCATAAATCGCCCTTGCTATTGACCACCCTAAACACCATAATGTGCCCGGGAACTTAGTCTAAATGATTTTTGGTATATTTTTTGTGAGCACAGCAAACCATTGGTTGTTTTGCGAGCTCACTACCTAATTATGGCATAAATTCTTTTTGTCTATGAAGAACGAAACCAGTCCAGTCTTGAGGGGATGCTTTAATTTGTTCACAAGCTTCGCAGTACGATCCTTCCGCTTGTCCTTCATCTTCCGTGACAGAAGCTTACCTTTTCTTATCTTGTAACAATAGTTGTAGATGTCTCAATACACTAGCAGCATACCATCTGAGAATAATACTTTATTGTTACAAGTTATGGAGCACATTGACTTGCCAGGAGCGCTGTCAAAGATACTCTGAATCTCCACGACAAATTCAGGGCGTTTATTTGTATCAGATCGCTTAGAGCGCGGTTTCCGAGTGGTTTCCGAGAAATGGTTTTATCCATGGTATTCTTTCCTTATTAGAGGCTGCACAAATGAGTAAACTATCATATGAAGAAGAAAGAGGCAACGCCAGACAACACTCACTCAGTAACAACCGCACCAATATCACGGCCTGGTAAGGTCCGAGCTCAGGGATCAGGATGTCTCCAGTGCCAAGCTTGCTAACGATTCGAAAGAGGCAGATATGAACGGTTCAGAGCGTACAGTGAAGCGGAGACTGCTTGACAAAGATCTGAAATCGAAAATGGCTGTGATTCGGTAGCATCTTTCCAAAAAGAACCATACGGATAGCAGGGTTGGATATAATACTATTTTTTATAATTCAAATACAAATACTTTTATTTCTGATTCTAAAAATACAAATACAAGTACTGGTTCAAAAAATACAAATAAAATACAAATACTTCTATTACAGATTTAAAAAATACAAAAAATATACTCTTGAAATTATACAAAAAACATAAACAGAAACTTTTTTTTCATCATTAATGCCTGGAAGGTTTCCGAACCGAGTTTTGCTCACTCAGGAGTGTAAAAATTGCCGGCCTTGCTAAACACCCTCTCAGATGGTGCCGAGGTGCACGACACCCTAGAATATTCTTGGCGAAATGCTTCAAAATTTTTAAGCTTTTTGTATCATGCCAGTACTCCATTGGGTTAACATTAAAAGTCAGAACACCTTCTTCTAGGTACGTTTCAAGTTCTGCCATCACCACTCTAGTGTTGTTTGTTGATGCACTTGCCATCATTTTCCTAGCTGGAGGCATGTAGGCAAAAAGACGAGGTCGTTTTGGTTCACGTTACCCTCGTCTTGATTCATGTTCATTGAGACGAAAGGTTCACTATCTAAAATTACTTTCTTATTCAAGGTCGATTGAGTTGACACGGAAAGAATTAAGTCCACAATCCTCGAAGTCTTTTCATTTTGCATTTCCTTACATGGCATCCATGCCAGCTTAAACCTTGGGTCCATGAGAGCTGCCGCAATGACATTAATCATCTCAAGAAATGGATGCAACCTCTTCTTGATAGAAGACTGTAGTGCATTTGCCAAGTTAAAACAGTAAATCGGTTTACTTTCCGTGAATAGTTTGAGGCTGTGCTAAAGGCCAAATACAACTGGTGCAACGCAAGAAAGGTAACTATATTTTCTCCTTCCATTTGCGTCATCGCCTCTTGGAACGGTTCCATAACTTGTATCACTTCTTTCAGCATTGCTATTTCCATGCCTTTCAACTCTTCTATAGTTCAGTTTGATCCTAGGAGACAAATAACTGAGTTGATTCCGTCGGTTTCATTGGGAACTGACTTAAGCATTGTTATTTGAGAATTCCATCCAGTAGCGTTGGCAAACTGCAGTGAAACCCCAATCTTTTCTAAGAACAGTGCTTCCACAGTAGATCGACGTATTGCAGCTACAATACTAAGGCACATTTTCTGACACAGGGATCATTGAAGGCATCTCGTATGCAGTGTTGTGTGTGCAAGGCAACTGGACTGATCCGGTGGAAGAAGGGCAAGCACTTCATTCAGATCAGACTATCCATCGGATAGTCTGCACTTTATAGGATATATAGAACCGACTTTTGGAGCCTGGGGCAAAATAATATTCTCTGATATTCTCTGAAGAGGATAGAAGAAGGAGGAGAATGTGCATATATATATATATATATATATATATATATATATATATATATATATATATAGAGAGAGAGAGAGAGAGAGAGAGAGAGAGAGAGAGAGAAAGAGAGAGAGAGAGAAAGAGAGAGAGAGAGAGAGAGAGAGAGAGAGAGAGAGAGAGAGAGATAAATAAATATTGTCGTAGTATGACCAGGTGTACGTTATTATACGCACACTGGCCTATTGGCCGACCGAAATTAAGGCTCCACTAGGGGATGGTTATAGGCCAAGGAATATTCAAACACGGCTACAAAAATATACTTTAATAGGACTAAAGATTACATACACATATACGGCAGGTTAAATGGCAATGAAATTAAAGTTTGACTGTTCACGTCTAATTAAGTTTGAACCGAGGGATGATTAATTAAGAAAGGATCTTACAATTATGCAAGTTTTAGAGAAAAGGGGATCCTTGAGGTTCCACGCAGGAAAGGTAGGAGGAGCGTGACGAAGCGTGGGTTAAATCTCTTTTACCTCGATGTGCGGCGAGTAGGATCATGGAGGTAAGTTCTAATTTCGAGTTGTAAGCGTCTCACGAGACGCTCAATCCAACTTCGGTAAATTGGAGATGGGGGATCTCTTATCCTTAAGAGCTAAACGAAGGATGCTTCGGGGATGGCTTTTCCGATCCCTAAATTCCGAAGACGTGGTGAGAAGGGTTGAAACACGCGTAACTATCTCCACGAACAACACTAGGTGACGACTAGCTCTTCCTTGGCTCTTCGACAATCACTCAATTCTTCTCTGGACGATAATGTAGTCGATTCCCTCTAGACGGGGAGAGAGATTCATCGCTAACAGACTTCCTTAATTGCCTTGGGTCGCGATAAGTGTCCATAGCGGGAATTCACTGTCCCCTTAATGGTCTTTTCATTGTTCTAATTTTCGCTGTATATAGGGCAAATAAATGCAGCGCTTCGAAGGGACGTTGGCATACTAAATTCGTCTGCGACAATGGCGTTTCGCCCTTGCGCGAATTGTTGGGGCAGACGGTCAACGGCCAACTGGGGAGGTCGGGTGGGGGTGAGAAACGAGGTAGCGGTGAAGGTAAAAAGAGGAAAAAGAATTGCTTTTCTCTCTTCTTATTCTTCCATAAATATATATATATATATATATATATATATATATATATATATATATATATATATATATATATATATATATATATATAGTAGTAGTAGTCCATAGATTTAGACGATGACATCTGTCTGCACATTTCATCTGCTATGGATTCGCAGGTGTCTGTGGAGTCGAGGTCTGGAACGGCATAGTCGTTGACAGTGGGGGAAGGGCAATTGTTTTGGCTTTACAGGTACGGCTGCTGCGGCCTCCCTTTTCTCTCTGGCATCAGTAACACATGCACGCCGCTCCTCCTCAAATCGGTTATGGGCCTGATTCGTCAGAGCTCGCCAGCAGATCCTGTCCTGTGCACATTGCTCCAGTTGTTTTGAGGCGATTCCGGCAAGGGGTATGTTCGCATTCACATAGTCCTTGAAACGCTTGCGAGGCCTACCTTGGTTTTGATTTCGTGAGGTAAGCTCTCTGTACAGCAGCTGCTTTGCCATTCTGGAGTCGTGATTTCGAATTATATGTCCTTTCCATATAAGTTTGCTTTTCAGGAGCATGGTTTCAACACCTGTGTTTTCCAACCGGTCGAGGGCCTCCAGGTTTGTAATACGGTCCTGCCATCGGATTCCGAGTATCGACCTCAGGCTGCGCTTGTGGAACTGTTCCAGCGCTCTCAAGTGTCGTAAGTACAGAGTTCACTTCCCAAATCCATACAGGAGACTGATGAGCACGATGGTGTTATATACTTTGAGCTTTGTGGATTGCTTTCGTTCTCAGACGACAAAGAGCTTGGCTCGCATTGCAGAGCCTGGTATTGATTTTCTTATCCAGGGTTCCATCGTTGGAGATGACGCTGCCGAGATATTTGAAGCCGTCCCTTAAGCTCTCTTCCCTCCATGGATATTGATGTAGGGGGGGAGGGCAGTGGAAGCAGGAGCTGGATGAAACAGGACCTCCCTCCTACACCCAGACGGGAGGCTTGAGTGAACTTTTCGTATAGCTCACAGACTCCATGTGAGCCAGCAATGGCAAATTCGTTGGGAATAAGTACCACAAAGATAATTTTCTCAATCATTCTGGTCTTGGCATTCAGACGATGGAGATCAAAGAGAGATCCGACAAGCCTGTAATTTAAGTACACTCTGCGCTCCAGCGTGGCTGAGAATGCAGGTAAAAAAGATGTTGACGATTACAAGAGCTAACAAACATGCTTGCTTTACGCCATTGGTGATGTTGAAAGGCTCAGATGCTTCTCCGCCAGAGAGTACCAGTCGGGTCATGTCATTGTAGAACAGTTTCATGAGGCTCACAAATCTCTTTGGACATCCAAACTGTGTCAGGATCACCCAGAGAGCCTCTTTGTGGACAGTATCAAACGCTTTAGTGAGATCAATGAAGACGAGGTAGAGGTCAAAGTACTGCTCGATGCATTTCTCCTGGACCTGGTGGACAGCAAAATTCATGTCGATGGTGCATAGGCCCAAAAGAAATCCACAATGTGCATGTGGCAGGTTTTTCCCCAAATATAAGAGTGATCAGGCGGTTGAGGATGACCCGAGCCAAGACTTCTCAGCTAGTGACAGTAATGGTATGTCCTGGTAGTTGCGACAGTCAGATTTGCTACCCTGATTGTTGTACATCGAGATGACTGCCGCGTGCTTGAAGTCTTTGGGAATGTCTTCTCCTTCCCAGATGCTGACGATGATGGTGTGAAAGGCTTCGAGAGACACAATGTCGTAGAATTGCTCATAGTCTGGTCCAATAATTATTCTAGTCCTTGATTTGGACACACCGCTTTTGTTTAAGTCGATGGTATTGACCCAATGACTCAATCTACGATCATATATATGTATATAAATAGGCTTTAATTCCTACAGGTTGAATAAATTAGCCGAAGGGATTCTTAATTAAAGTCTTGCCAAGGGTACGGCAAAAGGGAGGAGCCACAAATAAACACACGTACAAAAGTAAACTTTACCTTACACAAATATAATAATTAGAAGCAATAGTTAAACGGGCATTTAGGTATATAAGGATTAAATATTGAATACGGACGTTAAGTGTCTAGATTTATAATGACTCAATGGGAGTATCAATCACTGTTAATTAAATAGGTAATTTAAGAATAGAGGGACACTGGGTTTACAGATTACCATTAATGGTGATGGATTGGAGAGACGACTACTTAGGTCCAGACGGGGTGGTTCGGGTGGCGTTAACACGAGTTCTCGGGGAGAGGGGAGATAAGACGACGGGTTCGGGGCTGCTGACTGCAGTTCCGGTTAGTTCACTGTTAACTGGATGTGACATTAACAAATAGTAACTTCCAGTAACTATTTGGATGTTCCTTTTCTTTCTCAAGTTACGTTGAGCAACAGAGCGTATTCTTCTAGTCACAGACTCTGCGGGGCGGGATTTGCCTCAGGAACACTTTGAGACAGCTACCAAGTTAACTCAGCGGCGCGTTGGCAGTCGATACGTTACGGCAACGACTCTCGTTCAACGTGAGGGTTACGCGAGTAGGTTTGGGACACTGCTCTAGAGGGATGAACGGCGTGGTCATTTATATTGCGGACTGTGTGAAATCTAGAGAGAGATTCCATTGACGACAATTCGATTATCGCAGCGCCTTCTGGACAATCTCCATGGTATCATAAAGAAGGCAAATAGAATTTAGGCTTCTCTGTGAGATAGGCCTTCTTTCGTCAGACTTCCTGTCGCCTGTTGGGGAAGGGGGGGGGGGAGGAGACGAAGGTCAACTCAAACGACAAATTTCCTTCGTTCCCACAATTGTCTGGTGTCATGCGAGTATGTACGTTCCATACCCTCACACACAACCTCAGCGTACTTGAAGGTTTCTGCAGGAATCTCAGTCTATGCCATGTGCTTTGCCTTTAGTGGTCAGCTTGACGGCTTGATTGATTTGCCCATTGCTCCAGATAAGTCAAAGTTCTGAAGGTAGATGTCTCAAAGGGATCCGCTTTAAGTCCGCGGGATTGACCATAGAAGGTATGTTGAACAGATTGCTGAAATGCTCTCTCCACCTCATGTTGATCCTGTTTTTCTACTTCAGTAATGTAGTGCCATCAGCTGACAGAAGTGGCATGGTAAATGGTTTAGCCGGTCCGTAGACACCCTTGATAGCATTGAAGAACTTTCTGTAGTTCTTAGTATAGGCGTAGCGTTGGACCTCTTCTGTCTTTCTCTCCCACCCGACATCCTGCGTTTTGTGCATTGTAGCTTGAATCTGTATCTGAAGAGACTCAGAGCGATCACGCTTTGACACGGAGGAGTAGTCATACTTCGTTTCTAAGTGGGCCTTCTGTTTCTATCCAAGCGTCCTTTGATGCCCTCGTCATTTTCATCGAACCAGCCCTGTTGGACTCGCTGTTTCAGTCCTATGGTGAACTCTGCTGACTCCTTGACCAGGATTTTCAACTGGTCACATTTTTCTGTTTTGCTTCCAGTCAACGGTAAATGACAGGTAATCCTGTCGTCGAACTCATTGGCAAACTCTAGCTTTCTAGAAGACGATATTAAATATAGAACCTGCAGACTCATTGAATTAAATTATCCCCTCCACGTCATTAATGACAGTATATCTAAAGCTAAATCTACAAACTACCGTCCCAAGCATAAAAACAAAGAGTCGAAACACGAATTGTCTATCCATCCCAATCTCTTCCCTCCTCAAAAGAGTAAACAGAGTTATTTATCCAGATCGAGCCTAATTTAAATACCCTTTTACATCCTTAAATCTTTCCCTTCGACCAAGCCTATAGATCAGCCAAATGAGGCAGGTGTATATGTAATCCCATGTGAATCCACTAACTGTCCTTCATAAGAGAGACTGGGAGAACATTAAAAAAAAAACGAATATATGAACACAAAGCTGATGTCACGCGAGGCACTACTACATCGAATATTTTTGACCATATTAGCAATTACAACCACCAAATAGATTATTCAAAAGCCCAAATTATATATAATTGTAAAGATTTCCGTAAAAGAAAAATTGTAGAATCAGTACTAATAGAAGAAATTCCAAATTTTAATTTTTCAGATGTTCAATTTAAATGTAGCTCCTATTCTCAGAACCTGGTTGTAAAATGTTTAGTCAATGATCTTAGAACCACACTTCCTGATTAATGACTCTTTTTTCCGTTTTGTTTGCTTTTGCTGGGATTTTGAGATATTTAGTAACTTGTGTTGTTCATTTCATTCTCATTATTACCCCTGAAGAGGTTATGGTAAACTTCATACCGAAACTAGTTTCGTAAATAAATTTTATGTTCCTTTACAGTGGTTTCACGATAATATACCATATCTGCTATTAAGTTCCTTTACAGTGGTTTCACGATCATATACCATATCTGCTATTAAGTTCCTTCACAGTCATCACGTCATCAGAATTGGAAGGAATCATCACATCGTCGTTAAAAGTAAGATACATCAAGAAAAAGAAGATCAAGAATTAAGCCAACCCAACTTAAATAAGAACAAATCTCTGCCAACAAAAATATGGAGTCAGATAAATGCAAGATAAATGGAGTCAATGTTTGAAGGGGCATCTTCAGTCTAGAAATAATACAATAGATTCAATATAGAAAATATAAATATGCCCCCCCTCCCTAACTGGTGACCCTCAAAAGGCCGAACAATGTTCTGATCTTCGTTACAACTGCACCTCGTCTCCTACTAGAGTTTAAGAAAAAGTGCTGCTGGGAACCGGAGACCCGGGAAAGGATATTACTGATTAGCGTCGAAAACTTAGTTCGCTCTCCTCAATCCCACTTAATTAGCTCCACTCATCCCGCCGACTCAGAGGCCAGGGAGGGAGAGCTACTAGTAAACCTCGATTAAGAAATCCAATACTAGTCTCTCCCCAATCCTCAAATTCGCTCCGCGTTCTAGAAAGGTACCTGTGTAGGGGTGCGAAGATGTATAAGAGAAAAACTTCCTTCCAAAAACGAGAATATAAATAGCCCGTTAAATTACCAAGTCATCACGGACTTCGCCGTAGCGTAATGGGAGAGTGCTAGCCTCGGGATTCAAAAGACCCGCGATCGATCCCCAAAGTCTACAATTTTTACAAAGAAAATTCTCGAAGAAAACAGAAAGAAAACGACTTCAAGGGCTAACTCGTCTTAACTCATCTCATCTCATCAAAATCATCAAGAAGTCGTCAAGTCATCAGAATTGAAAGGAATCATCACATCGTCGTTAAAAGTAAGATACATCAAGAAAAAGAAGATCAAGAATTAAGCCAACCCAACTTAAAGAAGAAAGAATAAGAGCCTACAAGAATACTAAGAGTGAAATTACTAATAAATGTTTAAAGGGGCATCTTCAGTCAAGAAAGTTATTTTATAAAAAAAAGAAGATAAATTACACCCTCCCCCATTAACATACTATAGTCTTCATTATGAATGGCAATTGACTTAATGTATATCGCATTTATCAAGTATTTTCATAATCTTTAACTAATCGATTTGATATTTGTAGTAGATTTTATTACATTATAATGAGGACTGTTCTATTTGCGAAATAAAATCCAAGTTATTTATTTATTTTACTTTATTTAACAAAAATAATACTCACTCATTAAATATTTTGTAAACTTACAAATTAAAGTTCAATACATAATAGAACATGAAATGAAATAGTGTAATAAATATAGTATGATAAACACGTAAATATTACACCGGAAAAAGTGAATGGTAAATTATTTATTTGAAATTCTAGAAACAACAAAATCATAGCAAGCATCCAGCTCTAACTTTTGACTAGTTTTATTACCCTCCTTCATAAAGTACAACCTCACATTTTTCAGACTTTTTTGTGCTTTGTCGCTGATAATGTCTCCTGCACATCTATGGGGGCATTATTACTTTTCTTATTTATCAAATCTATTTATTACTTCTTGGTTGATGTGGCCCCTTGAAACATTGACTCCTTGTATCTGACTCATAGTATTCCTGTAGGCTGAGATTCTTTCTTCTTTAAGTTGGCTGGGTTAATTCTTCTTCTTTTTCTTGATGTATCTTACTTTTAACGACGATGTGATGATTCCTTCCAATTTTGATGACGTGATGACTTCTTGGTGCTTCTTGACGATGTTGATGGGATGAGATGAGTTAAGACGAGTTAGCCCTTAAAGTCGTTTTCTTTCCGTTTTCCTAGACAGCGGTTTTCTCTTGAGTTGATTTCTTGAGTTGTCCTTAAAGCGTTTTTCGTGGTCTCCGTTTTCTTCAAAAAATTTTCTTTGTAAAAATTGTGGACTTTGGGGATCGATCGTGGGTCTTTTGAATCACAAGGCTAGCACTCTACCATTACGCTACGGCGAAGTCCGTCTTGACCTGGTAATTTAATGGGCTATTTATATTCTCGCTTTTGGAAGGAAGTTTTTCTCTTATACATCTTCGCAACCCTACACAGGTACCTTTCTAGAACGCGGAGCGAATTTGAGGATTGGGGAGAGACTAGTATTGGATTTCTTAATCGAGGATTACTAGTAGCTCTCCCTCCCCGGCCTCCGAGTCTGCGGGATGAGTGGAGCTAATTAAGTGGGATTGAGGAGAGCGAACTAAGTTTTCGACGCTAGCTAATCAGTAGTATCCTTTCCCAGGTCTCCGGTCCCCAGCAGCACTTTTTCTTAAACTCTAGTAGGAGACGAGGTGCAGTTATGACGAAGATCAGAAGATTGTTCGGCCTTTTAAGGGTCACCCGTTATGGGGAGGGGGGACATTTATATTTATTTGGCTTTTCTTATTTATCCATATCATTCATCTTGAGATTTCTATATCGAATCTATTAATTCTTCTTGACTGAAGTTGCCCCTTGAAACATTTCTTCCAGTAATCTGACTCCATATTCTAGTTGGCTGAGATCTTTTCTTCTTTTTTAAGTTGGGTTGGCTGGGTTAATTCTTGATTTTAGTAATTGATGTATCTTCCAATTTACTTGAATTTATCTTGACGTGATGATTTCTTGAGATGAGTTAGCCCTTGAAGTCGTTTTCTTTCCGTTTTCCTTGACAGCGGTTTTCTCTTGAGTTGATTTCTTGAGTTGTGCTTAAAGCGTTTTTCGTGATCTCCGTTTTCTTCGAGAATTTTCTTTGTAAAAATTGTAGACTTTGGGAATCGATCGCGGGTCTTTTGAATCCCAAGGCTAGCACTCTACCATTACGCTACGGCGAAGTCCGTCTTGATTTGATAATTTAATGGGCTATTTATATTCTCGCTTTTGGAAGGAAGTTTTTTATTAGACGAGTTGATTTCTTGATGATTTGATGAGTTAGCCCTTTGAAGTCGTTTTCTTTCCGTTTTCCTTGACATCGGTTTTCTCTTGAGTTGATTTCTTGAGTTGTCCTTAAAGCGTTTTTCGTGGCCTCCGTTTTCTTCGAGAATTTTCTTTGTAAAAATTGTAGACTTTGGGAATCGATCGCGGGTCTTTTGAATCCCAAGGCTAGCACTCTACCATTACGCTACGGCGAAGTCCGTCTTGATTTGATAATTTAATGGGCTATTTATATTCTCGCTTTTGAAAGGAAGTTTTTCTCTTATACATCTTCACACCCCTACACATCTTCTTTATCCTGAATGTTCGAATTGTTACTGTGTGTCTGCTTATTATCGTCAACGATCAATTTCACAAGGTTCTCTTCATTCTCATCACAACACTGTAATTCACCATCTATCTCTTGTTAGATAAACTCCTAAAAAAAACCTACGTATCATTACACTTTCATCCTAAATCATTTTAATTCTCATTCATTCATTGGAAAACACCATTTCCTCGTCATTTAAAATGCCTCTATAGCGGGAAAAATCTCGGCTGAGGCTGCCTGTGCGAGTTACTCACAACGCGCCTCACTTGCATTCAAATTGTCCTTCCCACGAGATCAAACTGTCGTAGTTTCTGCTATGATACATCAGCCTTGTCTAATTTACTTTAGACCTAGCCGGTCTTTTCAAATATTTCACATTTAAGATATTTTGTATTATAAGAATTATTTACCTTCCGAAGGTCCGTAAGTAAAAGGTTTACCATTAAGTTCGTAAGTACGAGTGATGTTTTATTATTGGTCACTTATTTATTTAATTACTGAGATCGGTTTAAAATTATAATTGTTTTCGGTATGATGAGAATAAATTTCTTCTCAAATACTACCGTAATCTTCGTTCAAATTCCATCCTTCATTTATTAGTATTAATTTCATTTAGTGCTTATTTGATGTTATTAATTTCATTTATCATTTAATTCTGGATATTTATTGTCCATCAACTTCTTCCCTGTAAGTAAATGGAGCGCATTAGTAAAAACGTAATAACTTGAGAAGAAATTTTCGTCTTCAATTTATGACGAGGATCGAGGGCATTTGAGAAGCTTTGAGTTACTTATTTCTTTGGATTGTCTTGTTCAGTTATTTCATTTATTTGTTTTATCTATTTGAAGATGAGTTAGGCTGATTATAATTAAGAACTAAGTTAGGATACACTATTATTAGCCCTATTAAGATTTCAACGAAGCAAATTGAAATCTCTTTTCGTTTCGATCAGCTACTTTGGACAGCGTGGTCGGTGCATGGCGCATTAGACCATTCGGTTATGCTTTTAGGTTCGAGTGAGATTTGCCGAACCGACCAACCGGCTGTCATCCATTTGCCTTCTAATAGTTGGTTCAGTGAATTGAATTTGTCGTTAAATTTAAGATTTTAAGTGGGTTTTTTTCAATCTGTCAAATTTAGTGTGTTTTGTTGTGTAAGTGTAGTTTACTGTATTAAACTTAAAAGTAAAACTATTAATCAATAAGATTGGGTCAATAGACATGATCTAGTTTAGAGGTCTAATCAATTAGGTCTATTCTGTAGTCTATTTACTGTACGATCACGTCTCCTTTGGCGTGCAGCCGTCAAGTAGGCTAATTCAAGTTAAAGTAAGTTAGATTAAGCTATTTTAAGTTGTTAATTTTAAGGCATTTCAAGTTAATTCTTGTGAGTCTAGTCACATGGTGATAATGAACATCCTTGTTAGTGGTATATGCTACTAGTCGCCTTAATAAGACCCATTATCAGTCTCTGGTCTCTTTAATTATTAATCATATTTCAAATTTGTCTTTAAATCAATTTCTAATTTCGAATATTTAAGTATATTAGATTTCAATTGTTGTGGATTACAGTATTTTAATAGGTGGTCTACTGTGGCCTATTAAAAATTATGGTCTGTTGACTATTGATTCTGTTGATAGTCTGATGGGCTTTTGAAGTCTGTTGAAATCGATTTAGGACTATTTAGGTCTATTTGTCATTCTAGTCCACTTGAGTGTGTTTACGTCATTTTAAGCTTAAGTGTATTTAATTCAATTTAGGTCAATTTTAATTTTAATTTTATCAAATTTAAGACAATTTTTTGTAGTTTTATATACCTTGTTTCAAGTTTGTCGATTCAATCATGAAAGACCTAAAGGCTGCTGAATCATCAGATGCAGTTAGAAGTTTAGTACGGTCTCGTGCAATTATTAAGAGCAAAGTAACTTTAACATTAATGAGACTGACAAACAATACTTACTTTTATAGGTTTCTTGATTAGTTCATGCACCCCTAAATAATCTAAAAGTTTTTTGCGGTCATGCAAAATAAACCCGAATTCGAATAACGAAGAAGCACAACAAGAGCACGAAAAAGCAATAACGAAACAAACAATTGCTAAGCGGGTTCTATTTATAGCTACGACGTTGCCAGTAAGCTGTTATCGTTCACTGCGAAACAAATACGAAAACAAAAAACAAAACAATAAAAGACTTCAACCAACCTTACCTAACTTAGAAAAAACTATATACGAGCAGAGGCGCAGATATTTAGTAAATAATACAAACTAAAAGTTACAAATCCCCCAAAACAACAAAAATATAACGCCGTGATTGGTCACATCTGAAGCTACCGTCTGACGTCATAAGAGATATATTGTAACCTAAAATTTTAGCCTACTTACAACGCCACCTACCGTGCGCCCACATTTTGAAGTATTACCGTAAAAAGCTGTTGGGAAAAAAACCCAGTAAATTCAAGGGGACTGCTCGTGGGGGAGATATCACTACGAGGAGACCACCCTGCGATGATCCTGAGTTTCAATCAATTGGGGACGTCTGGGGGGCGCAGCCCCCCAGTATATACTCATATACAAAAAAAATATAACGCCGTAATTGTTCACATCTGACGCTACCGTGTGACGTCATAAGATATATATTGTAGCCCAAAATTGTAGCCTATAAACAGCGCCACCTACCGTGAGCCCCGAAACTGAACTGTTACCCTAATTTGTTCCCCTTCAGAAAAAGGAACTTATGATGACCAAATTAATTGCTTATGAAAATCTTGATTGGTCCTCACTTAAGAGGGTTTTGACAACGAAATTTCATCCCAATTAGATTATAGTTTCAATATTATGATTCAGCTTTAAACCTAAAGGGTAGATTAGAAGAGGACACCTCCAGTGTGCCTCCATCTAGGGTAGAGGAGGAAGATTCTGAGAAATTAGGAGTAAGGGAAATTTTACCTAGTCTAAAAGTCATACTTATAAAGGACCCCAAACTACCTGTTCTGAAATGTCCTCACTTTACTGTTACCTATAATAGGCACAAATTCAATGATTTTCTTTCTCAATTTGAAAACATCATTGGGTGTAAAACTGACCTATCAAATTCAGCTAAATTAATTTACCTTAAGAGTTAAGTTCGTGAGTCTGCCTACTGTTATAAAACATCTCTAAAATATAGATCTTAATTATACTGTTGCATTAGATCTACTTAAACGGAAGTTTTTAGATTTCCCATGTATTGTAGATAAGGATAATTTAGATAAGTTTTCTCAACTTTTAAATGAGACTCGTGCCATCCTATGACTTAAAGGGCCATAAAGTTGATTTTTTCCAACCAGACTCTGCAGGTAACAAATTTATGGCACATGTTTTAATTGAAAAACTTCCAGTGGTTTTCAAAAGAGTTAAATATAATTTTGGGAAGTAACTACCCTACTTTGACTGAAATTTATGACAACTGTACGGTTGTCCTCAGAGCATTGGAAAAGTTAAAGCCCCAAATGAGATTAAATTTAGATTCAAAACAAAGGCCTACTTCTGTGTCTGCACAGGGTCAGGGTGATAAAGAGTCGTCCTAAAAGCGATCTTTGCAGAATTTTCAAGCGTCATCATTCGTTAAGCCCAGTCAGAACGATAAAGTTAATTTAAAATCAGATAAGTCAAATGTCAAATTTCAACTTAATAATCAAACTAATCGTTTTCCCGTCAAACAAAATTCAAACAGTCAAAGTCAAAGGTCAACGTCCCAATAATGACCTTAAAGGTACATTAGTCAAAACTTGCAAACTATGTATGGAGAACACTCCATGCTTACTTGTCCTGAATATGACACAGTAGCGAAAAGAAAGACCAGGTTTCGTCAGCTCAAGCTGTGTGGCAGGTGTTTCAGTTTCAAGCATTCTCGTGAGTTGTCCCGCGAAACGCTTATAACTCATTCGAGTGTGGTCATTGCCAATCCAGATTCCATATAACTGCCCTTTGTGATAATCCTGATGTTTCACAATGACGGTTGCGGGATCAAGGTTTTGATTGTTAGTGCCAGCATAGATAGGAGGGTGAAATCTAATTTAGGTAGTCAAAATAATAATATACTTCATAATCTTACTGTAGACCTCACAGGTCGGGGTAAGAATGTAAGTGTGCGTTGTCTGCTAGATTTTGCATCGCAGCCCTCATACTTGTCTTCTACAGTGGTCAACGACTTGGGATTAGATCTCGCTAGGCGACCTTCTAACACTATTACAATTAAAACCTTTTATTGGCTCACAAAACAAGCAGGTCGGGGAGAGAGAATGGTCACTTCGCTTTCATACCAAGTATTTTGATGTGAAATTTCTAGTGGAGGATAACTTCTGTCTTGAGCATCAGGTAGAAGGGATCATCTCCCTAGCCTTCCAAAAAATTTTTCAGGCATGCTACAAAATGGCTGACCGAAATATTGTGCCTAAAGAAAAGGACACTGTAAAGCACATAAGAGCTTTACTGGAAGTGGATGCGCTCCAACGCCTTAACTTCAAGAAAATCAACTGTTTAAATGGTACGGCGTTTAATCTTTCAATGGGTGTCGATCCATACGGAAGCGTTCAAGGGTTTACAGTGACCGAAGGAAAAGGGCGGCTGACTAAAACAGCCGTTAACCGACGCGAACGCACTGTAAAGTCTCAACAAATGAGGTCTCGGGTCTAACTCTAATTTAAATGTGCCGCAGGGCGTTTCAGAAGTCCACTCCCTTACGACACCCTCGTGGGTAAAAAATCAAAATTCAAATGCTGTCCAAAGTAAAACAAGTCAAAAGGACCACCTAAGATTCAAATACCGTCCAAAGTTAATCAAAAGTCAAAGGGACTACCAATAATAAAAAAATAAATAACGCCAATAGCACTTCAAAATCCAACAAAAGAAATAAAAGCAATGAAAAGTCTAGAAATGAACACAGAATCTATCCAACTTACTCAGGAAAATAAAGAAAAATCAAAACAAGAAGAAACTTCTCACATCAAGAAGTCTACCAGCCAAACATCTACCAACTTTAAAGGCTCGGGTCAGGGTGTTGTGGTGGGCAAGTTTCAGAAAAGGAGCTACGATAACTCCTGTACATTTAACTCATACTCTAACAAGTCACGAGTGTTTTAGTGGGGACTTTCTGGGAGACTTCCTGGGAACGAGATTGCACGAGACTTTTCGAGTTCTAAAACGGAGGAAGGAAGTAGTTTGTGAAAGTAAAAAACAAGTTTTCAATATCGAAAAGATTCCCGCTCATGATCATACTGAGACAATAGTCAACGCCGTCCTTCATCCGTCACCTTCATATTTCAATCCTTTACAAGTAAGTAACTCTGATTCCGATCTGGATTTGTGGCTGGAATACTTGTACAGTCTTGAGTCAATTTGCATTAAAGACATGCAGAGGAGTAGTTTAGACGACGTTATGATTTCGAATTTAAAAAATTCCATCGAATGAATTCAAACAAAATCGTTATTATATTGAACTTCCTTGGTTCGATAAAATCATTCACCTATTTTCATCTAACTCACATATTTATTTGGCGACTCTAAACCCGGTGCATTCATCTTTAACTAAAAGATTTATGGGAGGCTTATGTTAAGCTCTTTGACACTCAACTTGAGGAAGGCATAATCGAGCAAATTTACATCAATAAAGCCGAGTATGATAATTCCATTTTCATTCCTCGCAGACCTATAATTAAAGAAGCCTCACAAATCACTACTAAGATCAGACCTGTGTTTAATTGCAGTTTAAATGTTGACAATGCTCCAAGTTTAAATGAGGCTTCTTACCTCTTAAGTTTACTTTTCTCATTGCTTTGCAGATTCAGAACTAGGTACGTCATCATTTCCCACATTAAATTTATCTTAAATTAGTCTGACAAGAATAAATTTAGCTCTTTTTCTTATAAGGAAGGTCGGCTCATAACTTAGATATTCTACCATCGTTTTCGGCCTGACTTGTTCTCCATTTGTTCTGAATTATTTCATCAAACATCATATAGATAAATTTCAAAATGATTTCTGTTCTCAGTCCATTCGAGACTCTCTATATGTAGATAACTTCATAATCACCAACTCTAACCTCGAAACTTTAAGTCAACTTTATGAAGATACCCTAAGTCCGGATGCTTGAAGGTGGATTACAATTTAGATCCTGGAACACCAATTTAGTTGAACCTAAAGATAAATTCATTAAAGATGACACTGCTGAACAATATGGGACCGGTGTCGAGAGGGTACTTGTGTATCTCTATTTAGTAGACTCGGATAATATGCAAATAATCAATCCGGAATTTAAAGATCCTTCTAGGACCCAACGAGGTATTTTATCTCTTAACATCAAAGGTATTTGATCCTTTAGGACTTTCTCTCCCCCTTAACATTCGGAGTAGAATTATTATGCAGTCTGTGGGAAAGGAATATATGCCTGAATTTGGTGGTGTCGTACAGTACTGTTTTCATCTTGTTGAGATATTCTTCTTGGTTCAGGATAACATAGATTGAGGATTTATCGGCTCTCCGGATTACAATATCCTTGTTCTTTTGCAGTCTGCCTCAGTTGAAATGTGATAAGGGAGCTCCGGCTGTGGCGTTTATTAGACTCTGCTGAGAGTTCAGTAGCGAGGGTGGGATTGATATCGACTTTTCGCTCTTGTTCGAGCTTGAGTATGTCTTCAAGGAGGATCTCTATTTCAATTCTCTTAGATAAAGGAAATGACTTATTCATATAGTGGAAGTTTAGGCTCAAGTTAAGGAAATCAACTTGGTCTTGGCTTTAGAACAGGGTTTATAGTGAGAGACGAAAATTTTTTAGTTAAAAGAGGACAGATTGGTAAGGAGATAGATTGAGCAACCTCGGTAGTGAAAGGTGGAAAGGGTGGAATCCCCTTGCCCTAGGGACAAGGGGGACCTGTTGATTAACGTGGATTCCGAAACACCGTCATGCATTTACTCATCATTTTTACTTCCTTTATCACACTTTTAGCATCTATGTTCCTCAATTATTCTCTTCCTCTTTCATTTATGTGTTTATTATAGCATTCATGCTGTTTTGAGTTATCTTAGCTGTGAGCTTTGTTTATGTATTGTTATTTTACTTCTTTTTACTTTCCTTACTTTGTTTAACTTTCTCTTGTTATCACATTTTCTCTTTAGTTTCACTTTGTTCACTTGTTTTACTATTAACTTTCACTTCACTATCATTTTTGTTCAACTTTTTAATAATATAGTTCACTATTACACTTTTAGTTTACTATTTTAGTTTTATTTCTGTTTTACTCTTAACTTTCACTTCACTATCATTTTTGTTAATCTTTTAATATAGTTCACTTATTACACTTTTAGTTCATTTTGTTCGCATTATCTCTGTTTACACTTTCGATGTCTTGTCTTTATAATCAGTTGTTTCTTCCTATTTAGGTTGTTTAAATTCGGTTGTCTTATTAGGGTATCGATCTGGTGTCTTGGTTGGTTATTTCGTTGGTTGGGTTTTTATATAGTCGGCCAAATATTTTTATCGTTATGCTTGTTCCTTCTCTTTTTGAATATCTATTTATGCAAACATGGGTTGTCCGCCGCTAGGAAATAGTGTTAAAGGGGACTCCAGCTCTGGTGTTAGTGTGCTCTGCAAATATCAGAGGTAGCTCGTCTATCTTCCTCCATATTTTCTCCGATCTGTTCCTGGAGTTGATGTTGAGCGTTACTAATCCTGCTTCTGCGTATACATCCTGTAGTCTTCTCCTCTCTCCTACATGTGTTGATTAGGTAGAGCTATATTTTGTATTCTCTCGAGCTCCAATTTTTTGGTCCTTGTTTCACCGTTGATAGGGGTTGGCGGGTATAGTAGTACCTTTCTTCTTAGTGCGAGATAGATATTTCTTTTAATTTTCATGCCTAACCTTCTTAGATTGTACAGTAGTCTAAGCATCGGAATCGCCTTGAGCTTTTCCTCCGTTATATGTTGTTTGTAGCCTCTTTTTTGTTATTCTGAGTCCTAGCACTTTACCCTCAGTAATATCTGTAGTTCTGATCTTCAACTACAATTTTAGCTGTTTTGTTCCTGAAGATTGGGATTATTGTAAATGTTCTTCTGTTCGTCCTTATCTTCCAATCTCTTTCGTATTGTTGATGTTGCTAATTTCTAAAGCTGTTTTCCTTGCCAAAAACGTACGTTCCTGTATGGAGTGAGGACGAGTTGGCTTATGTCATCCGCGAAATGTATGTTTAGGCAACCAGGCATTATTGGTGGTGCAGGTCTGCTATGTATATTGAATACAGCGTGGGGCTGAGACAGCCACCCTGCGGGAGTCCAGCTTTCAATTCGAATTCTGGTACTGAATAACTAGTGATCTTCACATATGCTCTTCTGTCTGTGACATAGTCGCAGAGAATTCTCTCCAGACTGCTATTCATCTGGAGATTTAAGATCTTATATTGCATTCCTCTGACCCAGACTTTGTCGAATGCTTTTTCTACATTTCAAAGGACCAGATCGATGTAGTTATTCTCTGCTTTATCCTTTGGTATTTTCTCTTATTATGCCAAGTGCCATTGCGGTGTCTAAAAGATATTCCTTTAGTCTTCTGTTAAGGATTTTCTCGAAGACTTTGCCCATGGGAACACGAATAACAAAGGTCACAACTTGGAAATGATTATGCGTCGAAAAAACATCTAGAAGATAGGACCGGATTTACGAACTATATCACCTCTCAGGCAGCAACAAAGCCCAATATATTCATGACAGGTGGGGGCTTCCCTTTCCCTTTCCATTACCATAGCGAGCCGAGCCTAACAGTACCCAGTGACCACATAGCATTCTTAACGACCATCACACTCGCCCCGATCCAGCTTCCGGTCCCCCACCGCATAGTTACGCTCCTGCCAACTGGGACTGCTACAGGAAAATCCTTGCTAATTACGAGCCAGTGGAACTAAGCGAAGCAATACTGGAGGAGATTGATGAGGAACTGCAGAAGATAACTGCGCACATTATCGAGGCTGATCGCGAGTGTGTAACAAATAAAAGGTATAAAACTCTTCCACAGCCCAGATGGACTGAGGAAATGAGTGAGATCTCTAAGGTGCACATGTAAATGTATGAATAAACCAGAAAAAAAGGTAAAAATCGGGTAAGAAGCTCGCTGCTACGTCGACTGAGCGAAGAACTCAAGTAGGCCATAAACCAGCAACAGGCTGTGACCTGGGACGGCCTGATTGAACAATTAGACAGCGAGATAAGACCCAACAAGTTCTAGTGATTAGAGAGAAAACTAAAAGGCCTACCAAGTAGAGTAAAGACCCGCATTAAGGCGGGCAATGACTATTTGGAAAATCCGGCGATTTAGGAAGTGAGATTCCGCACGTTCTAGAAGGAAGTCTTCACAATTACACCTGATGACGATGCGGAAATCGACCAGGAGTTCGAAGGCCAGCTGATTGAAGATCTTAATCAAAGAATACATCGAACGCACCCACACGCCTATGCCAACGAAGGGAGGGAGATGGTTGACCATAGCCGACCAATTACATCTGAAGAGCTCATGAAAACTGTAAAAACCTTTCAACAGAAGGCACTCAGATGGACGTGCATCACCAAAACCAACCTGGTACATGCCCCCCGTTAAATCATTCGGGGAATAGCAAAAATCTATAACGCTTACCTGAATGCGAGTTACTTTGTCCACGGTCTAAAAGGGGCAAAAATCATTTTTATACCTAGAGGGAAGAAATCCCCGATCAACTGGTAGATTGCAGGCCAATAATAGGAAATGTCTAGGAGAAGCTTCTAGCTAATAGGCTACAAGGTGAGCAAACATAGTTAGAAGCTCACAACCCTCAGCAACACGGGTTTCGTAGGAGAAGGGGGACTGATACAGCCCTTGCTCTCTTCATCGAAAAACTCGCCCGCTGTAAAGTTGAAGGGAAATAATTAGACGTGGTGTTGCGAGATGTTCAAAAGGCCTTAGACAAGGTTTGGCTGGCAAGTCTCCAATTCAAGATCTTAGGCCTCCAGCTAAACCCGATCCGGTAGAGAGTCGTCTGTGACTACGTCATGGAAAGGAAAGCCAAAAACACGATTTAGGGCTACGATGGCCCCGAACTCGAACTTGAGGCGAGTGTTCCATAAGGTAGCTGTCTGAGTCCACTGCTGTACCTACTGTACACATTGGACCTACCTGCTCCAGTTGGGAAGAATTTGATGTATCTGCAGTTTGCAGATGACATCACCCAAATCATTCCCAGTACACACAAAAATCCTGGAGTTAAAGCAAGGTTTAAGCCACCGAAATCGACAATATCAATCGATACGAACGAAAGTGGAAAATCAAGACCAACCGCCTCACACCGACTACATGGCAGGAATACGGGCAGCTCTTCGGGCTGCTTGGCCAAAAAGATGGGAGACGGTCGAAGGGAACTTAAAGTTGCGTGCAATTGCGCCGCGACTGTTACCATGGACCGACCCCCCAATGCCGCGAAGGCTTCAGGTTGCTTTCTGTCGTCTCCGAATTGGGCATACTCGCGGGACGCACCGCCATTTGATGGAGCGCTCGCCAGCGTCCTACTGTGACAACTGCGTTGTCCCCCAGACTGTTCGGCACATTCTTGTTGAATGTCCCAGTCTGGGCGATCTTCGCTCACGTTACCTGTCCCGGTACCGGGATGGCTACAGCCTGTACCTTGTACTCGGGAGGACTGCGTGCTCTTTGACTAGTGGACTGGTAGACTTTTGGGGGAAGGCCGGCCTTCTCCCTTTTATTTAACTAGATTTTGTTGTTTTTTGTTATTTTTTTTTTTAGGTCGCACGCTCCTGCGCCGGGGGAAGGAGACCTACCCCCGACCCCGGAGCTTGCTTCCTAATTGTCAGCTTCCCTTTTTATCGTTGTTTTGTTTTCAATTTTTTATTTTAAAGTAGCCTAGAACTAGGTTGTTTGTTTGTGGCGACTTACGTCCAAGTGTGCAGTCGCCAGATAGCCCCTTAAAAAAAACAAAAACAAAACCAGACTAACCCCCGAAAGTTCCAAATCCTTCCTATAAACCGCCGGAAACTTGATGGTGTCTTAGTAAACGACGAAATATACCCGTAACCAACGAGGCCGAAATACAGCTTGGAAAACTATATAGATTCCGAAACCTCAGCTCCAAGAATATCAAGGAGCTGAACACTGCTCTGGTACGCTTAACATTAGTGTACCCGGCAGTGGTCGTGCAGGCTGCGAGTTCTCCCACAATCAGGCAAATGCGGAGAGTGCAGAACACAGCAGCCCTATTGATATGGAGAGCGCGCAGGACGGACCGTATTTGGCAGACAGACCTGCACCAAAGTGCAGGTCTGAAGTCATTGAATACCGAACTCCAGAGGCTAGGGAGAAAGACCCGGGACAAAATCAAGGAACTAATAATTCCAAATATGGAAATTGATCTCGACATTCCGAGAGCGGATAAGGGACGCGCCACTAGGCGAGCCCCATTCCCAAGTGGAAGAATCTGCTCCCGAGAGAACCTAATTAAACACTACGTAAAAAGGACAATCGAACAAGAAGAGAAAGAGGAAAAGTGCCCAAATCCAAAAAGAAGTAAACAAAAGAAGCGAAATGCCCAAATACCGACAATACAAGAATAAATTACCAGATTACCAGGAAAATAAAAATAGTAACAAATTATCAGCAAATTAAAAGATACAAAAAATAAAAGTATCAAATATAATACTTGAAAGGCTAGAATGCCGTGACGGCGGAAATAGAGTATATTTATATTTCTATTTGTCTAAAAAAAATATATATATAAAAAAAATAAATAAATAAAGTTCAAAGAAACACAAGAGAGGAAAAATCAAAAGAAAAGGTTACATTACGGCTAAACAAGCACAAAAGAAAACACTGACTATGCACAAGACGAGACCACACAATATATGAAAAAGGAAGTACCTTAGAGATATCCTCTACTTCAGGGCAAACCTCAACATCTTCTACACTTTTTCACTCTTTATACATCAAATCGAATCAAAATAATTCCATTCCTGTTCATTCCCTGAAGATGACCTAACATGGTCGAAAGAAGTCTATGAAAAATGAATCTTATTCGCGGATGTGTTTTTCTCGCCTCGAAAACCCCGTTAAAAAACTTGTAAGAAATATTAAGAAAATACAAGTTAAAATTAATAACGCTGCCACAGCTGTGGACTTCACTGGCATAAAGTGAAGGACATTGTATCTGAATATCAATCTGAAACCTCAAAAATAATTTCATCAATAAGAAGCCTCCTTCAAAAGTATAGAAATATTTTCGATAGAACTAGGGATTAATTTCCTATACGATCAGAGCAAAATTTATGCTGAGGTAAGATTTTTACCTTACGACCAAGTCAATCCATCTAATTTCAAGATAATTATGTTTAACTTCGTAATTTCAGGGTATGATATATTACCTAACCAATTACTGTATTTGGCTGAATATCCGGATGTAATGGAACAACTAGTATCCAACTCAATGAAAAGACACATTTGATCAACTAATATGGTGTATTTATTTAGTTTTAATGGTTTTGAATGACGACAAGTTTAACAAAGTCAGTTCAATTTTCAAGTATTTGAAGAAGCTTCCTCACCTTACAAAATACAAAGAATTCTAGAGCAAAGATAATTGTCGTGGTATAGGAAGGACTGAGTGATGGAAGGAGTTTGTACTTATGGGTTGTTTACGTACTACTAAAAAAAACTCCGTTATTAATGTTCTCTCTAAGAGTGCTACTCGTATGTATACTTGATTATTATTATCTTCATTATTGACTTCTTTAAACTTTGAGGGTTCCTTGTGCCTTACTTAGCGATTCGAGGATAGAATGAAAAAATTGTTAAAACAAACTAAAATTTTAATTAAAACAAAAAAATTAAACATGAACCAAAGAAATAATACACACTAAATACATAGAAATGACTACAATCAATTTTAATTAAGGCTTTTTAACTTGACCTCTCTAAATTATAGTGACGGTTGATCCACCGCTCCCTACAATATAAAAAAATTTCGACTGTCTCTACTGGAGTTTTAAATACCTTTGTTCCTCTTGCAACGGGTTTGAGCCTGACCTTAACCTCAATAAGCTCAGACACCACCGCGGGAATCTTGTTGGCTCGTTGATGCGTGCCTGGGCCAGAGGGTTTGCGCAAACGGCATAGTTTTTAAAGCCACAGAGGACTTTGGTGAGTGTGCCAGATGAGGGGAGCCACTCGCCTTCGTCAGGAAATGATATCACCACCGGATTGTTAAAGAATGTTCCTTTCTCCTCTTCGGATTACTCTGGGGAATAATTCACACTGGCTAGCGATGAGCCATGCGGGAATCCTTTGATTCGGGGGTCTTCCTCAAGGGCGAGGACTATCTTTGTGCTTTGGGCTGCATCAAGATAGGAGGAGGGGGGGAGGTCTCTGACGAGAGTAAGTTGAACTTGATTCTTAAATCAAGTTAACTTAAAGTTCGGTGATCATCCCCAGGAACTAGCTCGAGGATGAGCTGCTTCTTAGTCCCTTCTCTTGGTAGCCCGGGCCTCTTGCCGGGAACTTCGTAGCCTGCTGACTCACGTATTCTACCGCGTTTTCCCAAGTTTTTGGTGTATATGCGTCGTCGCCCCACTGGGGTAGGGGTAGGAGGGGGGAGCAGGGACAGGCCGTTAAAGGTTCCTCCTCCAACGGTTTTTTTCATGGCGTCTTACCTCTGGTCCTGAGGGACCTTCGGGCTTGAGGTGAAATTGAATATCCACTCTTAAGGGAGATCTTGCAGTTTTAACCGTTCTGCTTTTCATCGGGACGAGGGGCGAGGGTGCTGTGGTTACGAGTTAGAACCGTGGCGTCTACACGGCCAGCTTGTTTGTGGGCAACCTCCCATGTCTCAACTGAGAGAGGAGGGAGAGGGTCGATTTTCCTACAATATTGATACGTTATTATGAAAGGCATGGTCATAAACAGTATTAAACAAAGCCAGTAAGGTTTTGGCTTAAATTTAGTTGGCTTTTTACATCCGATATATTACTTTTATATGCTGAGCCATATCGTGGTTAATGCACAAGTCTTCCTAACTAAGCCCTAGGGCTCGAATCAAATCTAGTTATAAAAATGGTTGTGGAATCTTGAAAAAGACAGCATGTTGCTGTATTCATGCTTTATTCGATAATTATTTTGGTTCCATTACGTTGATAAAGGAAATTGTCTAAATGAATTTCCTCTACCTCTACATCGAGATAAATAGATAAATCGAATTTCCTGAGCTCTACTAACTATAAACTTCTATAATGAAGAACCTGAAAATATGGAAGAAACATGACGTCATCATGTTAAAAAGGCAAAACATGAAATAGTTTTTGAAGAAGTACATAAAAGTTGAAGTACCAAACTTTGTACGTGTATAATAAATACATGGCAGGAGTAGATAATTTTGATTGGGTGGGTGCCTGATATCGCATAGGTATTGGGTAAAAATAATGGTGGTAGCCCATCTTTTCTTGGAGTGTCAATGATCACGTAGTGGATGCTTTGTTGTTTTAGAAGAAAACGGAAAAAATTTGTTCAATCGACTTCTCAAGAGATTTGGTAGTTTGTTTATTGAAAACCTAAGAACTGTATAGAACAAAAGTCACCAGAAGCCTTTCGGATAGATCATATCTAGATGCTTTGAAATATAATAAACAGCAACATTTGCCTGTTCAAGGAACTCACTTTATGCCGGCTGTCGTCAATGTGCGAACGGTTCTATCTTTCCAAGATATGTGATGTGCAAAAGCACCTTCAATGCATGGAAGCATTCCATAGTGAAAAGAAATGAGCATTATTATTTTATTTAATAAGTTGGATATTTTTATTCTAAAATATATTTTCCTTTTACTTTGAAACAGAGTGGCAACTGCGGTTGCTGGGCCATAAATGCCATAAATGATATATGTATTCTTATGTAATCGTATTGAAATTAAGATAGTTCCCGTTATAAGCTATTCACTCTTTTTTTTTAATTTTTGGCATTAATAAGTGATGAAATTGAACGAATACTGGCATGGACAAATCCTTGACGCACGGGTTCAAACAAGATGGCTCACTGCGTTGGGTTCAAAGGTTATAGATAGATGAGGACGGAATTATTCTTCTGGGCTAGCAGCCATTAGAAATGGCCTAATTGAATCAAGCAGCCCACAGTTTTGCTCAATCTGCCTTATTTGGCATCTTATTTTTCCGAAAAAGATAATAAAAAGATAGTACGTGATTGTGGTCTGCTTCGCGTCATTGCATTGCCGTAACAAACGAAAATAAGAGTAGTTTTACATGGTAGGAGGCCCTTGTGAAAAGTGGTTCACTTCCTGTGTTGGCAAGGGTGACCTATTTTTTTGACTTGGATGAAAAACAAGGAAGTAAGAACCTTTAGCTTAGGTACGATCTTTGTATGGTAGTTTATTCCGCCATCATAGGAAAAACCTTGTTTCGTAAATGTTATTATTGCGAGCACATCAGAATGGTATCTACCATTCAAAATGAAATTGTAAGTACATTTAAGAATGTTTTAGTGTAACCAAGGAATTATTGAGTACTCATCACGAGCTTTAATCGTTTAAAATGAAAAAGTGTTTTTTATATTTATTGCATATACATATTTTTGTAGAAACGTGTAAATGGCATGATAAATTGATTTGGAATTTCAGAGATTGCTAACCACTACTATATGCCTAAAGCAATACATTAACCTCTGACAATACCTCGCACATATTTGCTTAATTTTACTAAATTATAAAATACTTTATATACAAACTTCTTTTTAAGAACTTTACAAAGAGATATCTCTGCTAGTTTTGCATTTTTTATTTAGAAGATAAAATTCAAACTAAATTTTCATCGTGCGTGGGGCAGGGGTTCAAGCTCCACGGTAAATCAAAGTTGGCGTGAATTCATTCATTTGACCAAGATATTTGGGCAAAGAGCAGCCAACTGGCAATTTTAAGCTTTACATTTGACTTATAATGAATGACCGTTTTCTAATTTCTGATTTTGATCCTGTTTAAGTAAAAAGAGATTGCAATAGTGCTCTTTTAATTTTACCAGACATTTTGACAAAAAACAAAGTTCACTCGAGCCACATTTTACTTTTTAGTGCCATCGCATGTTAAAAATCATTAAGTTCTAATAAATTCTATGGGCACCTATGTTCATTCACCTCTTGCCAACCTTTTGGTTTAGAGTTGATCTACTCACTCTTTCTCTCTTAGGATAATGCTATTTCAGAATTTCAAAAAAGAAATGGATTGGTACTCAGTTAGGCGCTATTGAACTGCATTCAAAACCACATGACCGACTAACTCAAACTAATTATTACCATAAAAATGGGTAGAGGTTCAATAAAAATATAGAATAAAAGTTGAGAAGAAAAGCAAGACATAAGAAATACTAGGTCTTAAATGGCTCCTAGAACCGACTTTCTGACATTTACACATGGTTTTTTAATGGCAGATGGAAAATTAGGAAAAACATCCGGTATCCAAGTACAGGAAAGTATAATATTGTTTTACTCTCAAAACAGTTAGAATGAGTTTATATACTGTTTCTTAATATTTTTAGCTTCGACTTTCGTTTCTCTCTGTGACAGGGACACTAAGTAAAGTACAATTTATAGTTTCCGAGAAAAGACGCGAAGTACAATAACAGATTTTATTCAACAAAGCAAAGAAAAAGATTGATGTTATAACCAAAGTTGGAATTTTTGCAGGAAAAATAATATTGAAACGGAAGACAGCGATATTGGTACATAAATGAAAGGAATCGTAATACAGAAAAACCTTAAGAACATCAAAACCAAGTACTATAATTGCAAAAAGCGCAAAGCTTATCAATACCGGAAACAGAGAAAAGTTATTTTCTCTTGATTTACTCGACAAATCTAGCCTTCTGTTAATTGGATTCCGTCAATGAAATTGCTACATTTATCCTTACATTATCATTTATAGATCATTATTATAATATATTAATATATTAATACAACACGGGAATTTAAGTTAACAATAACTACTTCTTGAGCGCTGGTGTCATGAAGAATACACAAGAATACAAAACCTGCGTACTTTATGTGCCAATGGAAAGTTACAAATAAGAGGGGTTGTCAATAAGTTTTGCGAATCAGTAGGGCAAAACAGAAGAAGGGGGATGGCTGTTTGTGGAGGTGTTAGGAAAAGTTATGATAAGTCAAGACCTGCAGCCGCACGTTCCTTCCTCGTCTATTTAAGAAGGAGTAGCTCATCGCAGATCGTCAGTCACAAATTTTCAACAATAGAAAAGGTTGAGCACTGCGCAGTGATCAAATTTTTGACCAAGGAAGGCAAGAATGCAAAAGAAATCCATGAACGCATGGTTGCAGTGTACACCGACACCGCCCCTTCCTATGTAACCATTGCTCGTTGGAATACGGATTTCCGCCATGGTCGTGAGACGTAACCAACGAGGACAATTTGGCCCGTGTGGAGAGGATGATCCTCGAAAATCGACGGGTGAAGGTCGAAGAAATCGATCGAGAACTTGGACTATCACATAGTGTTATCAACATCATCCCCAACAATTTGGCCATGACCAAAGTCTCTGCCCGTTGGGTCCCTAGAAACCTCACGCCCCATGATCGACTTCAACATCGTCAAAGTCCACAAGGCCAGAGTTGTACAAGCTGCCCTGCGCGAGTGCGGATTTGAGGGGCTCAACCATGTCCCTTACAGTCCAGATCTGGCTCCTAGCGACTACTTTTTATTCTGCCAGCTCAAGGCTGCGCTGCGTGGACGCCGGTTTGGGGACGATGAAGATGTCCAGCTCGCCGTCCAGGAGTGGATTGAACAGCATTCGGGAGATTTCTGGTTGTCCGGAATTCGAAGCCTCAGGGACAAGTGGCGCAAGTGCATTGAAGTCCAGGGTAGTTATATTGAAAAATAATAAAACACTTTTACAAATATCTCGTTTCCTTATATCCGAATTGCAAAATTTATTGACCGCCCCTCATAGATTGGGAATAATTACCGAGTAAATGAACATTAAATGCAATTTAAAGCGCTGATGTCGTAGCCGAGAGAGGTGTTCTCATATGGTAGGGAAATCCCTGAAAGAGGATAAGCTTGACCACGATCATAAATATATTATACACCCCTGACCAAGTTAAGAATATGATTGAAAAACTCATTTATTTCGTATTTTAGAATCGCTGGAACCTTTTATGCTCGTCGAAGAGTTGGGTAAGCTTATGAACAGAGATGTGTTGTCCTAACAATCAAATATGGAAGTGGCAATGCAAAGGTTTGGGGCTACATTTCTTCATGTTCAGAATTGTTGTTTACTTGTGAGGGTAGAACGAGTTCCAACACTGACACCAGCATGTTAGACAAGGTTTATCAACCTTCCTTAGGTAATACTTTCAATAATGACATACCAGATACCAAAGGGTTGGTTTGAAAAGAAAGGGGCGACGTTGATGGAGTGTCCTCTCAATTTCCAGACCTCAACCCCATTAAACATTTTTGCTTACAGTTGGGCACCTGTGAGGGTGCACAGATGTTGGTCAAAGTGAATTAACAGCCAAAATTCATCAAGAGCGGCAGAAAATATAGCCAACGACCTTTGCCAACTTAGTCTAAAGAAAGCAAAAACGCCTAAAAACGGTTATAAAAGCAAAAGTAGGACACATCAGATATTAATTATTGATAGAAATGTTTATTTGTATTATGTCGATTATGAAATAAATGAATTTCATTCATATTCTTCACTTTTTCCTACCTGCCCCATAATTTTGACCAAGGATATATATATATATATATATATATATATATATATATATATATATATATATATATACAGTTGCTAAAAATTATTTCATTTCGAAATCGAATAACTGGCAACTTCTGTTCAATTGACCTCACGTTTTCCAAGCATATGAATAAACGCGTCAAAATTGTATGTGTAGTTTTTGATTTATATGTTCATGTATAGCTATGCCGTTCACTAGGAAAGTATCGGCATTTTACGTGTTTGAGTATGCGAAATCGATAAAACAATGTAGCCTGATTTGTGAGATAATTTTCTAAAAATGCTCAAACTGCAATGCTGTTTTTGATATGGCACAAAATGTTAAGAGACAAAGGTTGTGTGTGCAAAGCAAAAGGATATGGATGACTACCAGCATCGGAAGAGACAGTTGAAAGGGTTCGTGATAAAATCTTACGAATTCCCAAGCCTGAAAACTTAGATTCGTCCAACGATAGTTTAGCGTCTCTTGAGAAAACGAAGAAAATCGTAATGCCGCAATTGAACATGTAAGCGACGGAGCAAAAGTGAATATGTTCTGCGGAATTTGAAAGAATCTTTAGTATGGCCCCCTTTACTTTGATTAAAATGTGACCCACGAGGTTTATCTGCAAATACTTCAGAACTGGTTAATGGACAAGCTTAGTGAAATTGAACATGAAGGCTTCATTTTTCAATGCGACGGGGATCCATCTCACTGAAAGCTCACTGCGTGGGTTTATCTAAAATAAATATGTCAGTTAGATAGGGCGGGCATGTTGTTGGGGAAGAAAATGTGTTGTTGAACATACTTACTGTAAAATAATTCATACAAGAAAAGAGCAATATAAGTTCAGCGGGTGGTAACAACCACCCCAGAGATTTTGCGATATTTAATTTCTGCATCCAAAACCGTGGGGTTATTTGTCTTCTCATTATGGATTGCATTCATTGTGCTGTCCTTTACTCTTTGGTTCTTGTATTCTTCCACTGTCCCTTTACTTTGCCGCTTAGTCATTCTCCTGCTAAGAGGTATTATCTCTGTGCTCCTACAAAATTTACGCTTGTGGCGTGCCCAAAACATCGTGTCGTAAAGTGAAATAGATAAAAAATTACACTCCGGGGCGGTTATACGTTCTATTAGCTCTATAAATTTCAATTTCCTTTGTGACATTTTAAATAATCGTCAAATTTGATTGTGCTTGCTGCTGAGCTTGATTTAATAAGGAAATCTACGTTCCCTCAAACCCTGATAACGCTAGAATATGTCGCTTTCGTCTTTTAAACGAGGCGTTCGAGGTAAAATTAAGAAACGCGATTAATGAAATTAGATTAGAAGTTAACTCCGTCGGGAGAGACGCAGTGGCAACAAACCGTAAGATAGACAAACTGAGCAGTGGCGTTCAGGCATCCTTTGATCAACTTCGGGAGAGGGAAATTCACGTTCAAAGCCGCCGATCGAGCAGCATAGAAGGTAGTCCCGCAAGTGATTATAAATGAGCAAACACATATGTTACTCATATAGACCTCCGGAATCCCAATCTAGGCTAGAAACAGGGCTAAACCATCCAGGAAAACAGACCCTTTTGAAATACCATGCACTAATCAATTGGTTTTAACTCCAATCAAGGGTGAAACAGAGTATTCTCATTGGGGACTCTTTAATAAAGAACCTGGACTCGGAATTCAAAGCACATAATTCGGCTAAGCGTAAGAAAATCTGCCTACCGGGAAGGAGAATTAACCAGATGGTCAGTGAAATGATGGGCACCGATTTGACAGCGTGCCTACTGAGATTTTACACCGAAGAAGGGACCTACTTATAGCGGCCAAATCGAAGGCAAATAAAGTGGGGGTAATTTGCATAATTCAAAGATTAAAAGTGACTCTGAGAATGCAGTCAAGGTCCATCTACACATATGAATGTCTTAAACGTTTGTCAGGAAATGGGAGTTAAATTTTTCAATTTCTGGAAAGATTTTCGGGACCAACCGTCACTTTTTTATAATAGGATTCAGTGGGTAATTAGAAGCTTGGCAGAATTATTAATGAAAGCCTCCGTGATTTTTATGGTACGGAAGTTATTTGTCCCAAAGGTACAGATGCGCCGGACCGGATTTCAGGCAAAGAGTCGGTAAACTTGGGTGAGCAGGCAAACGCCCCAGGCATACAAGAGAAGGATGGTGTTATTTATGGGGAAAATTAAAATGCATTTATGCAAATCTTTGGAGTAAAAGAAACAAACTCCCCGACTTTAAAGCCATGATTCAAGAGGGCGATTACGATATCTTATGTATTAGAGAGACGTAGTTAGATGGTTTCTAGACACCTTATTGCGGGATTTAATATAGAATGGTACAAAATCCGTCACAAGGACCGCCTAACTGGGAGAGGCGGTGGAGTTTGAGCTTGCATAAAAGAGGGAATAAATGCAAAAACAATGGTCGCGACGACCGTAAATATGAACAGCGAGGCTCTGCTAATCGACCTCGGGTGTGCTAAAAATAATAAAATTAACTTAACTTAACTGTTACTTATCTGCCCCACTCCCCATCCCAAATAGAATCAGAACGTGCTACCCTTTGAGTGCCTTTCAGTTATGGTGAGGAAAGGAAGAACAATAATTTGTGGAGATTTCAACTAGCCTAACGTTAGGTTTAAGGTTTAAGGTAAGTTACCAGTGGGTTGCTTCCCAATCCAACTGGATTCTATATGGCAGCTAGGGTGAAACGAGACAAATCATTTTTGTGACAAAAATTAAAAAAAACTACGGGTTAAAAGATTCCTCCGCCAATATGAATCGAAGACGGGTGTGCTGAGGAATAGTTAAAAGGGTCGGGACAAACGGAGAATGGCAAAATGGCTACAATCCATAAAAGGTAGGCAACCGATTGGTCCCCACCGCAACAACGACAGCAAGGGCTGATATGAGCATCACCCGAAACAAGATGGCCGTGAGTAAGTCTCTTGTGGCCAATGCAAACTCGGCAAAGGGCCACCTCCAACGACCGCATTCTATGACGACTCGAGGGCCAAGAGCGAATAGAATTTTTAATTTTGTATAGTTTGGATGATAAACAGTCATCCCATTCATTCGGCCACAGTTAAAAAATATATTTTCTTATTGAAGGAAAGTAGTCCCTAAAAGGCAGAGTCGAGTTCTCAGGGGACACATAATGTGCTGAGCGGGCCAGCCGATCAGCCATCTCGTTGCACAGGACCCCCACATGCCCAGGGACCCAGCAAAAAATAATTCTATATCGGGATGCATTTTGGATTAGCCAGTTACAAATTTCTGTGACTAGGGGATGGAAGGCATTAAAAGATCTAATTGAGTCGGAAAAAATGACAAAATTAATAAATAGGTAAAATTTGGATAAGCGAAAGGCTAAAAAGATTACTGAAAGTTCAGCAGTAAAAATGGATGCTGCTGGTGGCAAAGATACAGTTAGGAATTCTCCTCCTGGGTAGATAGCTGCGGCACCCACGCCACCGTCCGACTTAGAGCCATCCGTGTATAGTGGGCAGGATTGTTTGTGTGAGATCGAATGCTCTAACAACAGGCCCTTAATGATGCGAGGGTCCATGGAGGACTTCTCCAGGCTCCACATGTTGGTACATACTATGGGGAGAGGAGCACGCCAACTAGGGGTCAGTAAGGATGGAAGGGTAAGGACTCTTGGAGCACCCAGGTTTAAGAGATGATCTCCTATGCGAAGGTTCAAAGGACGGAGTAAAGATGGCAACTGATCATATGCCGCCGTTGATTCGGCAGCATACAGGCATCTGTAGACCTCTGATACAGGGGCTTGCTGTACTCAGCAGAGGTATCTCATGCAGATTTGGAGTCTATGGTAGGGCAAAGGGAGTACCCCACTCTCGCAGTAGAGGCTGTTGAAAGGAGAAGTACGGAAGGCTTCACTAGAAAGACGAACTCCGAGGTTTCGAATGGGGTTAGGCATTTTAACGGCTGAAGGGGAAGCCGATGAGTAAAATTGACAGCCATAATTCAATTTGGATTGGACGAGGGCTGTCTATAATGTCCATAATGTTTGTCGGTCACTGCCCCATGAAGTGTGTGAGAGGACTTTCAAAATCTCTTAGAGTCCGCAGATAGCCTGTTTGAAGTCGGCGTAGGTATGGCAACCAGGATAACTTTGGATCGAGAGTTACGCCAATGAACCGAAACTACGAGACAAACTATATCTCCGCCTTGTAGGGAGATAAATGGGGGAACAAGAACCCCTCTGCCTCGGTGGAAATACATTACTTTGATTTTGTTCGTGAAAAAGCGGAATCCCTTAAGTTGTGATCTTTTGGATACAGAATCGACCGTCAGTTGTAGCCGACGCGCTGCTGATGGAAGGCGAGGTAAGGAACAGTATACTGCTAAATAATCGACAAACAGAGTTGCAGATACACCCTCTGGGAGAGACGAAATAATATCATTGATATCAATTATAAAACATAAGAGACTACCCTGAGGAACTCCCTCCTCTTGGGGTTGCAGGTCAGAGTATGCGTCTCCAACACGTACCTTGAAGGATCGAGATGCTAAAAAACTTTGAATAAGTGAAGGTAAAAGGCCTCTCATCCCCCAAACGTATAGTTGCTCCAAGATGCCGTATCTCCATGTTGTGTCGTGGGCTTTCTCAATATCAAAGAAATATGGCCAGGACTCGGTGCTTTAATAAGAAAGCTTTTCGGACCGATCCCTCGAAACGTACTAGTAGGTCAAGGGTACTATGACCTTTGCGGAAGCCACATTGAAATGGAGAGAGAAGGTGATTGCTTTCTAGGAACCAGTTTAGGCGCTCAAATATTATTTTTTCCAGCAACTTGCTCTAACAGTTGGTGAGAGCTATAGGGCGGTAGGGATCTGCATCCAACCCGTCCCTGCCCGGTTTGACAAAGGGAAGGATGATCTCAATGCGCCATGATGACGGGGAAAACCCTTCACCCATATAAGGTTGTACAAATGAAGCAGGAAGAGAGTAGAGTGTGGATGTAGGTGCCGAATTATGTCGAAACGGATCTCCTCAAGGCCAGGGGAAGTAGATCTGCAAAAGGACAAAGCGCTATGCAGCTCATGGATGCTGAATAGAGCGTTATACGAAAGGATAGATTTTGTTAGGAAGTTGAGAGAATGAGATTCTTCCTTTGATTTGTAGGATTTAAAAGCCTTATCGTAACGGCTGACACTGCTGAAGGCGCGGAAATGGTCAGTAAAAGCATTGCTGACCACCAGGCAGTCATTCTCCAAGGAACCGTCTGAGTTGAGTGTGGGGGTATGATGATTATCATAACGGCCCCTGAATTTATTAATCCTCTTCCAGATCTTAGCAGTAGGTTTCATAGATGAAATTGATGAAACGTAACGGCACCATGAATTTCGGCCAGCCTGACGAAGGGTTCTTTGGCGAAGCGCACGAGCTTGGTTTCGGTCGACCTTGTTGCACAAAGTTAGGTTCTTTCGGAATCGGGCATGGGCTAACTTGTAATTTTTGATAACTGTTGCACACGTTAAGGTCCACCAGGGCATGGTTGAGCGGCCCGTGGCAGGTCGCCTCCGTGGGATGGTCTGTGTTTCTGCATTGTAGATAATCGATATAAAGTATTCTACTGCCACGTCCACTCCATTGAAGGTCCCCAAGGATGCATTTGTGAAGGATGCCTCTTGGAAACCTTCCCAATCTGCATGACCTTATTCCCACTTAAGATACATGGTTGTATGAGGGCTACCTTAAAGGGCCGACAAGACAATAGGGAAGTGGCACCCCCATGGAGATCGTCAAGAATTGACCATCGAAATTCCATGAAGCAATCAGGGGAACAAACATACAAGTCAACACAGCTAAAAGAGTCCGCCTGGACATGATAAGAGGTAAAATTCCCAGTATTTAAGACAACAAAGAAAGTCAGATATTTAGAGACTCTAAAACACTGCCTTTGGCACTTCGAGTGATTTCGCCCCAGTATGAGCGACGGGCGTTAAAATCTCCTAGTAGAAGAATCGGGAGGGCAACTGGTCTATCAGTTCTAAAAGGTCGGGTCTTAATAATGATAAGCATGGGGGTAGGTAAATATAACAAACGGTAAAAGCTTAGTAAGAAAAACTCTCACGGCAACAGCTTGGAGGGTAGTATGTAGGGAGATGGGAGAAACATGGTAGGATGAAGATACTATGATTGACACCCCCGATGAGAGGGGCTTTCAGCAGGAGCAATAGAGTTGAAAGTGAGAAAGCCGGGTATCGGCGAAAAGGGCCGTATACTCAGTTTATTTTCCTGAAGACAAATAACAGCGGGTTGGATAGTCGTCAAAAGAATTTTGAGTTCTTCCCACTTTGGAAGAACGCCTTGACAATTCCATTATAAAATAGAAGATATTATGTGTAACGATTAGATACCACTGTGGATATCTTTATCTCTTTTGAGGCCGATATTGTATTTGAGGTTCGTCCCCAAAAGCTTGGGAGACGGAGAGCTGATTCTGATGAGTCTGCTTTTGCAGAGGGAGAGATCCTAGATGGAGCAGTAACTGGGGAGTTTTTCGTGGGTTTTGGAGAACCGACCGAGGCCCTTGATTGTAATTCGGGCTCACAACCTGTCGGAAAAGGAAGATCAAGAAGGGATTTTCGGCCGGTATATCCGGATTCATGGGTCGAGGGAATTTTCGGTGTCTGAGGAGTTGGTCAAACCACCGCGATTGGTGATGTTGGAATATCAACTGCTTCCATCGGATCTTGGGTTGAAGGTTGAGCGGAACAAACAGGTTATCTGAGCGAGGTGTGTGGAGCTGGATGTATATCTGCCATCGTTTGGATTAGGATGGGGCCTAAGTCCTGTGAAGGAGTCCATTGAAGATTCTCGGGGTTCGGCCGAGTCAGGCCCAGAGGCTGCCCGCTTATTGGTGGTTGATGACCCAGGTGAGGAATCCTTCCTCTTATCACTGGGCTTTGGGTCTGGGCTTGGTAGATGAACGTTGACTGGTCGATGTTGAGGATTCTTTCAAATAGCGTCTGATGTCTTCAAGTGTCTCACCCTGAGTGTCTCTCCCAGCTAGAACTGCTGAAGAGAGGGGGGGCTACATTGGTTATCTCGGTGTGAGAGCGATGCTTTGACTGCATATTCTGAATGTTTTCGATGCTGTGAGTAGATCTAGGGTGAAGTGCTTCAGGCTGGTCGGAACTCGCGCTTGATGGTCGGTTTCGTCCAGCATCACGTAAGACTTAAGAGAAGAGCCGACCGAGTGGCGAGGTTTGTGCTCGGGCACGCTGGCGGGCCTCTCTTATATCTAGACGTAGGGAGTCGCGCAAAGCGAGCACTTCCTTTTCATATAAAAATATAGAGCAGAGCTTTGACGAAGCACTGTGGGTACCTCCGCAGTTGGCGCAGCGGGGTGTTTTGGTGCATTCAAGGACATGGTAGTCAGAGCACAGGCACGGCCAACATGTCCAAATTGATGGCAATTGAAGCAGCGTCTGGGTAGTTCGATGTAGGGACTTACCGGGACACGAAGGTACCCAGCTTTAATATACTGCGGAAGTTCTTGTCGTTCAAATGCTAAAATCAGTGTGGCGGTTGGGACTTTAGTGGAGCCTTATGTTTTAGTTACCCTGTGTATCTGGGTGACACTTTGGGTACTGAGCTTATTCTGAAGGCAAGTGGGGTCGTAGTCCTTTACTTCGTTTGAACAGACGACACCTTTGACAAAATTCAGACGCGGATGGGTCGAGACAGTTATTTGAAGTTCAGCGATCGAAGATAGATTTCGCACAAGGTTGTGTTGAGAGTGGGATGACACCTCGACTAAGACATCACCACATCTGCCGGGGTTCACCACAGCGGCACTCAAAAGATTCATTGACGTCAACACATCGACCTTTCAAGTGGGATGTCGGATGATGAATTCATAACTAGAAAGCGAGGATTATCTAGATCTGGGTCTACTTCGTTGGAATAGGAGTCCAACGAGCGAGGGAAGGCTGAAAGAGGAGCTAAGGAACGCTTGGCACGAGAACCCTTACGAGAAGGGGAGGTTTTTGGTTAATGGTTAGTCATTGCAAAAAGAAAAAACTTCGCATTCTCCCTCTGGGCTCCCTACCATGGAGGCCTACAAGGGCCCGGCACTACTGCAACTATACATTCAGTTACGTCCGGTATGTCCTCTTGGAGAATGGATACGGATCCACCACACCATCTTTTGAAACCTAAGAGGCTGCCCGTGTTCTCTTACGCACGGAGAAAAGGGGCCAACGATGGGTTTCTCCCCTTGGGCATGCGGTAGACGAAGGCGGTGGGGATGCCCAGCCTTTTTCACCTTCATGAAAGAACAATTCGGAATCAATACATTAAACGAGCTGAGGTCGGGTATCGATAAGGACCACTAGATAGGTGAAGGCAGAGGGGTAAATGAAGGGCAGTGGAAGAGCGTAATAGAAGAAGAAAGAAAAGGGGGCATGTTAAAAGTCTTGTTGGCAGCCCCATGGGTCCTCTAAGGGGCCCAGGGCTGATCCGCCTCGCCACGAGAAGGCCAGAGCGCCTCTGGGAACAACCCTTGAAGAAAAGATCCTAGAGAGGGAGGGGGAGCCTAACGTTAACTATACAAACTACACTATGGATAAAGTTGGGGAAATACAGGGAATGTCCTTGAAGCTACAGCAAACTCTGCTCACTGTGGATTCCAAGTTAGTTAAGTACGTACGCCGAAAGAATGGGAGGGCAAAGAGAGCACCGTGGGTTAGCCCTTTAATAATAAACTTAATTTGGGAACGTAATAAAGACTATCAAAGTTAAAAAAATTGAACGATAACAAATCGGGAAAAATACGTAGACTCTCGAAGGCTGGTAAAGCAAGCCGTTGGAGAAGCTAACCTGAAATATGAAAAAGAACTTGCTATAAATTCGAAACACGAACTGAATCTATTTTATAGTTACGTTAACAGTATAAAGCCCATCAAAAATTCAATAGGACCGATCAGCGGTAAAGATGGTGTCATGATGGATGTCCCAGAACAAATTGCTAAAAATTAAATGAGCACCACGCGAGCGTTTTTACTATTGAGGATGCGACACAATTAGCCACACAAAGCGAGGAAATAGATCTTGAAAGACAAGATATCCTATCCAACATAAATGTAAATGAAGAGGTGATTCTCACATATATTAATAAAATTCAAAAATCGAAGGCACACGGGCCCGATGGGATGTACCCAATTTATCTTAAAGAACTCTGAAAAGGGAATTTGCAAGCCCGCTCTGCGCAATTTTCAATCGATCAATAGCGAAAGGCCTAGCTCCAATAGAGTTCAAGCGGCAAATATTACGCCGATATAAACAAAAGGGGTTAAATCTGAGCCTACTAGTTTCCGTCCCATCAGCCTAAGTTCTGTAATTGGAAAACTCTTGGAATCCATAATTGCAGACTCCCAGCATCGATTCAGACGGAGGCGTTCGTGCAAAACCAATTTACTTGAATATTTTCATAAAATGATTTGCATCTATGATGAAACTAAAGCGGCAGATATAATTTACCTTGACTTTAAGAAGGCCTTTGAAAATTAGAGCAATTGGAGTGACGGGAAAATACTTAAATAGATTAAAAACTGGCTATCAAATCGTTCAAAGGGGGGGGTTGTAAATAGAGCGTGTTCAGAGTGGGCCCCAGTCACCAGTGGGGTAACTGGGGTTATAAGGCCCACCAAGCTTATCCTGAGGGGGTTTCTGGGCTGCATGCGTAATATATAGCCTTTAGGGCTACTTAGCCTCTGCACCTCAATTGTTGGCACATTACCTGCTCGTGGTGCCCCTGCTTATACAGAAATTGTCCAACGACCGAGTGCCAGGCGGTATAACCTGGCAGGGCAGGTGAAGCTCATAGTTTTGGTTGACATTCCACCTAGGAGAGGGAAAACTCTGACTTCAAACCCAGGCAGATGTCTCTCGTTAGCCATAATAGGCAATTCATCTAGGTCCCAGCCAATAACTGAGAACCACGGCTCTGAACTTTCCTACGACCCGATGATAGGCGTAGTGACCCTAACCACTCAGAAGTCTGTCACCAAGCTTGATCCGCTACTCTGATCAACCTATCATGCTATGTGTGGGTTTGGTCCGGGGTTCCCAAGGGGTAGCGGTGAAGGCGAAAAAGCGCCCCGCCTAGTGGTACCGGCCGGGGGCATGTAAAAGGCGCCCAGTAGTGCCGGTCCCTTGTTGGGGTCAGTTTGGGCCGCCACGGGCAGGGATGTTGAATTTTACTTATTGTCCATGGATAATATTCTTAAAATACCAACTATACAAAATGAACAAACAAATACCCAACAAAAAAAAACAACAGCAAAAACGCAAAAAATAAACCACCTCAGAATAATATTCGGACCGGCCTGCTGGTCCAGATATATAACGCTAAAAAACACAAGAAATGAACCATTCTGTGCACTAAAACTGCGAGAACAATTAAAAGTCGTTACAAAAGAGTCACAACCACAATTCTCACTCAATTGTGACCAAACAGAGGCTACAGTTAAAGCCAAGTCCGAAAAAAATATCAAAAACCTACTGGCCCTCACCGTCTTAGGTGATAATGAAATAAAACCAACGGACAAAAATAATCACAACCTGAGAGTAGGCACGGTTCTACTCAACAGATTTATGCCTGGACCCAAAAGTACCGAGGTCTTCATATGCCAAGGGATACAAAGGCTGTTTGAATATGACGGCAATCAGATAGACGCTGTGTCCATCTTCGAGAGAAAATCGCCCACACGCTCAACTCCGCTGAAAATCGCTAAAATAACATTCAAACAGTAAACCATCCCAGAAAAAATTAGATTCGCAGCAACGACAATCCAAATACAGGAAGAACTGCCCACTCCAATTCAGGTCGATCGTGCCTGATGTTTGGTCATCCGGCCAAATATTGTAAAACTGATCCACAATTATGCTTCAAATGCAGCGAAAAAGGACACAACAGCGAACAATGCAAAACAAAAGAAAAATGCATTAACTGTGGAGATAACCACCACGCATTCAAGCAAACATGTCCACACTTCAACTTCCATCAGGAGGTAGGGATAAGAACTGTCCGTTTTGGCATCCGAAGACACCAAGCCTTAAAAGACATGGCCGAGGAAGGTAGAACTTTGAGCACTCCAAGTTATGCTACCGTTGCTTCCACCACCAAAGCTCCAACCATACAATTAACTTCTAAACCAACATTGGACCTAACAGCCCTCAACAAAACCGCAATATCCAAGGAAAAAAACAAGGACCACTAGAAATCCAAAGTTAAAATCCCACCACATACAAACTGAACCACCAACCACTAAGCACCCCGAAACGGACCTACCTAAAGCGCAATCACAAAATAAGAAGCCACCAAGAATCACCTAAATCTGCCGCCTGCTACTCCTCACCAACTAAAAGCCCAGAAGTTCAATAAACCTGAAGAAACAGCTCATCGAGTATAGAAACTATATGCTACGATAGCGAGCTACCCTCACTCCTCCACAAGCAACTCACAAACCCACAACCCTTGACACCAGACTCCCACTGCCCAGCATATCAAGTCAAGAAAACAGTACCGTCTTGCTCAAACACACCAACACAAAATAGGAGTACAAAGCCCCCAAAAGAGGCTCTCCTTTCCTAAATATCACCACATAGATTACCAACCTCTGCACCAAGGTTCACATATTCAACTACAGAAGAATTGGCAATAAACAAGGAACTTGATACCAATGAAAATACCTGCAGGCATACAGCCCCACTATCAATACAGTATTCACAAAAAACACACTCGCTCGCTAGCCAGAAAGAAATGCCTCTATTAAGTACCCAGCACAATACAAACCAAAGCTTCAGCGCCCTCAGGTCAAATATAAGGAAACTCTCAATAAGAAAACTAACAATAAGGACAAAAACATACAAAACCCGATAACACCAGGCACGCCGAAACAAACTTCACACAAACACTATACAAAGTCCGGTAACTCCACCCTATACAGAGCCTCCAAGCCTCTTAAATAGATCTACAGACCGAAGAATATGAAAATCAAACGCAAATCCTGCAATGGAATATTCTTGGCCTCCGGTACAACTTCGAATCTTTACAAAAAATAGAAAAAGACCCAGTGTGCATTTGTCTCAGCGAGACTATGCACTCAAACCCGCAGCAGTATCCTCTGAGCTGATTGCATACTTAGAAGAAAGTAAATTATATACTAAAATCTAGATAAAAGAAAAGAAGTAAAACCCGATAAAATATGAAAAATTCGTTTCTTGCTATTTTAAAAACCTTTTAATTCATGTACAATATAATTATCACTACTTATTCTTTTCAATTCACTTCATCCATCCGATCACCATTCACAACTCATGAGTATTATTCATGATTTTAAATTTTAATCACTATAAAATACCGTGCCTGTTGAGACCCATACATGGGTGAAAGAGGGCATAAAATGCTTAATAAAACAAAAAAAATTTTAAAGTTCTCGCTTTCCGGAAAAAATGGTAAATGTACGCTTAATATGGTTCTTTGAAACAAAATCCTGCATATCCCCAACGCAGTGCGGATTCCGATAATTACACTCAACCACGAATCACCTTATCCGTCTGGGATCCGCGATATGTAATGCATTCGTCAGGAAACAGCACTTAATAGCCCTTTTCTTCGACCTCAAAAAGGCGTACGATACGTCATGGCGTTACTCCATGGCCATTTATGGCCACTCCTCCCAGCTGGTAACCTGGCAGCCCTTCGGCATGGCGGCTCCACCTTAGGTACGGCGTAAAAAAATAGATGAAGAAGTGAGAAGGAAAAGGTGTGTGAGGAAGGTATGGATGGGGATGAGGCAGGTTGTTAAAAACCCACCAACCCAACTTGGAGCTCAGGGGCTAGGGAACATTGTCTCCTCCCCCCCTCAGCCCCGATCCGGGATAGTTGGCTGAGAACAAGGTCAACATCTTTCCTGAGAAATTAAAGCCCGACCAGAGAAAGTTGTGAGAGAGGTTGTAGGGGAAGTGAGGAAGTAGGGGAGAAATACAGGCTGTCTGAAAGAAGGAGAAAAGGCTAAGCTGGGGCCGGACGGGGCGCTGAGTCCCGTTAGCACAGCAGCCAGGAAGGCAAATCGCCGCGCCCCTTACGGGCTCGACATAGGAAAGTTGGCCATTGCTACCGGATATCAACCACCAAGGAGAGACGTTACCAATTCACACTCTCACTGGCCTATTTGGCAGAAGAGCCCCCACTATATTAATGTGTGATGGATGGATGGATTGTTTACGAGTCCCTTGGTGCCCACTGTGAGATGACTGCACCGTAATTCGTTTTGTAGTAAAAAGAAAAGTTTAAATGTGATATAAATGTTGTCTGATATGATGAGGTAGTAATTATGCAGTGATGATTGAAACACTGGATGGATAAATGGTTCTGATAATGGAGTAAGATTTTATAAGAGTTAAAATCCATTAAAATTTAAAATCCTGTCTCCTCGAGGTAGCGGGTGATTCCTTTTCCAGGGCGGATATTTTAAGCCGTTAGTGCAGATCTTAGGATATCGAGGGTACCCTTAATATCAATGGAGATGTATCTTCGTCGGAGTTCTCTATAGGTTGGACATCTCGTGATAAGATGTACAATTGTGAGGGGCAAAATGCAATCTTCACAGTAAGGGAGATAGTCTCTCTCCATTAGGTACCTCTTATCAACGCGTAAGTTCTCGAGGCTTCCATGGCGATATGTTTTGGAAAATGTATCGCATCTTATTTTGTCCATATAAATCTGCCCATCTGGCCATCCAGTTCTCCCGAATGGCGGCCTTTATTGCAATGATATAGTCCTCATATGGTATTGGGATATCATTGGGCTTGGTTGGACAAAGGGCGGCGTTTTTCCGCTGTATCAGCTTACTCAGTTCCAGCGACCCCTACGTATGCTAGGCCCCAGCAAAAGGAAATTTTCTTTCTTTCGCATGCTTCTCTATATAAGTAGTTTATTATTTATAACAGAATTGGATGCATGTCTGTCATTCGTTCTAATGTTTGCAGGCTGCTGAATGAGTGTGAATATTGTGAATTCATCTGATGTTGGCTTATTGAATGCCCATTGAACTGCATGTTTTAAGGCATATCACTCGGCAGTGAAGATTAATATTGTTTGGGGTAGTTTTTCAGAGTGGGTGTAGTTATTTGATATCACCAAGAATCCTGTTCCATCTCAGAATTTTTATCCGTCGGTGTATATATGTATACCCATATGTGTTGCTGCATGGCTAAGGAATTGAATTTTTTCCCAGAGGGGTAGATGTTGATTGTTGTTATATTGTCGTGGCATATCTTTAAAATTGTCTTCCAAAATGGAATATCTGGGAAAGCAAGTGTATGGATAGCGTTCATCGTTACCCCGATTTCCTCCATCCATACTCGCACTCTAGTTCCAAATGGTCGTGAGAGAGTTAGGCGTGTTGTAAAAATATTATCCATTTGGTCATTCATGACGGCGGTCGAAGTCGGGGATGGTTTGAGTCGTTGGATGCGGGTAACGAGGCATAGAGAGAGTTCCATCCTACGGAGGCCTAGTGATATCTCCCCGGTATCGCATTGTAGGCTCGGTATGGGTGATCGGAAGGCTCCGAGAGCCATGCGGAGAGATTCATTAGCCACTGTGTTATTGAGTGCAAGGCGGTTTTTGGAAGTAGAGGAGTAGATCTCACATCCGTAATCCAGTTTGGGTCGCAGTAAGGAGTGGTAGAGAGTGAGAAGTGTTTCGCGATCAGCTTCCCAGTCGTGGTGTGACTGTACGCAGGATGTTCATTTCTTTCTTACAAGTTTTTAATGTTTTCTATGTGTGGTTCCCATGTCAAACTTCTAGCAAATGATAGTCCTAGGAATTTATAGTCCTTAACGACTGCAATCCTCTTTTATTATAGATATAGGTCAGGTTCCCTAATCAAGCTTCTACGGCGGCAGAAGTGGACTACTTTGGTCTTCTTGGCTGAGAATTGGTAGCCATGGGTGGTAGACCATCTCGTGTTGTTGTTGATGGCGATCTGGATGCGACGTTCTATTGATGCTAGGGAAATAGAGAAGTCATCTACATGAAGGTTGGCTGTAATGTCTTAATTGAGGTTTTTGTGAGATATCGTTATTCCTATTGCAAACAGTGGTACGCTTAAGACGCTGCCCTGTGGAACGCCTTCTTGCTGTAGAAATGATTTGAATTTCGCGCTACCTAATCTTATAGTGAAGGTGCGGTTGGTTAGGAAATTTTGAATGAAGTTTGGTAGTTGTCCGCGTAGTCCGAGGTTATGGAGGACTTATAAGATGGAGTAACGCCATGACGTATCGTACGCCTTTTTGAGGTCGAAGAAAAGGGCTATTAAGTGCTGTTTCCTGACGAATGCATTACATATCGCGGATCCCAGACGGATAAGGTGATTCGTGGTTGAGTGTAATTATCGGAATCCGCACTGCGTTGGGGATATGCAGGATTTTGTTTCAAAGAACCATATTAAGCGTACATTTACCATTTTTTCCGGAAAGCGAGAACTTTTAAATTTTTTTTGTTTTATTAAGCATTTTATGCCCTCTTTCACCCATGTATGGGTCTCAACAGGCACGGTATTTTATAGTGATTAAAATTTAAAATCATGAATAATACTCATGAGTTGTGAATGGTGATCGGATGGATGAAGTGAATTGAAAAGAATAAGTAGTGATAATTATATTGTACATGAATTAAAAGGTTTTTAAAATAGCAAGAAACGAATTTTTCATATTTTATCGGGTTTTACTTCTTTTCTTTTATCTAGATTTTAGTATATAATTTACTTTCTTCTAAGTATGCAATCAGCTCAGAGGATACTGCTGCGGGTTTGAGTGCATAGTCTCGCTGAGACAAATGCACACTGGGTCTTTTTCTATTTTTTGTAAAGATTCGAAGTTGTACCGGAGGCCAAGAATATTCCATTGCAGGATTTGCGTTTGATTTTCATATTCTTCGGTCTGTAGATCTATTTAAGAGGCTTGGAGGCTCTGTATAGGGTGGAGTTACCGGACTTTGTATAGTGTTTGTGTGAAGTTTGTTTCGGCGTGCCTGGTGTTATCGGGTTTTGTATGTTTTTGTCCTTATTGTTAGTTTTCTTATTGAGAGTTTCCTTATATTTGACCTGAGGGCGCTGAAGCTTTGGTTTGTATTGTGCTGGGTACTTAATAGAGGCATTTCTTTCTGGCTAGCGAGCGAGTGTGTTTTTTGTGAATACTGTATTGATAGTGGGGCTGTATGCCTGCAGGTATTTTCATTGGTATCAAGTTCCTTGTTTATTGCCAATTCTTCTGTAGTTGAATATGTGAACCTTGGTGCAGAGGTTGGTAATCTATGTGGTGATATTTAGGAAAGGAGAGCCTCTTTTGGGGGCTTTGTACTCCTATTTTGTGTTGGTGTGTTTGAGCAAGACGGTACTGTTTTCTTGACTTGATATGCTGGGCAGTGGGAGTCTGGTGTCAAGGGTTGTGGGTTTGTGAGTTGCTTGTGGAGGAGTGAGGGTAGCTCGCTATCGTAGCATATAGTTTCTATACTCGATGAGCTGTTTCTTCAGGTTTATTGAACTTCTGGGCTTTTAGTTGGTGAGGAGTAGCAGGCGGCAGATTTAGGTGATTCTTGGTGGCTTCTTATTTTGTGATTGCGCTTTAGGTAGGTCCGTTTCGGGGTGCTTAGTGGTTGGTGGTTCAGTTTGTATGTGGTGGGATTTTAACTTTGGGCTTTCTAGTGGTCCTTGTTTTTTTCCTTGGATATTGCGGTTTTGTTGAGGGCTGTTAGGTCCAATGTTGGTTTAGAAGTTAATTTTATTAATATATGTGAGAATCACCTCTTCATTTACATTTATGTTGGATAGGATATCTTGTCTTTCAAGATCTATTTCCTCGCCTTGTGTGGCTAATTGTGTCGCATCCTCAATAGTAAAAACGCTCGCGTGGTGCTCATTTAATTTTTAGCAATTTGTTCTGGGACATCCATCATGACACCATCTTTACCGCTGATCGGTCCTATTGAATTTTTGATGGGCTTTATACTGTTAACGTAACTATAAAATAGATTCAGTTCGTGTTTCGAATTTATAGCAAGTTCTTTTTCATATTTCAGGTTAGCTTCTCCAACGGCTTGCTTTACCAGCCTTCGAGAGTCTACGTATTTTTCCCGATTTGTTATCGTTCAATTTTTTTAACTTTGATAGTCTTTATTACGTTCCCAAATTAAGTTTATTATTAAAGGGCTAACCCACGGTGCTCTCTTTGCCCTCCCATTCTTTCGGCGTACGTACTTAACTAACTTGGAATCCACAGTGAGCAGAGTTTGCTGTAGCTTCAAGGACATTCCCTGTATTTCCCCAACTTTATCCATAGTGTAGTTTGTATAGTTAACGTTAGGCTCCCCCTCCCTCTCTAGGATCTTTTCTTCAAGGGTTGTTCCCAGAGGCGCTCTGGCCTTCTCGTGGCGAGGCGGATCAGCCCTGGGCCCCTTAGAGGACCCATGGGGCTGCCAACAAGACTTTTAACATGCCCCCTTTTCTTTCTTCTTCTATTACGCTCTTCCACTGCCCTTCATTTACCCCTCTGCCTTCACCTATCTAGTGGTCCTTATCGATACCCGACCTCAGCTCGTTTAATGTATTGATTCCGAATTGTTCTTTCATGAAGGTGAAAAAGGCTGGGCATCCCCACCGCCTTCGTCTACCGCATGCCCAAGGGGAGAAACCCATCGTTGGCCCCTTTTCTCCGTGCGTAAGAGAACACGGGCAGCCTCTTAGGTTTCAAAAGATGGTGTGGTGGATCCGTATCCATTCTCCAAGAGGACATACCGGACGTAACTGAATGTATAGTTGCAGTAGTGCCGGGCCCTTGTAGGCCTCCATGGTAGGGAGCCCAGAGGGAGAATGCGAAGTTTTTTCTTTTTGCAATGACTAACCATTAACCAAAAACCTCCCCTTCTCGTAAGGGTTCTCGTGCCAAGCGTTCCTTAGCTCCTCTTTCAGCCTTCCCTCGCTCGTTGGACTCCTATTCCAACGAAGTAGACCCAGATCTAGATAATCCTCGCTTTCTAGTTATGAATTCATCATCCGACATCCCACTTGAAAGGTCGATGTGTTGACGTCAATGAATCTTTTGAGTGCCGCTGTGGTGAACCCCGGCAGATGTGGTGATGTCTTAGTCGAGGTGTCATCCCACTCTCAACACAACCTTGTGCGAAATCTATCTTCGATCGCTGAACTTCAAATAACTGTCTCGACCCATCCGCGTCTGAATTTTGTCAAAGGTGTCGTCTGTTCAAACGAAGTAAAGGACTACGACCCCACTTGCCTTCAGAATAAGCTCAGTACCCAAAGTGTCACCCAGATACACAGGGTAACTAAAACATAAGGCTCCACTAAAGTCCCAACCGCCACACTGATTTTAGCATTTGAACGACAAGAACTTCCGCAGTATATTAAAGCTGGGTACCTTCGTGTCCCGGTAAGTCCCTACATCGAACTACCCAGACGCTGCTTCAATTGCCATCAATTTGGACATGTTGGCCGTGCCTGTGCTCTGACTACCATGTCCTTGAATGCACCAAAACACCCCGCTGCGCCAACTGCGGAGGTACCCACAGTGCTTCGTCAAAGCTCTGCTCTATATTTTTATATGAAAAGGAAGTGCTCGCTTTGCGCGACTCCCTACGTCTAGATATAAGAGAGGCCCGCCAGCGTGCCCGAGCACAAACCTCGCCACTCGGTCGGCTCTTCTCTTAAGTCTTACGTGATGCTGGACGAAACCGACCATCAAGCGCGAGTTCCGACCAGCCTGAAGCACTTCACCCTAGATCTACTCACAGCATCGAAAACATTCAGAATATGCAGTCAAAGCATCGCTCTCACACCGAGATAACCAATGTAGCCCCCCCTCTCTTCAGCAGTTCTAGCTGGGAGAGACACTCAGGGTGAGACACTTGAAGACATCAGACGCTATTTGAAAGAATCCTCAACATCGACCAGTCAACGTTCATCTACCAAGCCCAGACCCAAAGCCCAGTGATAAGAGGAAGGATTCCTCACCTGGGTCATCAACCACCAATAAGCGGGCAGCCTCTGGGCCTGACTCGGCCGAACCCCGAGAATCTTCAATGGACTCCTTCACAGGACTTAGGCCCCATCCTAATCCAAACGATGGCAGATATACATCCAGCTCCACACACCTCGCTCAGATAACCTGTTTGTTCCGCTCAACCTTCAACCCAAGATCCGATGGAAGCAGTTGATATTCCAACATCACCAATCGCGGTGGTTTGACCAACTCCTCAGACACCGAAAATTCCCTCGACCCATGAATCCGGATATACCGGCCGAAAATCCCTTCTTGATCTTCCTTTTCCGACAGGTTGTGAGCCCGAATTACAATCAAGGGCCTCGGTCGGTTCTCCAAAACCCACGAAAAACTCCCCAGTTACTGCTCCATCTAGGATCTCTCCCTCTGCAAAAGCAGACTCATCAGAATCAGCTCTCCGTCTCCCAAGCTTTTGGGGACGAACCTCAAATACAATATCGGCCTCAAAAGAGATAAAGATATCCACAGTGGTATCTAATCGTTACACATAATATCTTCTATTTTATAATGGAATTGTCAAGGCGTTCTTCCAAAGTGGGAAGAACTCAAAATTCTTTTGACGACTATCCAACCCGCTGTTATTTGTCTTCAGGAAAATAAACTGAGTATACGGCCCTTTTCGCCGATACCCGGCTTTCTCACTTTCAACTCTATTGCTCCTGCTGAAAGCCCCTCTCATCGGGGGTGTCAATCATAGTATCTTCATCCTACCATGTTTCTCCCATCTCCCTACATACTACCCTCCAAGCTGTTGCCGTGAGAGTTTTTCTTACTAAGCTTTTACCGTTTGTTATATTTACCTACCCCCATGCTTATCATTATTAAGACCCGACCTTTTAGAACTGATAGACCAGTTGCCCTCCCGATTCTTCTACTAGGAGATTTTAACGCCCGTCGCTCATACTGGGGCGAAATCACTCGAAGTGCCAAAGGCAGTGTTTTAGAGTCTCTAAATATCTGACTTTCTTTGTTGTCTTAAATACTGGGAATTTTACCTCTTATCATGTCCAGGCGGACTCTTTTAGCTGTGTTGACTTGTCTGTTTGTTCCCCTGATTGCTTCATGGAATTTCGATGGTCAATTCTTGACGATCTCCATGGGGGTGCCACTTCCCTATTGTCTTGTCGGCCCTTTAAGGTAGCCCTCATACAACCATGTATCTTAAGTGGGAATAAGGTCATGCAGATTGGGAAGGTTTCCAAGAGGCATCCTTCACAAATGCATCCTTGGGGACCTTCAATGGAGTGGACGTGGCAGTAGAATACTTTATATCGATTATCTACAATGCAGAAACACAGACCATCCCACGGAGGCGACCTGCCACGGGCCGCTCAACCATGCCCTGGTGGACCTTAACGTGTGCAACAGTTATCAAAAATTACAAGTTAGCCCATGCCCGATTCCGAAAGAACCTAACTTTGTGCAACAAGGTCGACCGAAACCAAGCTCGTGCGCTTCGCCAAAGAACCCTTCGTCAGGCTGGCCGAAATTCATGGTGCCGTTACGTTTCATCAATTTCATCTATGAAACCTACTGCTAAGATCTGGAAGAGGATTAATAAATTCAGGGGCCGTTATGATAATCATCATACCCCCACACTCAACTCAGACGGTTCCTTGGAGAATGACTGCCTGGTGGTCAGCAATGCTTTTACTGACCATTTCCGCGCCTTCAGCAGTGTCAGCCGTTACGATAAGGCTTTTAAATCCTACAAATCAAAGGAAGAATCTCATTCTCTCAACTTCCTAACAAAATCTATCCTTTCGTATAACGCTCTATTCAGCATCCATGAGCTGCATAGCGCTTTGTCCTTTTGCAGATCTACTTCCCCTGGCCTTGAGGAGATCCGTTTCGACATAATTCGGCACCTACATCCACACTCTACTCTCTTCCTGCTTCATTTGTACAACCTTATATGGGTGAAGGGTTTTCCCCGTCATCATGGCGCATTGAGATCATCCTTCCCTTTGTCAAACCGGGCAGGGACGGGTTGGATGCAGATCCCTACCGCCCTATAGCTCTCACCAACTGTTAGAGCAAGTTGCTGGAAAAAATAATATTTGAGCGCCTAAACTGGTTCCTAGAAAGCAATCACCTTCTCTCTCCATTTCAATGTGGCTTCCGCAAAGGTCATAGTACCCTTGACCTACTAGTACGTTTCGAGGGATCGGTCCGAAAAGCTTTCTTATTAAAGCACCGAGTCCTGGCCATATTTCTTTGATATTGAGAAAGCCCACGACACAACATGGAGATACGGCATCTTGGAGCAACTATACGTTTGGGGGATGAGAGGCCTTTTACCTTCACTTATTCAAAGTTTTTTAGCATCTCGATCCTTCAAGGTACGTGTTGGAGACGCATACTCTGACCTGCAACCCCAAGAGGAGGGAGTTCCTCAGGGTAGTCTCTTATGTTTTATAATTGATATCAATGATATTATTTCGTCTCTCCCAGAGGGTGTATCTGCAACTCTGTTTGTCGATTATTTAGCAGTATACTGTTCCTTACCTCGCCTTCCATCAGCAGCGCGTCGGCTACAACTGACGGTCGATTCTGTATCCAAAAGATCACAACTTAAGGGATTCCGCTTTTTCACGAACAAAATCAAAGTAATGTATTTCCACCGAGGCAGAGGGGTTCTTGTTCCCCCATTTATCTCCCTACAAGGCGGAGATATAGTTTGTCTCGTAGTTTCGGTTCATTGGCGTAACTCTCGATCCAAAGTTATCCTGGTTGCCATACCTACGCCGACTTCAAACAGGCTATCTGCGGACTCTAAGAGATTTTGAAAGTCCTCTCACACACTTCATGGGGCAGTGACCGACAAACATTATGGACATTATAGACAGCCCTCGTCCAATCCAAATTGAATTATGGCTGTCAATTTTACTCATCGGCTTCCCCTTCAGCCGTTAAAATGCCTAACCCCATTCGAAACCTCGGAGTTCGTCTTTCTAGTGAAGCCTTCCGTACTTCTCCTTTCAACAGCCTCTACTGCGAGAGTGGGGTACTCCCTTTGCCCTACCATAGACTCCAAATCTGCATGAGATACCTCTGCTGAGTACAGCAAGCCCCTGTATCAGAGGTCTACAGATGCCTGTATGCTGCCGAATCAACGGCGGCATATGATCAGTTGCCATCTTTACTCCGTCCTTTGAACCTTCGCATAGGAGATCATCTCTTAAACCTGGGTGCTCCAAGAGTCCTTACCCTTCCATCCTTACTGACCCCTAGTTGGCGTGCTCCTCTCCCCATAGTATGTACCAACATGTGGAGCCTGGAGAAGTCCTCCATGGACCCTCGCATCATTAAGGGCCTGTTGTTAGAGCATTCGATCTCACACAAACAATCCTGCCCACTATACACGGATGGCTCTAAGTCGGACGGTGGCGTGGGTGCCGCAGCTATCTACCCAGGAGGAGAATTCCTAACTGTATCTTTGCCACCAGCAGCATCCATTTTTACTGCTGAACTTTCAGCAATCTTTTTAGCCTTTCGCTTATCCAAATTTTACCTATTTATTAATTTTGTCATTTTTTCCGACTCAATTAGATCTTTTAATGCCTTCCATCCCCTAGTCACAGAAATTTGTAACTGGCTAATCCAAAATGCATCCCGATATAGAATTATTTTTTGCTGGGTCCCTGGGCATGTGGGGGTCCTGTGCAACGAGATGGCTGATCGGCTGGCCCGCTCAGCACATTATGTGTCCCCTGAGAACTCGACTCTGCCTTTTAGGGACTACTTTCCTTCAATAAGAAAATATATTTTTTAACTGTGGCCGAATGAATGGGATGACTGTTTATCATCCAAACTATACAAAATTAAAAATTCTATTCGCTCTTGGCCCTCGAGTCGTCATAGAATGCGGTCGTTGGAGGTGGCCCTTTGCCGAGTTTGCATTGGCCACAAGAGACTTACTCACGGCCATCTTGTTTCGGGTGATGCTCATATCAGCCCTTGCTGTCGTTGTTGCGGTGGGGACCAATCGGTTGCCTACCTTTTATGGATTGTAGCCATTTTGCCATTCTCCGTTTGTCCCGACCCTTTTAACTATTCCTCAGCACACCCGTCTTCGATTCATATTGGCGGAGGAATCTTTTAACCCGTAGTTTTTTTTAATTTTTGTCACAAAAATGATTTGTCTCGTTTCACCCTAGCTGCCATATAGAATCCAGTTGGATTGGGAAGCAACCCACTGGTAACTTACCTTAAACCTTAAACCTAACGTTAGGCTAGTTGAAATCTCCACAAATTATTGTTCTTCCTTTCCTCACCATAACTGAAAGGCACTCAAAGGGTAGCACGTTCTGATTCTATTTGGGATGGGGAGTGGGGCAGATAAGTAACAGTTAAGTTAAGTTAATTTTATTATTTTTAGCACACCCGAGGTCGATTAGCAGAGCCTCGCTGTTCATATTTACGGTCGTCGCGACCATTGTTTTTGCATTTATTCCCTCTTTTATGCAAGCTCAAACTCCACCGCCTCTCCCAGTTAGGCGGTCCTTGTGACGGATTTTGTACCATTCTATATTAAATCCCGCAATAAGGTGTCTAGAAACCATCTAACTACGTCTCTCTAATACATAAGATATCGTAATCGCCCTCTTGAATCATGGCTTTAAAGTCGGGGAGTTTGTTTCTTTTACTCCAAAGATTTGCATAAATGCATTTTAATTTTCCCCATAAATAACACCATCCTTCTCTTGTATGCCTGGGGCGTTTGCCTGCTCACCCAAGTTTACCGACTCTTTGCCTGAAATCCGGTCCGGCGCATCTGTACCTTTGGGACAAATAACTTCCGTACCATAAAAATCACGGAGGCTTTCATTAATAATTCTGCCAAGCTTCTAATTACCCACTGAATCCTATTATAAAAAAGTGACGGTTGGTCCCGAAAATCTTTCCAGAAATTGAAAAATTTAACTCCCATTTCCTGACAAACGTTTAAGACATTCATATGTGTAGATGGACCTTGACTGCATTCTCAGAGTCACTTTTAATCTTTGAATTATGCAAATTACCCCCACTTTATTTGCCTTCGATTTGGCCGCTATAAGTAGGTCCCTTCTTCGGTGTAAAATCTCAGTAGGCACGCTGTCAAATCGGTGCCCATCATTTCACTGACCATCTGGTTAATTCTCCTTCCCGGTAGGCAGATTTTCTTACGCTTAGCCGAATTATGTGCTTTGAATTCCGAGTCCAGGTTCTTTATTAAAGAGTCCCCAATGAGAATACTCTGTTTCACCCTTGATTGGAGTTAAAACCAATTGATTAGTGCATGGTATTTCAAAAGGGTCTGTTTTCCTGGATGGTTTAGCCCTGTTTCTAGCCTAGATTGGGATTCCGGAGGTCTATATGAGTAACATATGTGTTTGCTCATTTATAATCACTTGCGGGACTACCTTCTATGCTGCTCGATCGGCGGCTTTGAACGTGAATTTCCCTCTCCCGAAATTGATCAAAGGATGCCTGAACGCCACTGCTCAGTTTGTCTATCTTACGGTTTGTTGCCACTGCGTCTCTCCCGACGGAGTTAACTTCTAATCTAATTTCATTAATCGCGTTTCTTAATTTTACTTCGAACGCCTCGTTTAAAAGACGAAAGCGACATATTCTAGCGTTATCAGGGTTTGAGGGAACGTAGATTTCCTTATTAAATCAAGCTCAGCAGCAAGCACAATCAAATTTGACGATTATTTAAAATGTCACAAAGGAAATTGAAATTTATAGAGCTAATAGAACGTATAACCGCCCCGGAGTGTAATTTTTTATCTATTTCACTTTACGACACGATGTTTTGGGCACGCCACAAGCGTAAATTTTGTAGGAGCACAGAGATAATACCTCTTAGCAGGAGAATGACTAAGCGGCAAAGTAAAGGGACAGTGGAAGAATACAAGAACCAAAGAGTAAAGGACAGCACAATGAATGCAATCCATAATGAGAAGACAAATAACCCCACGGTTTTGGATGCAGAAATTAAATATCGCAAAATCTCTGGGGTGGTTGTTACCACCCGCTGAACTTATATTGCTCTTTTCTTGTATGAATTATTTTACAGTAAGTATGTTCAACAACACATTTTCTTCCCCAACAACATGCCCGCCCTATCTAACTGACATATTTATTTTAGATAAACCCACGCAGTGAGCTTTCAGTGAGATGGATCCCCGTCGCATTGAAAAATGAAGCCTTCATGTTCAATTTCACTAAGCTTGTCCATTAACCAGTTCTGAAGTATTTGCAGATAAACCTCGTGGGTCACATTTTAATCAAAGTAAAGGGGGCCATACTAAAGATTCTTTCAAATTCCGCAGAACATATTCACTTTTGCTCCGTCGCTTACATGTTCAATTGCGGCATTACGATTTTCTTCGTTTTCTCAAGAGACGCTAAACTATCGTTGGACGAATCTAAGTTTTCAGGCTTGGGAATTCGTAAGATTTTATCACGAACCCTTTCAACTGTCTCTTCCGATGCTGGTAGTCATCCATATCCTTTTGCTTTGCACACACAACCTTTGTCTCTTAACATTTTGTGCCATATCAAAAACAGCATTGCAGTTTGAGCATTTTTAGAAAATTATCTCACAAATCAGGCTACATTGTTTTATCGATTTCGCATACTCTAACACGTAAAATGCCGATACTTTCCTAGTGAACGGCATAGCTATACATGAACATATAAATCAAAAACTACACATACAATTTTGACGCGTTTATTCATATGCTGCGAAAACGTGAGGTCAATTGAACAGAAGTTGCCAGTTATTCGATTTCGAAATGAAATAATTTTTAGCAACTGTATATATATATATATATATATATATATATATATATATATATATATATATATATATCCTTGGTCAAAATTATGGGGCAGGTAGGAAAAAGTGAAGAATATGAATGAAATTCATTTATTTCATAATCGACATAATACAAATAAACATTTCTATCAATAATTAATATCTGATGTGTCCTACTTTTGCTTTTATAACCGTTTTTAGGCGTTTTTGCTTTCTTTAGACTAAGTTGGCAAAGGTCGTTGGCTATATTTTCTGCCGCTCTTGATGAATTTTGGCTGTTAATTCACTTTGACCAACATCTGTGCACCCTCACAGGTGCCCAACTGTAAGCAAAAATGTTTAATGGGGTTGAGGTCTGGAAATTGAGAGGACACTCCATCAACGTCGCCCCTTTCTTTTCAAACCAACCCTTTGGTATCTGGTATGTCATTATTGAAAGTATTACCTAAGGAAGGTTGATAAACCTTGTCTAACATGCTGGTGTCAGTGTTGGAACTCGTTCTACCCTCACAAGTAAACAACAATTCTGAACATGAAGAAATGTAGCCCCAAACCTTTGCATTGCCACTTCCATATTTGATTGTTAGGACAACACATCTCTGTTCATAAGCTTACCCAACTCTTCGACGAGCATAAAAGGTTCCAGCGATTCTAAAATACGAAATAAATGAGTTTTTCAATCATATTCTTAACTTGGTCAGGGGTGTATAATATATTTATGATCGTGGTCAAGCTTATCCTCTTTCAGGGATTTCCCTACCATATGAGAACACCTCTCTCGGCTACGACATCAGCGCTTTAAATTGCATTTAATGTTCATTTACTCGGTAATTATTCCCAATCTATGAGGGGCGGTCAATAAATTTTGCAATTCGGATATAAGGAAACGAGATATTTGTAAAAGTGTTTTATTATTTTTCAATATAACTACCCTGGACTTCAATGCACTTGCGCCACTTGTCCCTGAGGCTTCGAATTCCGGACAACCAGAAATCTCCCGAATGCTGTTCAATCCACTCCTGGACGGCGAGCTGGACATCTTCATCGTCCCCAAACCGGCGTCCACGCAGCGCAGCCTTGAGCTGGCAAAATAAAAAGTAGTCGCTAGGAGCCAGATCTGGACTGTAAGGGACATGGTTGAGCCCCTCAAATCCGCACTCGCGCAGGGCAGCTTGTACAACTCTGGCCTTGTGGACTTTGACGATGTTGAAGTCGATCATGGGGCGTGAGGTTTCTAGGGACCCAACGGGCAGAGACTTTGGTCATGGCCAAATTGTTGGGGATGATGTTGATAACACTATGTGATAGTCCAAGTTCTCGATCGATTTCTTCGACCTTCACCCGTCGATTTTCGAGGATCATCCTCTCCACACGGGCCAAATTGTCCTCGTTGGTTACGTCTCACGACCATGGCGGAAATCCGTATTCCAACGAGCAATGGTTACATAGGAAGGGGCGGTGTCGGTGTACACTGCAACCATGCGTTCATGGATTTCTTTTGCATTCTTGCCTTCCTTGGTCAAAAATTTGATCACTGCGCAGTGCTCAACCTTTTCTATTGTTGAAAATTTGTGACTGACGATCTGCGATGAGCTACTCCTTCTTAAATAGACGAGGAAGGAACGTGCGGCTGCAGGTCTTGACTTATCATAACTTTTCCTAACACCTCCACAAACAGCCATCCCCCTTCTTCTGTTTTGCCCTACTGATTCGCAAAACTTATTGACAACCCCTCTTATTTGTAACTTTCCATTGGCACATAAAGTACGCAGGTTTTGTATTCTTGTGTATTCTTCATGACACCAGCGCTCAAGAAGTAGTTATTGTTAACTTAAATTCCCGTGTTGTATTAATATATTAATATATTATAATAATGATCTATAAATGATAATGTAAGGATAAATGTAGCAATTTCATTGACGGAATCCAATTAACAGAAGGCTAGATTTGTCGAGTAAATCAAGAGAAAATAACTTTTCTCTGTTTCCGGTATTGATAAGCTTTGCGCTTTTTGCAATTATAGTACTTGGTTTTGATGTTCTTAAGGTTTTTCTGTATTACGATTCCTTTCATTTATGTACCAATATCGCTGTCTTCCGTTTCAATATTATTTTTCCTGCAAAAATTCCAACTTTGGTTATAACATCAATCTTTTTCTTTGCTTTGTTGAATAAAATCTGTTATTGTACTTCGCGTCTTTTCTCGGAAACTATAAATTGTACTTTACTTAGTGTCCCTGTCACAGAGAGAAACGAAAGTCGAAGCTAAAAATATTAAGAAACAGTATATAAACTCATTCTAACTGTTTTGAGAGTAAAACAATATTATACTTTCCTGTACTTGGATACCGGATGTTTTTCCTAATTTTCCATCTGCCATTAAAAAACCATGTGTAAATGTCAGAAAGTCGGTTCTAGGAGCCATTTAAGACCTAGTATTTCTTATGTCTTGCTTTTCTTCTCAACTTTTATTCTATATTTTTATTGAACCTCTACCCATTTTTATGGTAATAATTAGTTTGAGTTAGTCGGTCATGTGGTTTTGAATGCAGTTCAATAGCGCCTAACTGAGTACCAATCCATTTCTTTTTTGAAATTCTGAAATAGCATTATCCTAAGAGAGAAAGAGTGAGTAGATCAACTCTAAACCAAAAGGTTGGCAAGAGGTGAATGAACATAGGTGCCCATAGAATTTATTAGAACTTAATGATTTTTAACATGCGATGGCACTAAAAAGTAAAATGTGGCTCGAGTGAACTTTGTTTTTTGTCAAAATGTCTGGTAAAATTAAAAGAGCACTATTGCAATCTCTTTTTACTTAAACAGGATCAAAATCAGAAATTAGAAAACGGTCATTCATTATAAGTCAAATGTAAAGCTTAAAATTGCCAGTTGGCTGCTCTTTGCCCAAATATCTTGGTCAAATGAATGAATTCACGCCAACTTTGATTTACCGTGGAGCTTGAACCCCTGCCCCACGCACGATGAAAATTTAGTTTGAATTTTATCTTCTAAATAAAAAAGGCAAAACTAGCAGAGATATCTCCTTGTAAAGTTCTTAAAAAGAAGTTTGTATATAAAGTATTTTATAATTTAGTAAAATTAAGCAAATATGTGCGAGGTATTGTCAGAGGTTAATGTATTGCTTTAGGCATATAGTAGTGGTTAGCAATCTCTGAAATTCCAAATCAATTTATCATGCCATTTACACGTTTCTACAAAAATATGTATATGCAATAAATATAAAAAACACTTTTTCATTTTAAACGATTAAAGCTCGTGATGAGTACTCAATAATTCCTTGGTTACACTAAAACATTCTTAAATGTACTTACAATTTCATTTTGAATGGTAGATACCATTCTGATGTGCTCGCAATAATAACATTTACGAAACAAGGTTTTTCCTATGATGGCGGAATAAACTACCATACAAAGATCGTACCTAAGCTAAAGGTTCTTACTTCCTTGTTTTTCATCCAAGTCAAAAAAATAGGTCACCCTTGCCAACACAGGAAGTGAACCACTTTTCACAAGGGCCTCCTACCATGTAAAACTACTCTTATTTTCGTTTGTTACGGCAATGCAATGACGCGAAGCAGACCACAATCACGTACTATCTTTTTATTATCTTTTTTGGAAAAATAAGATGCCAAATAAGGCAGATTGAGCAAAACTGTGAGCTGCTTGATTCAATTAGGCCATTTCTAATGGCTGCTAGCCCAGAAGAATAATTCCGTCCTCATCTATCTATAACCTTTGAACCCAACGCAGTGAGCCATCTTGTTTGAACCCGTGCGTCAAGGATTTGTCCATGCCAGTATTCGTTCAATTTCATCACTTATTAATGCCAAAAATTAAAAAAAAAGAGTGAATAGCTTATAACGGGAACTATCTTAATTTCAATACGATTACATAAGAATACATATATCATTTATGGCATTTATGGCCCAGCAACCGCAGTTGCCACTCTGTTTCAAAGTAAAAGGAAAATATATTTTAGAATAAAAATATCCAACTTATTAAATAAAATAATAATGCTCATTTCTTTTCACTATGGAATGCTTCCATGCATTGAAGGTGCTTTTGCACATCACATATCTTGGAAAGATAGAACCGTTCGCACATTGACGACAGCCGGCATAAAGTGAGTTCCTTGAACAGGCAAATGTTGCTGTTTATTATATTTCAAAGCATCTAGATATGATCTATCCGAAAGGCTTCTGGTGACTTTTGTTCTATACAGTTCTTAGGTTTTCAATAAACAAACTACCAAATCTCTTGAGAAGTCGATTGAACAAATTTTTTCCGTTTTCTTCTAAAACAACAAAGCATCCACTACGTGATCATTGACACTCCAAGAAAAGATGGGCTACCACCATTATTTTTACCCAATACCTATGCGATATCAGGCACCCACCCAATCAAAATTATCTACTCCTGCCATGTATTTATTATACACGTACAAAGTTTGGTACTTCAACTTTTATGTACTTCTTCAAAAACTATTTCATGTTTTGCCTTTTTAACATGATGACGTCATGTTTCTTCCATATTTTCAGGTTCTTCATTATAGAAGTTTATAGTTAGTAGAGCTCAGGAAATTCGATTTATCTATTTATCTCGATGTAGAGGTAGAGGAAATTCATTTAGACAATTTCCTTTATCAACGTAATGGAACCAAAATAATTATCGAATAAAGCATGAATACAGCAACATGCTGTCTTTTTCAAGATTCCACAACCATTTTTATAACTAGATTTGATTCGAGCCCTAGGGCTTAGTTAGGAAGACTTGTGCATTAACCACGATATGGCTCAGCATATAAAAGTAATATATCGGATGTAAAAAGCCAACTAAATTTAAGCCAAAACCTTACTGGCTTTGTTTAATACTGTTTATGACCATGCCTTTCATAATAACGTATCAATATTGTAGGAAAATCGACCCTCTCCCTCCTCTCTCAGTTGAGACATGGGAGGTTGCCCACAAACAAGCTGGCCGTGTAGACGCCACGGTTCTAACTCGTAACCACAGCACCCTCGCCCCTCGTCCCGATGAAAAGCAGAACGGTTAAAACTGCAAGATCTCCCTTAAGAGTGGATATTCAATTTCACCTCAAGCCCGAAGGTCCCTCAGGACCAGAGGTAAGACGCCATGAAAAAAACCGTTGGAGGAGGAACCTTTAACGGCCTGTCCCTGCTCCCCCCTCCTACCCCTACCCCAGTGGGGTGACGACGCATATACACCAAAAACTTGGGAAAACGCGGTAGAATACGTGAGTCAGCAGGCTACGAAGTTCCCGGCAAGAGGCCCGGGCTACCAAGAGAAGGGACTAAGAAGCAGCTCATCCTCGAGCTAGTTCCTGGGGATGATCACCGAACTTTAAGTTAACTTGATTTAAGAATCAAGTTCAACTTACTCTCGTCAGAGACCTCCCCCCCTCCTCCTATCTTGATGCAGCCCAAAGCACAAAGATAGTCCTCGCCCTTGAGGAAGACCCCCGAATCAAAGGATTCCCGCATGGCTCATCGCTAGCCAGTGTGAATTATTCCCCAGAGTAATCCGAAGAGGAGAAAGGAACATTCTTTAACAATCCGGTGGTGATATCATTTCCTGACGAAGGCGAGTGGCTCCCCTCATCTGGCACACTCACCAAAGTCCTCTGTGGCTTTAAAAACTATGCCGTTTGCGCAAACCCTCTGGCCCAGGCACGCATCAACGAGCCAACAAGATTCCCGCGGTGGTGTCTGAGCTTATTGAGGTTAAGGTCAGGCTCAAACCCGTTGCAAGAGGAACAAAGGTATTTAAAACTCCAGTAGAGACAGTCGAAATTTTTTTATATTGTAGGGAGCGGTGGATCAACCGTCACTATAATTTAGAGAGGTCAAGTTAAAAAGCCTTAATTAAAATTGATTGTAGTCATTTCTATGTATTTAGTGTGTATTATTTCTTTGGTTCATGTTTAATTTTTTTGTTTTAATTAAAATTTTAGTTTGTTTTAACAATTTTTTCATTCTATCCTCGAATCGCTAAGTAAGGCACAAGGAACCCTCAAAGTTTAAAGAAGTCAATAATGAAGATAATAATAATCAAGTATACATACGAGTAGCACTCTTAGAGAGAACATTAATAACGGAGTTTTTTTTAGTAGTACGTAAACAACCCATAAGTACAAACTCCTTCCATCACTCAGTCCTTCCTATACCACGACAATTATCTTTGCTCTAGAATTCTTTGTATTTTGTAAGGTGAGGAAGCTTCTTCAAATACTTGAAAATTGAACTGACTTTGTTAAACTTGTCGTCATTCAAAACCATTAAAACTAAATAAATACACCATATTAGTTGATCAAATGTGTCTTTTCATTGAGTTGGATACTAGTTGTTCCATTACATCCGGATATTCAGCCAAATACAGTAATTGGTTAGGTAATATATCATACCCTGAAATTACGAAGTTAAACATAATTATCTTGAAATTAGATGGATTGACTTGGTCGTAAGGTAAAAATCTTACCTCAGCATAAATTTTGCTCTGATCGTATAGGAAATTAATCCCTAGTTCTATCGAAAATATTTCTATACTTTTGAAGGAGGCTTCTTATTGATGAAATTATTTTTGAGGTTTCAGATTGATATTCAGATACAATGTCCTTCACTTTATGCCAGTGAAGTCCACAGCTGTGGCAGCGTTATTAATTTTAACTTGTATTTTCTTAATATTTCTTACAAGTTTTTTAACGGGGTTTTCGAGGCGAGAAAAACACATCCGCGAATAAGATTCATTTTTCATAGACTTCTTTCGACCATGTTAGGTCATCTTCAGGGAATGAACAGGAATGGAATTATTTTGATTCGATTTGATGTATAAAGAGTGAAAAAGTGTAGAAGATGTTGAGGTTTGCCCTGAAGTAGAGGATATCTCTAAGGTACTTCCTTTTTCATATATTGTGTGGTCTCGTCTTGTGCATAGTCAGTGTTTTCTTTTGTGCTTGTTTAGCCGTAATGTAACCTTTTCTTTTGATTTTTCCTCTCTTGTGTTTCTTTGAACTTTATTTATTTATTTTTTTTATATATATATTTTTTTTAGACAAATAGAAATATAAATATACTCTATTTCCGCCGTCACGGCATTCTAGCCTTTCAAGTATTATATTTGATACTTTTATTTTTTGTATCTTTTAATTTGCTGATAATTTGTTACTATTTTTATTTTCCTGGTAATCTGGTAATTTATTCTTGTATTGTCGGTATTTGGGCATTTCGCTTCTTTTGTTTACTTCTTTTTGGATTTGGGCACTTTTCCTCTTTCTCTTCTTGTTCGATTGTCCTTTTTACGTAGTGTTTAATTAGGTTCTCTCGGGAGCAGATTCTTCCACTTGGGAATGGGGCTCGCCTAGTGGCGCGTCCCTTATCCGCTCTCGGAATGTCGAGATCAATTTCCATATTTGGAATTATTAGTTCCTTGATTTTGTCCCGGGTCTTTCTCCCTAGCCTCTGGAGTTCGGTATTCAATGACTTCAGACCTGCACTTTGGTGCAGGTCTGTCTGCCAAATACGGTCCGTCCTGCGCGCTCTCCATATCAATAGGGCTGCTGTGTTCTGCACTCTCCGCATTTGCCTGATTGTGGGAGAACTCGCAGCCTGCACGACCACTGCCGGGTACACTAATGTTAAGCGTACCAGAGCAGTGTTCAGCTCCTTGATATTCTTGGAGCTGAGGTTTCGGAATCTATATAGTTTTCCAAGCTGTATTTCGGCCTCGTTGGTTACGGGTATATTTCGTCGTTTACTAAGACACCATCAAGTTTCCGGCGGTTTATAGGAAGGATTTGGAACTTTCGGGGGTTAGTCTGGTTTTGTTTTTGTTTTTTTTAAGGGGCTATCTGGCGACTGCACACTTGGACGTAAGTCGCCACAAACAAACAACCTAGTTCTAGGCTACTTTAAAATAAAAAATTGAAAACAAAACAACGATAAAAAGGGAAGCTGACAATTAGGAAGCAAGCTCCGGGGTCGGGGGTAGGTCTCCTTCCCCCGGCGCAGGAGCGTGCGACCTAAAAAAAAAAAAATAACAAAAAACAACAAAATCTAGTTAAATAAAAGGGAGAAGGCCGGCCTTCCCCCAAAAGTCTACCAGTCCACTAGTCAAAGAGCACGCAGTCCTCCCGAGTACAAGGTACAGGCTGTAGCCATCCCGGTACCGGGACAGGTAACGTGAGCGAAGATCGCCCAGACTGGGACATTCAACAAGAATGTGCCGAACAGTCTGGGGGACAACGCAGTTGTCACAGTAGGACGCTGGCGAGCGCTCCATCAAATGGCGGTGCGTCCCGCGAGTATGCCCAATTCGGAGACGACAGAAAGCAACCTGAAGCCTTCGCGGCATTGGGGGGTCGGTCCATGGTAACAGTCGCGGCGCAATTGCACGCAACTTTAAGTTCCCTTCGACCGTCTCCCATCTTTTTGGCCAAGCAGCCCGAAGAGCTGCCCGTATTCCTGCCATGTAGTCGGTGTGAGGCGGTTGGTCTTGATTTTCCACTTTCGTTCGTATCGATTGATATTGTCGATTTCGGTGGCTTAAACCTTGCTTTAACTCCAGGATTTTTGTGTGTACTGGGAATGATTTGGGTGATGTCATCTGCAAACTGCAGATACATCAAATTCTTCCCAACTGGAGCAGGTAGGTCCAATGTGTACAGTAGGTACAGCAGTGGACTCAGACAGCTACCTTATGGAACACTCGCCTCAAGTTCGAGTTCGGGGCCATCGTAGCCCTAAATCGTGTTTTTGGCTTTCCTTTCCATGACGTAGTCACAGACGACTCTCTACCGGATCGGGTTTAGCTGGAGGCCTAAGATCTTGAATTGGAGACTTGCCAGCCAAACCTTGTCTAAGGCCTTTTGAACATCTCGCAACACCACGTCTAATTATTTCCCTTCAACTTTACAGCGGGCGAGTTTTTCGATGAAGAGAGCAAGGGCTGTATCAGTCCCCCTTCTCCTACGAAACCCGTGTTGCTGAGGGTTGTGAGCTTCTAACTATGTTTGCTCACCTTGTAGCCTATTAGCTAGAAGCTTCTCCTAGACATTTCCTATTATTGGCCTGCAATCTACCAGTTGATCGGGGATTTCTTCCCTCTAGGTATAAAAATGATTTTTGCCCCTTTTAGACCGTGGACAAAGTAACTCGCATTCAGGTAAGCGTTATAGATTTTTGCTATTCCCCGAATGATTTAACGGGGGGCATGTACCAGGTTAGTTTTGGTGATGCACGTCCATCTGAGTGCCTTCTGTTGAAAGGTTTTTACAGTTTTCATGAGCTCTTCAGATGTAATTGGTCGGCTATGGTCAACCATCTCCCTCCCTTCGTTGGCATAGGCGTGTGGGTGCGTTCGATGTATTCTTTGATTAAGATCTTCAATCAGCTGGCCTTCGAACTCCTGGTCGATTTCCGCATCGTCATCAGGTGTAATTGTGAAGACTTCCTTCTAGAACGTGCGGAATCTCACTTCCTAAATCGCCGGATTTTCCAAATAGTCATTGCCCGACTTAATGCGGGTCTTTACTCTACTTGGTAGGCCTTTTAGTTTTCTCTCTAATCACCAGAACTTGTTGGGTCTTATCTCGCTGTCTAATTGTTCAATCAGGCCGTCCCAGGTCACAGCCTGTTGCTGGTTTATGGCCTACTTGAGTTCTTCGCTCAGTCGACGTAGCAGCGAGCTTCTTACCCGATTTTTACCTTTTTTTCTGGTTTATTCATACATTTACATGTGCACCTTAGAGATCTCACTCATTTCCTCAGTCCATCTGGGCTGTGGAAGAGTTTTATACCTTTTATTTGTTACACACTCGCGATCAGCCTCGATAATGTGCGCAGTTATCTTCTGCAGTTCCTCATCAATCTCCTCCAGTATTGCTTCGCTTAGTTCCACTGGCTCGTAATTAGCAAGGATTTTCCTGTAGCAGTCCCAGTTGGCAGGAGCGTAACTATTGCGGTGGGGGACCGGAAGCTGGATCGGGGCGAGTGTGATGGTCGTTAAGAATGCTATGTGGTCACTGGGTACTGTTAGGCTCGGCTCGCTATGGTAATGGAAAGGGAAAGGGAAGCCCCCACCTGTCATGAATATATCGGGCTTTGTTGCTGCCTGAGAGGTGATATAGTTCGTAAATCCGGTCCTATCTTCTAGATGTTTTTTCGACGCATAATCATTTCCAAGTTGTGACCTTTGTTATTCGTGTTCCCATGGGCAAAGTCTTCGAGAAAATCCTTAACAGAAGACTAAAGGAATATCTTTTAGACACCGCAATGGCACTTGGCATAATAAGAGAAAATACCAAAGGATAAAGCAGAGAATAACTACATCGATCTGGTCCTTTGAAATGTAGAAAAAGCATTCGACAAAGTCTGGGTCAGAGGAATGCAATATAAGATCTTAAATCTCCAGATGAATAGCAGTCTGGAGAGAATTCTCTGCGACTATGTCACAGACAGAAGAGCATATGTGAAGATCACTAGTTATTCAGTACCAGAATTCGAATTGAAAGCTGGACTCCCGCAGGGTGGCTGTCTCAGCCCCACGCTGTATTCAATATACATAGCAGACCTGCACCACCAATAATGCCTGGTTGCCTAAACATACATTTCGCGGATGACATAAGCCAACTCGTCCTCACTCCATACAGGAACGTACGTTTTTGGCAAGGAAAACAGCTTTAGAAATTAGCAACATCAACAATACGAAAGAGATTGGAAGATAAGGACGAACAGAAGAACATTTACAATAATCCCAATCTTCAGGAACAAAACAGCTAAAATTGTAGTTGAAGATCAGAACTACAGATATTACTGAGGGTAAAGTGCTAGGACTCAGAATAACAAAAAAGAGGCTACAAACAACATATAACGGAGGAAAAGCACAAGGCGATTCCGATGCTTAGACTACTGTACAATCTAAGAAGGTTAGGCATGAAAATTAAAAGAAATATCTATCTCGCACTAAGAAGAAAGGTACTACTATACCCGCCAACCCCTATCAACGGTGAAACAAGGACCAAAAAATTGGAGCTCGAGAGAGTACAAAATATAGCTCTACCTAATCAACACATGTAGGAGAGAGGAGAAGACTACAGGATGTATACGCAGAAGCAGGATTAGTAACGCTCAACATCAACTCCAGGAACAGATCGGAGAAAATATGGAGGAAGATAGACGAGCTACCTCTGATATTTGCAGAGCACACTAACACCAGAGCTGGAGTCCCCTTTAACACTATTTCCTAGCGGCGGACAACCCATGTTTGCATAAATAGATATTCAAAAAGAGAAGGAACAAGCATAACGATAAAAATATTTGGCCGACTATATAAAAACCCAACCAACGAAATAACCAACCAAGACACCAGATCGATACCCTAATAAGACAACCGAATTTAAACAACCTAAATAGGAAGAAACAACTGATTAAAAAGACAAGACATCGAAAGTGTAAACAGAGATAATGCGAACAAAATGAACTAAAAGTGTGATAAGTGAACTATATTAAAAGATTAACAAAAATGATAGTGAAGTGAAAGTTAAGAGTAAAACAGAAATAAAACTAAAATAGTAAACTAAAAGTGTAATAGTGAACTATATTATTAAAAAGTTTAACAAAAATGATAGTGAAGTGAAAGTTAATAGTAAAACAAGTGAACAAAGTGAAACTAAAGAGAAAATGTGATAACAAGAGAAAGTTAAACAAAGTAAGGAAAGTAAAAAGAAGTAAAATAACAATACATAAACAAAGCTCACAGCTAAGATAACTCAAAACAGCATGAATGCTATAATAAACACATAAATGAAAGAGGAAGAGAATAATTGAGGAACATAGATGCTAAAAGTGTGATAAAGGAAGTAAAAATGATGAGTAAATGCATGACGGTGTTTCGGAATCCACGTTAATCAACAGGTCCCCCTTGTCCCTAGGGCAAGGGGATTCCACCCTTTCCACCTTTCACTACCGAGGTTGCTCAATCTATCTCCTTACCAATCTGTCCTCTTTTAACTAAAAAATTTTCGTCTCTCACTATAAACCCTGTTCTAAAGCCAAGACCAAGTTGATTTCCTTAACTTGAGCCTAAACTTCCACTATATGAATAAGTCATTTCCTTTATCTAAGAGAATTGAAATAGAGATCCTCCTTGAAGACATACTCAAGCTCGAACAAGAGCGAAAAGTCGATATCAATCCCACCCTCGCTACTGAACTCTCAGCAGAGTCTAATAAACGCCACAGCCGGAGCTCCCTTATCACATTTCAACTGAGGCAGACTGCAAAAGAACAAGGATATTGTAATCCGGAGAGCCGATAAATCCTCAATCTATGTTATCCTGAACCAAGAAGAATATCTCAACAAGATGAAAACAGTACTGTACGACACCACCAAATTCAGGCATATATTCCTTTCCCACAGACTGCATAATAATTCTACTCCGAATGTTAAGGGGGAGAGAAAGTCCTAAAGGATCAAATACCTTTGATGTTAAGAGATAAAATACCTCGTTGGGTCCTAGAAGGATCTTTAAATTCCGGATTGATTATTTGCATATTATCCGAGTCTACTAAATAGAGATACACAAGTACCCTCTCGACACCGGTCCCATATTGTTCAGCAGTGTCATCTTTAATGAATTTATCTTTAGGTTCAACTAAATTGGTGTTCCAGGATCTTAATTGTAATCCACCTTCAAGCATCCGGACTTAGGGTATCTTCATAAAGTTGACTTAAAGTTTCGAGGTTAGAGTTGGTGATTATGAAGTTATCTACATATAGAGAGTCTCGAATGGACTGAGAACAGAAATCATTTTGAAATTTATCTATATGATGTTTGATGAAATAATTCAGAACAAATGGAGAACAAGTCAGGCCGAAAACGATGGTAGAATATCTAAGTTATGAGCCGACCTTCCTTATAAGAAAAAGAGCTAAATTTATTCTTGTCAGACTAATTTAAGATAAATTTAATGTGGGAAATGATGACGTACCTAGTTCTGAATCTGCAAAGCAATGAGAAAAGTAAACTTAAGAGGTAAGAAGCCTCATTTAAACTTGGAGCATTGTCAACATTTAAACTGCAATTAAACACAGGTCTGATCTTAGTAGTGATTTGTGAGGCTTCTTTAATTATAGGTCTGCGAGGAATGAAAATGGAATTATCATACTCGGCTTTATTGATGTAAATTTGCTCGATTATGCCTTCCTCAAGTTGAGTGTCAAAGAGCTTAACATAAGCCTCCCATAAATCTTTTAGTTAAAGATGAATGCACCGGGTTTAGAGTCGCCAAATAAATATGTGAGTTAGATGAAAATAGGTGAATGATTTTATCGAACCAAGGAAGTTCAATATAATAACGATTTTGTTTGAATTCATTCGATGGAATTTTTTAAATTCGAAATCATAACGTCGTCTAAACTACTCCTCTGCATGTCTTTAATGCAAATTGACTCAAGACTGTACAAGTATTCCAGCCACAAATCCAGATCGGAATCAGAGTTACTTACTTGTAAAGGATTGAAATATGAAGGTGACGGATGAAGGACGGCGTTGACTATTGTCTCAGTATGATCATGAGCGGGAATCTTTTCGATATTGAAAACTTGTTTTTTACTTTCACAAACTACTTCCTTCCTCCGTTTTAGAACTCGAAAAGTCTCGTGCAATCTCGTTCCCAGGAAGTCTCCCAGAAAGTCCCCACTAAAACACTCGTGACTTGTTAGAGTATGAGTTAAATGTACAGGAGTTATCGTAGCTCCTTTTCTGAAACTTGCCCACCACAACACCCTGACCCGAGCCTTTAAAGTTGGTAGATGTTTGGCTGGTAGACTTCTTGATGTGAGAAGTTTCTTCTTGTTTTGATTTTTCTTTATTTTCCTGAGTAAGTTGGATAGATTCTGTGTTCATTTCTAGACTTTTCATTGCTTTTATTTCTTTTGTTGGATTTTGAAGTGCTATTGGCGTTATTTATTTTTTTATTATTGGTAGTCCCTTTGACTTTTGATTAACTTTGGACGGTATTTGAATCTTAGGTGGTCCTTTTGACTTGTTTTACTTTGGACAGCATTTGAATTTTGATTTTTTACCCACGAGGGTGTCGTAAGGGAGTGGACTTCTGAAACGCCCTGCGGCACATTTAAATTAGAGTTAGACCCGAGACCTCATTTGTTGAGACTTTACAGTGCGTTCGCGTCGGTTAACGGCTGTTTTAGTCAGCCGCCCTTTTCCTTCGGTCACTGTAAACCCTTGAACGCTTCCGTATGGATCGACACCCATTGAAAGATTAAACGCCGTACCATTTAAACAGTTGATTTTCTTGAAGTTAAGGCGTTGGAGCGCATCCACTTCCAGTAAAGCTCTTATGTGCTTTACAGTGTCCTTTTCTTTAGGCACAATATTTCGGTCAGCCATTTTGTAGCATGCCTGAAAAATTTTTTGGAAGGCTAGGGAGATGATCCCTTCAACCTGATGCTCAAGACAGAAGTTATCCTCCACTAGAAATTTCACATCAAAATACTTGGTATGAAAGCGAAGTGACCATTCTCTCTCCCCGACCTGCTTGTTTTGTGAGCCAATAAAAGGTTTTAATTGTAATAGTGTTAGAAGGTCGCCTAGCGAGATCTAATCCCAAGTCGTTGACCACTGTAGAAGACAAGTATGAGGGCTGCGATGCAAAATCTAGCAGACAACGCACACTTACATTCTTACCCCGACCTGTGAGGTCTACAGTAAGATTATGAAGTATATTATTATTTTGACTACCTAAATTAGATTTCACCCTCCTATCTATGCTGGCACTAACAATCAAAACCTTGATCCCGCAACCGTCATTGTGAAACATCAGGATTATCACAAAGGGCAGTTATATGGAATCTGGATTGGCAATGACCACACTCGAATGAGTTATAAGCGTTTCGCGGGACAACTCACGAGAATGCTTGAAACTGAAACACCTGCCACACAGCTTGAGCTGACGAAACCTGGTCTTTCTTTTCGCTACTGTGTCATATTCAGGACAAGTAAGCATGGAGTGTTCTCCATACATAGTTTGCAAGTTTTGACTAATGTACCTTTAAGGTCATTATTGGGACGTTGACCTTTGACTTTGACTGTTTGAATTTTGTTTGACGGGAAAACGATTAGTTTGATTATTAAGTTGAAATTTGACATTTGACTTATCTGATTTTAAATTAACTTTATCGTTCTGACTGGGCTTAACGAATGATGACGCTTGAAAATTCTGCAAAGATCGCTTTTAGGACGACTCTTTATCACCCTGACCCTGTGCAGACACAGAAGTAGGCCTTTGTTTTGAATCTAAATTTAATCTCATTTGGGGCTTTAACTTTTCCAATGCTCTGAGGACAACCGTACAGTTGTCATAAATTTCAGTCAAAGTAGGGTAGTTACTTCCCAAAATTATATTTAACTCTTTTGAAAACCACTGGAAGTTTTTCAATTAAAACATGTGCCATAAATTTGTTACCTGCAGAGTCTGGTTGGAAAAAATCAACTTTATGGCCCTTTAAGTCATAGGATGGCACGAGTCTCATTTAAAAGTTGAGAAAACTTATCTAAATTATCCTTATCTACAATACATGGGAAATCTAAAAACTTCCGTTTAAGTAGATCTAATGCAACAGTATAATTAAGATCTATATTTTAGAGATGTTTTATAACAGTAGGCAGACTCACGAACTTAACTCTTAAGGTAAATTAATTTAGCTGAATTTGATAGGTCAGTTTTACACCCAATGATGTTTTCAAATTGAGAAAGAAAATCATTGAATTTGTGCCTATTATAGGTAACAGTAAAGTGAGGACATTTCAGAACAGGTAGTTTGGGGTCCTTTATAAGTATGACTTTTAGACTAGGTAAAATTTCCCTTACTCCTAATTTCTCAGAATCTTCCTCCTCTACCCTATATGGAGGCACACTGGAGGTGTCCTCTTCTAATCTACCCTTTAGGTTTAAAGCTGAATCATAATATTGAAACTATAATCTAATTGGGATGAAATTTCGTTGTCAAAACCCTCTTAAGTGAGGACCAATCAAGATTTTCATAAGCAATTAATTTGGTCATCATAAGTTCCTTTTTCTGAAGGGGAACAAATTAGGGAAACAGTTCAGTTTCGGGGCTCACGGTAGGTGGCGCTGTTTATAGGCTACAATTTTGGGCTACAATATATATCTTATGACGTCACACGGTAGCGTCAGATGTGAACAATTACGGCGTTATATTTTTTTTGTATATGAGTATATACTGGGGGGCTGCGCCCCCCAGACGTCCCCAATTGATTGAAACTCAGGATCATCGCAGGGTGGTCTCCTCGTAGTGATATCTCCCCCACGAGCAGTCCCCTTGAATTTACTGGGTTTTTTTCCCAACAGCTTTTTACGGTAATACTTCAAAATGTGGGCGCACGGTAGGTGGCGTTGTAAGTAGGCTAAAATTTTAGGTTACAATATATCTCTTATGACGTCAGACGGTAGCTTCAGATGTGACCAATCACGGCGTTATATTTTTGTTGTTTTGGGGGATTTGTAACTTTTAGTTTGTATTATTTACTAAATATCTGCGCCTCTGCTCGTATATAGTTTTTTCTAAGTTAGGTAAGGTTGGTTGAAGTCTTTTATTGTTTTGTTTTTTGTTTTCGTATTTGTTTCGCAGTGAACGATAACAGCTTACTGGCAACGTCGTAGCTATAAATAGAACCCGCTTAGCAATTGTTTGTTTCGTTATTGCTTTTTCGTGCTCTTGTTGTGCTTCTTCGTTATTCGAATTCGGGTTTATTTTGCATGACCGCAAAAAACTTTTAGATTATTTAGGGGTGCATGAACTAATCAAGAAACCTATAAAAGTAAGTATTGTTTGTCAGTCTCATTAATGTTAAAGTTACTTTGCTCTTAATAATTGCACGAGACCGTACTAAACTTCTAACTGCATCTGATGATTCAGCAGCCTTTAGGTCTTTCATGATTGAATCGACAAACTTGAAACAAGGTATATAAAACTACAAAAAATTGTCTTAAATTTGATAAAATTAAAATTAAAATTGACCTAAATTGAATTAAATACACTTAAGCTTAAAATGACGTAAACACACTCAAGTGGACTAGAATGACAAATAGACCTAAATAGTCCTAAATCGATTTCAACAGACTTCAAAAGCCCATCAGACTATCAACAGAATCAATAGTCAACAGACCATAATTTTTAATAGGCCACAGTAGACCACCTATTAAAATACTGTAATCCACAACAATTGAAATCTAATATACTTAAATATTCGAAATTAGAAATTGATTTAAAGACAAATTTGAAATATGATTAATAATTAAAGAGACCAGAGACTGATAATGGGTCTTATTAAGGCGACTAGTAGCATATACCACTAACAAGGATGTTCATTATCACCATGTGACTAGACTCACAAGAATTAACTTGAAATGCCTTAAAATTAACAACTTAAAATAGCTTAATCTAACTTACTTTAACTTGAATTAGCCTACTTGACGGCTGCACGCCAAAGGAGACGTGATCGTACAGTAAATAGACTACAGAATAGACCTAATTGATTAGACCTCTAAACTAGATCATGTCTATTGACCCAATCTTATTGATTAATAGTTTTACTTTTAAGTTTAATACAGTAAACTACACTTACACAACAAAACACACTAAATTTGACAGATTGAAAAAAACCCACTTAAAATCTTAAATTTAACGACAAATTCAATTCACTGAACCAACTATTAGAAGGCAAATGGATGACAGCCGGTTGGTCGGTTCGGCAAATCTCACTCGAACCTAAAAGCATAACCGAATGGTCTAATGCGCCATGCACCGACCACGCTGTCCAAAGTAGCTGATCGAAACGAAAAGAGATTTCAATTTGCTTCGTTGAAATCTTAATAGGGCTAATAATAGTGTATCCTAACTTAGTTCTTAATTATAATCAGCCTAACTCATCTTCAAATAGATAAAACAAATAAATGAAATAACTGAACAAGACAATCCAAAGAAATAAGTAACTCAAAGCTTCTCAAATGCCCTCGATCCTCGTCATAAATTGAAGACGAAAATTTCTTCTCAAGTTATTACGTTTTTACTAATGCGCTCCATTTACTTACAGGGAAGAAGTTGATGGACAATAAATATCCAGAATTAAATGATAAATGAAATTAATAACATCAAATAAGCACTAAATGAAATTAATACTAATAAATGAAGGATGGAATTTGAACGAAGATTACGGTAGTATTTGAGAAGAAATTTATTCTCATCATACCGAAAACAATTATAATTTTAAACCGATCTCAGTAATTAAATAAATAAGTGACCAATAATAAAACATCACTCGTACTTACGAACTTAATGGTAAACCTTTTACTTACGGACCTTCGGAAGGTAAATAATTCTTATAATACAAAATATCTTAAATGTGAAATATTTGAAAAGACCGGCTAGGTCTAAAGTAAATTAGACAAGGCTGATGTATCATAGCAGAAACTACGACAGTTTGATCTCGTGGGAAGGACAATTTGAATGCAAGTGAGGCGCGTTGTGAGTAACTCGCACAGGCAGCCTCAGCCGAGATTTTTCCCGCTATAGAGGCATTTTAAATGACGAGGAAATGGTGTTTTCCAATGAATGAATGAGAATTAAAATGATTTAGGATGAAAGTGTAATGATACGTAGGGTTTTTTTAGGAGTTTATCTAACAAGAGATAGATGGTGAATTACAGTGTTGTGATGAGAATGAAGAGAACCTTGTGAAATTGATCGTTGACGATAATAAGCAGACACACAGTAACAATTCGAACATTCAGGATAAAGAAGATGTGTAGGGGTGTGAAGATGTATAAGAGAAAAACTTCCTTTCAAAAGCGAGAATATAAATAGCCCATTAAATTATCAAATCAAGACGGACTTCGCCGTAGCGTAATGGTAGAGTGCTAGCCTTGGGATTCAAAAGACCCGCGATCGATTCCCAAAGTCTACAATTTTTACAAAGAAAATTCTCGAAGAAAACGGAGGCCACGAAAAACGCTTTAAGGACAACTCAAGAAATCAACTCAAGAGAAAACCGATGTCAAGGAAAACGGAAAGAAAACGACTTCAAAGGGCTAACTCATCAAATCATCAAGAAATCAACTCGTCTAATAAAAAACTTCCTTCCAAAAGCGAGAATATAAATAGCCCATTAAATTATCAAATCAAGACGGACTTCGCCGTAGCGTAATGGTAGAGTGCTAGCCTTGGGATTCAAAAGACCCGCGATCGATTCCCAAAGTCTACAATTTTTACAAAGAAAATTCTCGAAGAAAACGGAGATCACGAAAAACGCTTTAAGCACAACTCAAGAAATCAACTCAAGAGAAAACCGCTGTCAAGGAAAACGGAAAGAAAACGACTTCAAGGGCTAACTCATCTCAAGAAATCATCACGTCAAGATAAATTCAAGTAAATTGGAAGATACATCAATTACTAAAATCAAGAATTAACCCAGCCAACCCAACTTAAAAAAGAAGAAAAGATCTCAGCCAACTAGAATATGGAGTCAGATTACTGGAAGAAATGTTTCAAGGGGCAACTTCAGTCAAGAAGAATTAATAGATTCGATATAGAAATCTCAAGATGAATGATATGGATAAATAAGAAAAGCCAAATAAATATAAATGTCCCCCCTCCCCATAACGGGTGACCCTTAAAAGGCCGAACAATCTTCTGATCTTCGTCATAACTGCACCTCGTCTCCTACTAGAGTTTAAGAAAAAGTGCTGCTGGGGACCGGAGACCTGGGAAAGGATACTACTGATTAGCTAGCGACGAAAACTTAGTTCGCTCTCCTCAATCCCACTTAATTAGCTCCACTCATCCCGCAGACTCGGAGGCCGGGGAGGGAGAGCTACTAGTAATCCTCGATTAAGAAATCCAATACTAGTCTCTCCCCAATCCTCAAATTCGCTCCGCGTTCTAGAAAGGTACCTGTGTAGGGTTGCGAAGATGTATAAGAGAAAAACTTCCTTCCAAAAGCGAGAATATAAATAGCCCATTAAATTACCAGGTCAAGACGGACTTCGCCGTAGCGTAATGGTAGAGTGCTAGCCTTGTGATTCAAAAGACCCACGATCGATCCCTAAAGTCCACAATTTTTACAAAGAAAATTTTTTGAAGAAAACGGAGACCACGAAAAACGCTTTAAGGACAACTCAAGAAATCAACTCAAGAGAAAACCGCTGTCTAGGAAAACGGAAAGAAAACGACTTCAAGGGCTAACTCGTCTTAACTCATCTCATCCCATCAACATCGTCAAGAAGCACCAAGAAGTCATCACGTCATCAAAATTGGAAGGAATCATCACATCGTCGTTAAAAGTAAGATACATCAAGAAAAAGAAGAAGAATTAACCCAGCCAACTTAAAGAAGAAAGAATCTCAGCCTACAGGAATACTATGAGTCAGATACAAGGAGTCAATGTTTCAAGGGGCCACATCAACCAAGAAGTAATAAATAGATTTGATAAATAAGAAAAGTAATAATGCCCCCATAGATGTGCAGGAGACATTATCAGCGACAAAGCACAAAAAAGTCTGAAAAATGTGAGGTTGTACTTTATGAAGGAGGGTAATAAAACTAGTCAAAAGTTAGAGCTGGATGCTTGCTATGATTTTGTTGTTTCTAGAATTTCAAATAAATAATTTACCATTCACTTTTTCCGGTGTAATATTTACGTGTTTATCATACTATATTTATTACACTATTTCATTTCATGTTCTACTATGTATTGAACTTTAATTTGTAAGTTTACAAAATATTTAATGAGTGAGTATTATTTTTGTTAAATAAAGTAAAATAAATAAATAACTTGGATTTTATTTCGCAAATAGAACAGTCCTCATTATAATGTAATAAAATCTACTACAAATATCAAATCGATTAGTTAAAGATTATGAAAATACTTGATAAATGCGATATACATTAAGTCAATTGCCATTCATAATGAAGACTATAGTATGTTAATGGGGGAGGGTGTAATTTATCTTCTTTTTTTATAAAATAACTTTCTTGACTGAAGATGCCCCTTTAAACATTTATTAGTAATTTCACTCTTAGTATTCTTGTAGGCTCTTATTCTTTCTTCTTTAAGTTGGGTTGGCTTAATTCTTGATCTTCTTTTTCTTGATGTATCTTACTTTTAACGACGATGTGATGATTCCTTTCAATTCTGATGACTTGACGACTTCTTGATGATTTTGATGAGATGAGATGAGTTAAGACGAGTTAGCCCTTGAAGTCGTTTTCTTTCTGTTTTCTTCGAGAATTTTCTTTGTAAAAATTGTAGACTTTGGGGATCGATCGCGGGTCTTTTGAATCCCGAGGCTAGCACTCTCCCATTACGCTACGGCGAAGTCCGTGATGACTTGGTAATTTAACGGGCTATTTATATTCTCGTTTTTGGAAGGAAGTTTTTCTCTTATACATCTTCGCACCCCTACACAGGTACCTTTCTAGAACGCGGAGCGAATTTGAGGATTGGGGAGAGACTAGTATTGGATTTCTTAATCGAGGTTTACTAGTAGCTCTCCCTCCCTGGCCTCTGAGTCGGCGGGATGAGTGGAGCTAATTAAGTGGGATTGAGGAGAGCGAACTAAGTTTTCGACGCTAATCAGTAATATCCTTTCCCGGGTCTCCGGTTCCCAGCAGCACTTTTTCTTAAACTCTAGTAGGAGACGAGGTGCAGTTGTAACGAAGATCAGAACATTGTTCGGCCTTTTGAGGGTCACCAGTTAGGGAGGGGGGGCATATTTATATTTTCTATATTGAATCTATTGTATTATTTCTAGACTGAAGATGCCCCTTCAAACATTGACTCCATTTATCTTGCATTTATCTGACTCCATATTTTTGTTGGCTGAGATTTGTTCTTATTTAAGTTGGGTTGGCTTAATTCTTGATCTTCTTTTTCTTGATGTATCTTACTTTTAACGACGATGTGATGATTCCTTCCAATTCTGATGACGTGATGACTGTGAAGGAACTTAATAGCAGATATGGTATATGATCGTGAAACCACTGTAAAGGAACTTAATAGCAGATATGGTATATTATCGTGAAACCACTGTAAAGGAACATAAAATTTATTTACGAAACTAGTTTCGGTATGAAGTTTACCATAACCTCTTCAGGGGTAATAATGAGAATGAAATGAACAACACAAGTTACTAAATATCTCAAAATCCCAGCAAAAGCAAACAAAACGGAAAAAAGAGTCATTAATCAGGAAGTGTGGTTCTAAGATCATTGACTAAACATTTTACAACCAGGTTCTGAGAATAGGAGCTACATTTAAATTGAACATCTGAAAAATTAAAATTTGGAATTTCTTCTATTAGTACTGATTCTACAATTTTTCTTTTACGGAAATCTTTACAATTATATATAATTTGGGCTTTTGAATAATCTATTTGGTGGTTGTAATTGCTAATATGGTCAAAAATATTCGATGTAGTAGTGCCTCGCGTGACATCAGCTTTGTGTTCATATATTCGTTTTTTTTTTTAATGTTCTCCCAGTCTCTCTTATGAAGGACAGTTAGTGGATTCACATGGGATTACATATACACCTGCCTCATTTGGCTGATCTATAGGCTTGGTCGAAGGGAAAGATTTAAGGATGTAAAAGGGTATTTAAATTAGGCTCGATCTGGATAAATAACTCTGTTTACTCTTTTGAGGAGGGAAGAGATTGGGATGGATAGACAATTCGTGTTTCGACTCTTTGTTTTTATGCTTGGGACGGTAGTTTGTAGATTTAGCTTTAGATATACTGTCATTAATGACGTGGAGGGGATAATTTAATTCAATGAGTCTGCAGGTTCTATATTTAATATCGTCTTCTAGAAAGCTAGAGTTTGCCAATGAGTTCGACGACAGGATTACCTGTCATTTACCGTTGACTGGAAGCAAAACAGAAAAATGTGACCAGTTGAAAATCCTGGTCAAGGAGTCAGCAGAGTTCACCATAGGACTGAAACAGCGAGTCCAACAGGGCTGGTTCGATGAAAATGACGAGGGCATCAAAGGACGCTTGGATAGAAACAGAAGGCCCACTTAGAAACGAAGTATGACTACTCCTCCGTGTCAAAGCGTGATCGCTCTGAGTCTCTTCAGATACAGATTCAAGCTACAATGCACAAAACGCAGGATGTCGGGTGGGAGAGAAAGACAGAAGAGGTCCAACGCTACGCCTATACTAAGAACTACAGAAAGTTCTTCAATGCTATCAAGGGTGTCTACGGACCGGCTAAACCATTTACCATGCCACTTCTGTCAGCTGATGGCACTACATTACTGAAGTAGAAAAACAGGATCAACATGAGGTGGAGAGAGCATTTCAGCAATCTGTTCAACATACCTTCTATGGTCAATCCCGCGGACTTAAAGCGGATCCCTTTGAGACATCTACCTTCAGAACTTTGACTTATCTGGAGCAATGGGCAAATCAATCAAGCCGTCAAGCTGACCACTAAAGGCAAAGCACATGGCATAGACTGAGATTCCTGCAGAAACCTTCAAGTACGCTGAGGTTGTGTGTGAGGGTATGGAACGTACATACTCGCATGACACCAGACAATTGTGGGAACGAAGGAAATTTGTCGTTTGAGTTGACCTTCGTCTCCTCCCCCCCCCCTTCCCCAACAGGCGACAGGAAGTCTGACGAAAGAAGGCCTATCTCACAGAGAAGCCTAAATTCTATTTGCCTTCTTTATGATACCATGGAGATTGTCCAGAAGGCGCTGCGATAATCGAATTGTCGTCAATGGAATCTCTCTCTAGATTTCACACAGTCCGCAATATAAATGACCACGCCGTTCATCCCTCTAGAGCAGTGTCCCAAACCTACTCGCGTAACCCTCACGTTGAACGAGAGTCGTTGCCGTAACGTATCGACTGCCAACGCGCCGCTGAGTTAACTTGGTAGCTGTCTCAAAGTGTTCCTGAGGCAAATCCCGCCCCGCAGAGTCTGTGACTAGAAGAATACGCTCTGTTGCTCAACGTAACTTGAGAAAGAAAAGGAACATCCAAATAGTTACTGGAAGTTACTATTTGTTAATGTCACATCCAGTTAACAGTGAACTAACCGGAACTGCAGTCAGCAGCCCCGAACCCGTCGTCTTATCTCCCCTCTCCCCGAGAACTCGTGTTAACGCCACCCGAACCACCCCGTCTGGACCTAAGTAGTCGTCTCTCCAATCCATCACCATTAATGGTAATCTGTAAACCCAGTGTCCCTCTATTCTTAAATTACCTATTTAATTAACAGTGATTGATACTCCCATTGAGTCATTATAAATCTAGACACTTAACGTCCGTATTCAATATTTAATCCTTATATACCTAAATGCCCGTTTAACTATTGCTTCTAATTATTATATTTGTGTAAGGTAAAGTTTACTTTTGTACGTGTGTTTATTTGTGGCTCCTCCCTTTTGCCGTACCCTTGGCAAGACTTTAATTAAGAATCCCTTCGGCTAATTTATTCAACCTGTAGGAATTAAAGCCTATTTATATACATATATATGATCGTAGATTGAGTCATTGGGTCAATACCATCGACTTAAACAAAAGCGGTGTGTCCAAATCAAGGACTAGAATAATTATTGGACCAGACTATGAGCAATTCTACGACATTGTGTCTCTCGAAGCCTTTCACACCATCATCGTCAGCATCTGGGAAGGAGAAGACATTCCCAAAGACTTCAAGCACGCGGCAGTCATCTCGATGTACAACAATCAGGGTAGCAAATCTGACTGTCGCAACTACCAGGACATACCATTACTGTCACTAGCTGAGAAGTCTTGGCTCGGGTCATCCTCAACCGCCTGATCACTCTTATATTTGGGGAAAAACCTGCCACATGCACATTGTGGATTTCTTTTGGGCCTATGCACCATCGACATGAATTTTGCTGTCCACCAGGTCCAGGAGAAATGCATCGAGCAGTACTTTGACCTCTACCTCGTCTTCATTGATCTCACTAAAGCGTTTGATACTGTCCACAAAGAGGCTCTCTGGGTGATCCTGACACAGTTTGGATGTCCAAAGAGATTTGTGAGCCTCATGAAACTGTTCTACAATGACATGACCCGACTGGTACTCTCTGGCGGAGAAGCATCTGAGCCTTTCAACATCACCAATGGCGTAAAGCAAGCATGTTTGTTAGCTCTTGTAATCGTCAACATCTTTTTTACCTGCATTCTCAGCCACGCTGGAGCGCAGAGTGTACTTAAATTACAGGCTTGTCGGATCTCTCTTTGATCTCCATCGTCTGAATGCCAAGACCAGAATGATTGAGAAAATTATCTTTGTGGTACTTATTCCCAACGAATTTGCCATTGCTGGCTCACATGGAGTCTGTGAGCTATACGAAAAGTTCACTCAAGCCTCCCGTCTGGGTGTAGGAGGGAGGTCCTGTTTCATCCAGCTCCTGCTTCCACTGCCCTCCCCCCCTACATCAATATCCATGGAGGGAAGAGAGCTTAAGGGACGGCTTCAAATATCTCGGCAGCGTCATCTCCAACGATGGAACCCTGGATAAGAAAATCAATACCAGGCTCTGCAATGCGAGCCAAGCTCTTTGTCGTCTGAGAACGAAAGCAATCCACAAAGCTCAAAGTATATAACACCATCGTGCTCATCAGTCTCCTGTATGGATTTGGGAAGTGAACTCTGTACTTACGACACTTGAGAGCGCTGGAACAGTTCCACAAGCGCAGCCTGAGGTCGATACTCGGAATCCGATGGCAGGACCGTATTACAAACCTGGAGGCCCTCGACCGGTTGGAAAACACAGGTGTTGAAACCATGCTCCTGAAAAGCAAACTTATATGGAAAGGACATATAATTCGAAATCACGACTCCAGAATGGCAAAGCAGCTGCTGTACAGAGAGCTTACCTCACGAAATCGAAACCAAGGTAGGCCTCGCAAGCGTTTCAAGGACTATGTGAAGGCGAACATACCCCTTGCCGGAATCGCCTCAAAACAACTGGAGCAATGTGCACAGGACAGGATCTGCTGGCGAGCTCTGACGAATCAGGCCCATAACCGATTTGAGGAGGAGCGGCGTGCATGTGTTACTGATGCCAGAGAGAAAAGGGAGGCCGCAGCAGCCGTACCTGTAAAGCCAAAACAATTGCCCTTCCCCCACTGTCAACGACTATGCCGTTCCAGACCTCGACTCCACAGACACCTGCGAATCCATAGCAGATGAAATGTGCAGACAGATGTCATCGTCTAAATCTATGGACTACTACTACTATATATATATATATATATATATATATATATATATATATATATATATATATATATATATATATATATATATATATATATATATTTATGGAAGAATAAGAAGAGAGAAAAGCAATTCTTTTTCCTCTTTTTACCTTCACCGCTACCTCGTTTCTCACCCCCACCCGACCTCCCCAGTTGGCCGTTGACCGTCTGCCCCAACAATTCGCGCAAGGGCGAAACGCCATTGTCGCAGACGAATTTAGTATGCCAACGTCCCTTCGAAGCGCTGCATTTATTTGCCCTATATACAGCGAAAATTAGAACAATGAAAAGACCATTAAGGGGACAGTGAATTCCCGCTATGGACACTTATCGCGACCCAAGGCAATTAAGGAAGTCTGTTAGCGATGAATCTCTCTCCCCGTCTAGAGGGAATCGACTACATTATCGTCCAGAGAAGAATTGAGTGATTGTCGAAGAGCCAAGGAAGAGCTAGTCGTCACCTAGTGTTGTTCGTGGAGATAGTTACGCGTGTTTCAACCCTTCTCACCACGTCTTCGGAATTTAGGGATCGGAAAAGCCATCCCCGAAGCATCCTTCGTTTAGCTCTTAAGGATAAGAGATCCCCCATCTCCAATTTACCGAAGTTGGATTGAGCGTCTCGTGAGACGCTTACAACTCGAAATTAGAACTTACCTCCATGATCCTACTCGCCGCACATCGAGGTAAAAGAGATTTAACCCACGCTTCGTCACGCTCCTCCTACCTTTCCTGCGTGGAACCTCAAGGATCCCCTTTTCTCTAAAACTTGCATAATTGTAAGATCCTTTCTTAATTAATCATCCCTCGGTTCAAACTTAATTAGACGTGAACAGTCAAACTTTAATTTCATTGCCATTTAACCTGCCGTATATGTGTATGTAATCTTTAGTCCTATTAAAGTATATTTTTGTAGCCGTGTTTGAATATTCCTTGGCCTATAACCATCCCCTAGTGGAGCCTTAATTTCGGTCGGCCAATAGGCCAGTGTGCGTATAATAACGTACACCTGGTCATACTACGACAATATTTATTTATCTCTCTCTCTCTCTCTCTCTCTCTCTCTCTCTCTCTCTCTTTCTCTCTCTCTCTCTTTCTCTCTCTCTCTCTCTCTCTCTCTCTCTCTCTCTCTCTCTATATATATATATATATATATATATATATATATATGCACATTCTCCTCCTTCTTCTATCCTCTTCAGAGAATATCAGAGAATATCATTTTGCCCCAGGCTCCAAAAGTCGGTTCTATATATCCTATAAAGTGCAGACTATCCGATGGATAGTCTGATCTGAATGAAGTGCTTGCCCTTCTTCCACCGGATCAGTCCAGTTGCCTTGCACACACAACACTGCATACGAGATGCCTTCAATGATCCCTGTGTCAGAAAATGTGCCTTAGTATTGTAGCTGCAATACGTCGATCTACTGTGGAAGCACTGTTCTTAGAAAAGATTGGGGTTTCACTGCAGTTTGCCAACGCTACTGGATGGAATTCTCAAATAACAATGCTTAAGTCAGTTCCCAATGAAACCGACGGAATCAACTCAGTTATTTGTCTCCTAGGATCAAACTGAACTATAGAAGAGTTGAAAGGCATGGAAATAGCAATGCTGAAAGAAGTGATACAAGTTATGGAACCGTTCCAAGAGGCGATGACGCAAATGGAAGGAGAAAATATAGTTACCTTTCTTGCGTTGCACCAGTTGTATTTGGCCTTTAGCACAGCCTCAAACTATTCACGGAAAGTAAACCGATTTACTGTTTTAACTTGGCAAATGCACTACAGTCTTCTATCAAGAAGAGGTTGCATCCATTTCTTGAGATGATTAATGTCATTGCGGCAGCTCTCATGGACCCAAGGTTTAAGCTGGTATGGATGCCATGTAAGGAAATGCAAAATGAAAAGACTTCGAGGATTGTGGACTTAATTCTTTCCGTGTCAACTCAATCGACCTTGAATAAGAAAGTAATTTTAGATAGTGAACCTTTCGTCTCAATGAACATGAATCAAGACGAGGGTAACGTGAACCAAAACGACCTCGTCTTTTTGCCTACATGCCTCCAGCTAGGAAAATGATGGCAAGTGCATCAACAAACAACACTAGAGTGGTGATGGCAGAACTTGAAACGTACCTAGAAGAAGGTGTTCTGACTTTTAATGTTAACCCAATGGAGTACTGGCATGATACAAAAAGCTTAAAAATTTTGAAGCATTTCGCCAAGAATATTCTAGGGTGTCGTGCACCTCGGCACCATCTGAGAGGGTGTTTAGCAAGGCCGGCAATTTTTACACTCCTGAGTGAGCAAAACTCGGTTCGGAAACCTTCCAGGCATTAATGATGAAAAAAAAGTTTCTGTTTATGTTTTTTGTATAATTTCAAGAGTATATTTTTTGTATTTTTTAAATCTGTAATAGAAGTATATGTATTTTATTTGTATTTTTTGAACCAGTACTTGTATTTGTATTTTTAGAATCAGAAATAAAAGTATTTGTATTTGAATTATAAAAAATAGTATTATATCCAACCCTGCTATCCGTATGGTTCTTTTTGGAAAGATGCTACCGAATCACAGCCATTTTCGATTTCAGATCTTTGTCAAGCAGTCTCCGCTTCACTGTACGCTCTGAACCGTTCATATCTGCCTCTTTCGAATCGTTAGCAAGCTTGGCACTGGAGACATCCTGATCCCTGAGCTCGGACCTTACCAGGCCGTGATATTGGTGCGGTTGTTACTGAGTGAGTGTTGTCTGGCGTTGCCTCTTTCTTCTTCATATGATAGTTTACTCATTTGTGCAGCCTCTAATAAGGAAAGAATACCATGGATAAAACCATTTCTCGGAAACCACTCGGAAACCGCGCTCTAAGCGATCTGATACAAATAAACGCCCTGAATTTGTCGTGGAGATTCAGGGTATCTTTGACAGCGCTCCTGGCAAGTCAATGTGGTCCATAACTTGTAACAATAAAGTATTATTCTCAGATGGTATGCTGCTAGTGTATTGAGACATCTACAACTATTGTTACAAGATAAGAAAAGGTAAGCTTCTGTCACGGAAGATGAAGGACAAGCGGAAGGATCGTACTGCGAAGCTTGTGAACAAATTAAAGCATCCCCTCAAGACTGGACTGGTTTCGTTCTTCATAGACAAAAAGAATTTATGCCATAATTAGGTAGTGAGCTCGCAAAACAACCAATGGTTTGCTGTGCTCGCAAAAAATATACCAAAAATCATTTAGACTAAGTTCCCGGGCACATTATGGTGTTTAGGGTGGTCAATAGCAAGGGCGATTTATGCCGCGTTCATTTCCCCAGAGTTCCTCAGACTCATTAGAGAAGGCTACATCTAGTGACTGGAGAGATGGTGTTGTTCTGGATCCAAAAGGGGGTAATGGTATGCCGTATGTGTGCCATAAAAGCGAGAGGACAAGTTCTTGGCAGTCAGACAATTTCTCTGACCAAATCATTCCGAACATCTGGCCTACCAAATACCCAGACTGAAACCAATATATATATATATATATATATATATATATATATATATATATATATATATATATATATATATATATATATATATGTATCTATATATATATATATATATATATATATATATATATATATATATATATATATATGGGAATCCAGCAAACCGAAAGGAACAGGAAAACAGGATAATTTTTCTTTGGAAAAGTTATTTCCTAATTCGCAAAATTCCGTACAGTGGTGGGATTGGAATCCTTGTTGCACACTGAGGCAGCGAGCAACCGCTTTGATCTCAATTAAACCGTACCTAAGACCAATTGGCTAGGCGGATGACAAAATTCTTTCAAAGAAACCAAGGCAACTGACAGCTCACTTTCAAGATGGCGCGATTAAAAAACACGCCCATTCTCATAGCACTACCCTAACCCGTGAAAAACTGAATCAGGACAGTCCCATCATCCTGAGACTCCAAAACCACAGAAGATTGCGAATAGACGAAGCCGGCATCATTCAAATGAAGAAACTGGCAATTAACGTGCAACTTCAGCCGGAAACCATACTCCCGACTCTCGGCGTCTCCGAGCTGACCGCCATTAAAGGAAACACGCTTTCAAACTTAATTTTCCTTTTCTTCCTTTGCCAGAGAATTAGATTGGGGCAACAAATAGTCAGAAAATGAAATGAAAGGGAAAGTGAGAGAAAAAGTTTTAGAGCCCCGTGCCCCTCCCTCTGGTGGTGGAGGGACGAGGCCCGGTTCCCCCGAGTTTCCCCGTCGCCCTCGTCCCTCTGTGCCTGAAGCCACCAAGGGAAAAGAGCTCCGGAGAGGGGGGAGAGAGGGAGGGGAAGAAGAAAGAAGTAAGGATAGGACAGACTGAAATAAAGTCAAAGGCTTGAAAGTTTACCAAGTTGGCCTGTGGACCTGCTAAACGTGGGACCTGGATCACGGTGTTTTTATGTTTTCCTCACTTTTAATTGTTACGATTTGCTGTGCCTGTTCCTGGTGTTAGTGCCTGGCCCATTTTTGGAAATCGGTAAAGGAGGAAGATGATTAAAGTGGAAGGAAGCTGGAGGTTGGAAGAGAGGTCTAAGTTGCGCAGAGGTCACGCTAATCTCTGTACTATAAACTAATTTTAGAGTTAAGTTCAAAATAATTTAGAGTGAAAGTGTGCCTATTTGTTTATTTATGTGGTTGTGTGGTAATTATGTTATGGGTGTATGAGATAGGCGTTCG